>JAUMTR010000008.1:11042738-11083386 GCA_032270685.1 Microctenopoma stevenorrisi
CAATAATATACGAATGGTTACAATTAAATAAATCTATGAGTAAATCCAAAAGTTACTCTGCAGGGAACTAGCAGACATTATTCCAAGGTCACAGTACCAGCTAGTTGTTAAATCAAACCAACTTTCTTTATATAGCACATTTAAAAACAACCGTAGTTACCCAAACTGCTAGGCTAAAATGGTGGTGGGTGGGATTATCTATAATTTATTAAAAATGTAGAAAAATCTAGACATAAAAGACATTTACCTCTGATGGCCTTATTTTGATAAAGAAGCTGCTGCGCTTGTAGGAGATCTTGAGTACTTTGGGCCAAGGGAAACGGTTGATTCTCAGCTTGTCCTTGTAAACCATCAAGCCACTGGAGCAAACCCCCAGTGTAATGTCAACGCCGTCAAGATCCTGCATGCCCAAAAACATGGTGAAACAGCTGTGATATCGTTTCGCTGCACGCCATTACACTCACCCTGAACTTACAGTAAACGAGCACAGGGAGGCAGACTTCCTCACACTATGAGCCCATTGAAATCGAGGTCACAGAGTTTGCAATGTTATTAATCTCTCCTTTATTTCTGAAAGGGGACTGACATCAATTTTGTAATTAAAATCTGGATACTACTGATGCAATACGACGATGCAGCTGCAAAATAATTTTGGGGGGATTTTGGAATTCACAAAATATGCACCACGAGGTAATAACCTGAAAAACACCCTACCTTGGCCTGGTGTAAGTCAACTCCATACATTGCAAGCTTCTTGGCATTTTCCAGAAACAACAGATCTGCCTGGGCTGGACTCATTGACCTGGAGACACACAGATGAAAAAGATGAAACATTTTTCCTGAGATGTGGTCAATTGTCAGGATTATGTGAAGGATTACTTGAAGTGTGTTATGTAAAACACTGACGATGCAGAGCTCCTCCAGCTGTACCGTGCATGCTCAAATCTACCCCACTGCACAAACAGTTCCTTTGCATATTATTACCTGTATGTGCGGTGCAGCTCCATCACTTTTTCCTCCAATTCTTTGCTCTGTCCAGGGGCCAGACTCAGATCTTTCACGTAGTCTGTTCCATGCAGCTCTGGGTCATACTCCCCAAGCTCTGACTGGGCTGTGTAGGAGCCCAGCAGAGACAGGGTGACGAAGGAACAAGGAAGAATACCATGCATGATGTCATTCCTGACCTGGAGACAAAGAAAGTACCTGGAAGAGATTTAAGAGATAGGTCCGCTCACAAACATTTGTGAAGAAATACTTTCATGAGACTGTCCTCATTTCTGCATGCTAAATACAGTATGAGGCTAAAGCCGGCCTCAGTCTTTGTACTAAACTATCAGGCTGCTGGATCACGCTTTATACTTAACACACAGAAATGAGAGTGTCAGCAGAGTTCCCCCAACATCAGATATTACCTGGTGAGGTCTTCAGTAAGCTGTGCTGGATCAGGCGGGTAGAACTTAACACCGAAGGTAAACTCATAGACAGCACCAGAAACCTGTTTCCTGATCTCTTTTGTGGTCTCCAACCATGTCTGCATGAAATTAAAGGAAGAAAAACTGCTCACAGCCAATTTCTTGTCTGTATCACGTAAACATATCTAGTTACAGCAAAGAGGAAAGAAACAGCCTACCTTGCTGGTTGGGGTTTCTGAGTGAGAAAGGCCAAAGTAATCTTTCTCCAGCAGGTTGATGTGGTCACACACTTTTGTAAAAAGTTCCTGGGCCTTAGCATGTTTCTAAATGACAAAAAGAAACACAGCAGTTTATTATTGAACTGGGGCAATATTCACTGCACAAACACCAGATATTGCTGAAGTGACTTACATCAAGTTCACACTCAAACTGAGTGTCGTCCAGTAAGGTGACTTTGCACTGCATGGTTTTCTGACGTCTGGAGCCTTTGGTGTCTTCTGTCGTCTTCTCCGTCGTCTTCTCCGTCTTCTTTTCCTTCGCAGGCTTCTCCGTCTTTGCCTTCTCCGTCTTTGCCTCCTCCTTTACTTGTTCTTCTCCTTTGGGTTCTTCCTCTTTTGGCTTCGTTTCCTCCTCCTTCACTTCTTCCAACACTTCTGGCTCCTTTTGTATCACAGCTTCTACCTTGTGTTCCTCCTGTGCTGGCTGGTTAAAACAAGACGTTTGCAAAATGTGTCAAATACAGATGTAAACAACGGAGGGAGTACACAATGTATTTTATAATGATGGCTGATAATTCTAGATCTTAATAAACAGCAAATATTAGGGCTTTCGATAATAGCAGCATGAATTATTTATGTTTTAGGCCGAGCTCGCAGCTCAAACTAGCACAGATACTTTCTCTAAGCGAGCTGGCTGCATCATGAAAAATGAATTAGAAAAGGAAAAACCGTGTTCCCCTGCTACGATCAAATGTGCAGCATTTGTTTGTATACAGGAGAGCTCTATTCTGGACATGCAGTATCAGCAGAACTGTGACCTTTTGTTCTCCGTCCTCACACGCAGAAGAACCATTTTACATTTAGTGCTAAATATTCACTTTCCTTGCAGTGAATAGCAAACGTGACAGCGACGCTCACTCAGGTCCGTCTGTGTGCACTCACCTGAGTCTCTGCGCTGCTTATCGAGTGCTGATCATGAGCCTGTTCAATATCTGGCTCAGTCTTAAGCTCAGGTTCTGGAGCAGCTATTGGAGCTTTTATCTCCTCCTCGCTTGATCCTTTCACCTTCTTCTCTTCCTTGTTTCCTTTGTTTTTCCCCTTCTCTTCTTTCTTTCCTTTTTCCTCTTCTGTCTTCTGCTTTTCTTCGTTTTTTTCCTCTTTCTTTTCCTCCGTTTTCTTGTTTGCCTCTTCTTTCACCTTGTCTTCTTTATTTTTAGGCTCTTCTTTTGGTTTCTCTTCTTTCTTTTTTGCTTCTTTTAATTTTTCCTCTTCTTTCTTTTTCGCTTCCTTTAATTTTTCCTCTTCTTTATTTTTTGCTTCCTTTAATTTTTCCTCTTCTTTCTTTTTTGTCTTTTCCTCTCTTGCCTTATCCTCCTCCTTCTTCTTAGCCTTTTCTTCCTCTTTCTTTTTTGCTTTTTCAGCCTCTCTGGCTTTTTCTTCTTCTTTCTTTTTTGTTTTCTCTTCTTCTCTCTTCTTCCCTTTTTCTTCTTCCTCTGCTTTCCTCTTTGCCCTTTCTTCTTCTTTCTTTTTTACCTTTTCTTCTTTTTCTTTTTTCTTTGCCACCTTCTTGTCTACCTTTTCCTCATCTTTTTTTCCAGCTTCTGCCCCCTTGTCTTTAACTTCAGTAGTCTCCTTCTTTTCTTCTTTTACCTCTAACTCTTCCTTGCTTTTTTCTACGGTCTGCTGTGTTTTCTCTTCTTTTTGCTCCTCTTTTTTATTGACCTTTTCCTCTTCCCTTTTTGCCTTCTCCTTTTTCACTGTCTGCTCATCTTTTTTCACTGCCTGTTCATCCTTTTCTTGTACTCTCTTCTTGGATTCTTTCTTCTTCTTTTTACTGCCCTTCTGCTCAGATTTTTCTTCTTCTTTCTTTGTGACCTCTTTTTCCTCTTTGTTGTCTTTCTTTTTTATTTCTTCTGCCTCCGATTTTTCCTCCTCTACTTTTGCCACATTCTCTTCACTTTTCTCTGCCCTGTCAGCCTTGTCCTCTCCTTCAGCCCTTTCTTCCCCAGTAGTCTCTGCCTCAAATCCCTCTCCCTCAGAGCACTGTGAGCGGCGTTTGAGGAAAGAGGAGAAGAGTCGAGACAGGCCTTTGCCAGCAGAGGTCCGGGTGCGAGGCTTAAGCTGCTCCTCTTCAGGGGAGGTAGCTAAATCTGCAGGCCCAGGTTCAGAGGACTGCTCCTGGGCCTTCTTGCATGACTGCTCTCCCTCTGGCTTGGATGCTGACGCCTCTGGGTGCTGCTGGTTCTCTGGTTCAGGTTCGGGCTCAGCGCCGCTGGCCTTCTGCTTGCCCTCTGTGTCCGCTTCACTCACTGCACTTGCCTCTGTTGTCATGTTAGCCACTGGGGAAAAAGGAGAACATGATTAAGTACAAAAACAACCCAGAAAGTAAATCAACAATTATCTTTTATTTAAAATGTTAGAACCAAGCAACAGCTTATTTAGATTAGTAGTTGTAGATTAGTTAGATTAAAGTTGGCAGATTATTTGTTAATTACTCTATATTCATAAAATAATCCAAAACCTTTAGCTGGATTTGATTTCTCACGAAATAAAACAGAAGGGACGCACATTCATCTGATCATTTTCCACACAATAGAGTGTCAATGTAGTTTGTATTATATTCTTAGCTACTTTAAGTGACAAACTGAGACGTTTACCGTAAAACCTTACAACCACAGATAATGTTCTAACACAACACACGTATATACTCCACATACGCAAACATTACATCATCGCACAATGGCCTTCCTTGTTGAGAAGCACGTCTGTGTCTACATGAAGTTCTGAGGACACGCACAAAACAGTGGCCATCACAGACTCATTAAATCTCAATGACACAAAGGAGGCATTCTGCTTTGGTGCTGCCTATTAGCACTGCCTGGATCTCATCTCTGCCTCATTCTCAACATACATGCCTCGCTCTCAATCTCACAAACACCCCCTGCATAGGTCACCTAAGGCTGAGGATGAGGCATAATAGGAGAATAATATATGTAATATATAATATATATATGTAATATATATGTAATGTAATATATGTATGTACATGAAACATTTTCAGTGATGTTTCTGGATGGATTAGGTCATTCTGTGTAATGCTACACATACAATAGGACCAATATATACGTTTTTTAAGGGTTATTTTTCAAGTGCTGGAGAAGGCCGAAACTTTTAATACTGTCTCATCATAATCATATACAGTTTCAAAACAGATTTTCATGTACAAAGAAATGTTAGAGCCTGTTATGAAAAACGCTGAAACAGTTTACTAGTATCTGTATTTGTGTTGGTCATGTTACAATGAGTCAAAAAGAAATGTTGTGTTCTTACTCCCAGATGCCAAATCTAGTATCTGCCTCAGTAACCAGTAATGGTTTGCTCTACTTCATACAGCATATTAAGTGTTTTCCCCATATTGTATATTTTATATACATGTAGCAGGAAATGATTGACCTCTTCTCCTTCTCAACGTGAATTTGTGGGACCGTTTATCGTTCTGATTGACTGCTGTGGCAGTCGGAAGAGTGATCTGGTATATTTTTAAACTTCTAACCAGAAAAATTTCAATTGGTCGAGCCAAAACAGCAACAATTTTAAAATAACCTGTTGATGTGTAATTGTTAAAATGACACAGCAGGTTTTATAAAATCACACACACCTTCTCCAAGTGAGGTGCATTTGTTGCTGAGCGTCCCGTCTCAATCACATGTTAAACTTCCATGATACATCCCTGAGACGCCCATCCTGTCCAGACTACTGTTCATCTAACTGCTGACAAATGCTTTTGTCTCCATCATATGTAGTTCAATGTCCCGTCATACTTTGTATAGCGTGGGGGAGGGGAAATGCTAGACAGGCAGACAATCAGGCAGACCACTCTTCCAGATGTACAGGGGTGCAGCCCGGCCCTCCATACCATCCTCTTCCCACTGGCACTACAGGACAGCAGGAGGGGAGGAGGGGGTACACACACAGACCAAATCCTCTTTAGCCCTCCCATTGTTTGTGTCCAGTGACCAATAACTGTGCTGCACATTATAAGTAATCCTGCCTTCCCTTCCCCCCATGAGACCCCCCATAGGCATATTCCCTAGGTCACCACGTGCACGCGTGCATGTGCACGCACGCACACACACACACACACACACACACACAGCGGTATGCATCAGTGCTCATGGGCTCCTCTGGGTCTTTTAATGCTTTGTCATCTCAATTCCGATTGTCAGGAAACAGACATGCTCCTAATGGGCCAGCTGAGCTTGTGTCTGCTGTCTCCTCCATTTTGTGTTGTCTTTCTAACATCTCTGCTATCAGCCAGCTGAGCGGGACTAACCTGCATCCTAACTGACAGGCGATAACAGCACTCACACCGCAGGATCTCACAAGAGACCATCAGCCTCTCAAATGCAAAGTTAGTTCTTTTGTGTGTGGACATAATTAGATGAAATATTGCAGCACTGCAAAAAAACTCTGCCCTCAATACTACATAATTAGTGTCTGTAATGAGCTAAATTATAGATGAAGTAGGCTTCCCTCTAGCAAGAGTGAGCTTGCAAAGAGCTGCTGGATCAGGTGCAAACACCACAGCAGGAGTTGTACTAGATTTGATTTAGGGATTCTTTGCCTTTTAATAGATTATAATGTTCTCACAGGAGGATTTGATTTGACTCAGTGAATTTCACTTAAAAGAAAGAGAGTGACACCACATTTAACTTAAATATGAGGAATTATCAATTACTTTACTACTAATATTGTGTTATATTAACATTAAGTCATCAGATTTATTTTCAGGAATTTCTTTAAATATTAATGACTTCCTCTTATTTGCCAGTGGTGCTGCCATGCATGTGTTGGTCTGTGTGTTTATACTGTATGTGTGATGAAATGAGACAGGAGTGCTGAATGGGAATAAGCTCGCAGAGAAGGAGGAGGAGGTATAGTATAAAAATAGCTACATGTGTTCATGATGCAGGGACTCATTAGTTAGCCTTCACATACAGGTTAGAATCTATTTCTGTAACACACGTGTGCACATGTGCATACATGCATACATGTGTACACAGCAGCAAACACACACTGACACTGAAGTAGTTTAGGAAACATCAGAAGATGATCTCTGGGTGAAACTCACAGTTTCGTCTTTACCAGCATTGGTCAGTTCCCAAATAACTTTACACTGTTGGAATATTTGGACATAAAGAAAGCATGTTTCCTGGGTACTGAGAGCAGGCTTAAGGAATTAAAAGGAGTTTAGAGTTAATCATCCCCCAAGTGACCAAGTGAGATTATCTCCATCTACCTGCCTACAGTAACTCTCAGTGTTCCTCCACTCTGCTTCACTGTTTCTCTGTGTGCGTGCTGTGTGGCTGTTTGTGTGTGGGAGAGACGCTGGCGGAAGCACAGTGCCGATCAGCTGTGCTGATTCATGGTTTTATGTAGGACCCCGCCTACCTGGCTCAAAATCAACAGAAATGAGCGGAAGGCCTTAATATCAGACCTCTGGCCACATGGCGCCTCCTAATAACCTCTGTAAGCAAACAGACACATGCCAACATACACGCAAACACGTGCCTGGTTAAACTGTTCGTATGATCCACATGAACACACACAGGTCTGCCACGCAACATCATGAATACATGGACAAAGGGTTGGCACTAAAGCCCTTACAGTGTACACGCTTGTTTAAGCAATTCCAAGGTCAAAGTAATATTGTATGCTTTCACAATTACAGAGACGCGTGTGTAGAAGTGTGTCTCTTGCAGCAACACTGCAATCGGTGACTCTGTGGTATCGGAACCATAAGGTATTAGGCTACAAAGGCTTTTTAGTGTAGTTTTCCATGTAAACCTATCCCAAACCAAGTTTCAAACCAATCAATACAGGCAGATGGTCTGTTAGCCAGACGCTGTAACATGAACCAACATGGGAAAAGAATGAGGTAGCATGATTGATTTACTGTGGTCACCCTGAAAGCAATTCTGAATCCATTTCCAACATCCCCACAGCTGAAGCCCACCAAAGGAGCAGTTGTCTGCACATTAGAGCACATTATGATGGAAGCGTTATTTTCTGCCTGTGCATATTGTAGGACCCATTAGTTGGAGGATTTATAACGAGTACTACTTATTCGTGTAAAGTGGAAATGTGACGAAAGTTCACCTGTCTTCTCACGCATGAAGAAGAGAGCAAAGGAATCTGCTGCGGAGTCTGTCCGTGTATTTAGTCTGCTCACACAGAGTAGTACTCTAACTGCACGAATGCATCATAACTCCCAAAAGAGGATTAACACCAGCAAGCTCTTTGGGGACCTCAGCGACCTCACTCTCACACACACACACACAGGAGCCAAACACATCCTTCGGCATCACTTCAGCAGCTCTGTGTTCACCACGCCGCTGATTCAGCAGTGCAGGACATCCTGAACACCCAGGTCCCATCTCTGCCACTTTGCACCCTGTTGTTTACACTCATGCAATCACTCACCCTCCTGCATTCACACTGCTTCCCTCGCTCGCTCATGCTTTCTACGTCACATCTGCAGCGCTTCATGAAAAGATTATCTGACTATATATAAATCCAGCAGAATCATCAATGGAGATGAAGCTTATTGGATGGGTTTCTCTTAAGTGCGCGTTAGGTCGCACAGGAACAAACGCACAGCCTCCAGCAAAGATGGATATTTTTAACCCTCACAGGATAAAAGCAAATCATGTGAAGCAGAAAATTAAATCCAAAAGCAGAGCCATCTCTGAAACAGCAACGGAAAACATCAAGCTTTGCGCATCTGTGGAGATGTTATGAATATCTGTAAAACATCACGAAGAAACACATGCGAATCACAGCAGGAAACTGCTTTGTAAAAGTGCGTTTTACTAGTTTCCCCACAGTGTGGAGAGACAGTCTAACAGAGTGGAGAGACATAACAGAAACAGCGTCCGCTCACTTTTAGTTTGGTCATTATAGAGATGTGATCTAGCTTTTTTAGTTGTGCATTATATCCTCTTATCATGTAAATGTGCTCTCACACATCATTTTTAAATAGCGCGTGGTAATAAAGCCGAATTCTTTTTCCAACTTTTTAAAAATGAAACCCGCTAAACAGTGCGAGTGGTGCGCGTGCCAGGGCATTTAAACAATCTCTGTATGAAAATGGCGCCGAATGTTCAGCAAAACAAACAAACACTCATTCATCCACCACCACCCGAGCCACGGAAATCGGAAATTTGGCTTACCTACTCTAGGATTAGCATCAATGGGCAAACAAACAGCATAAATCCGACAAAATCCTATATTGCGCACGTTCGGCAGAGAAACAATGTTGCGGAGCGACGCACGCTTTGTTGTGCTGAAGGTGTCTGATGCTCGTAAAGGGGCGGAGTCACGCGCTAACGCCTGGACCCGAGGTGACCAACGGAGGAGCGACCAGCGCGCCTCACAGCCGCAACTCTGAGAAACGCTTCACGCCACCAAATGTCAGATACAGATCTGAGGAGAAATGCTGCAGTAACACAAGTATTAAAACCCATAGTTGTAGTGACAGACTTATAGAATCCGTGGAAATGTTGTTTTGTGTTTTCATAAACACCTCATCACTATTTTGTTAAAGTAGCTTACACTGAGCCTCATTATAAATATTACAGGTACATGGGAGGTGTGCCAAATGTGGAAGCAGACACACTTCATCCTATTGTTTGGCCTTTTAAGTCACTCTTCTACCAATGGGTGTAAAGAAGAAAAGAGGCGCAGCTCACAGTGTCTTGTCTAATAACAAATCCACCCTCAGCCGTCTTATCTCACACTAATAATTCAAAAATGAACAAGCATGCCCACATGTGCACCCACATGCACAAGCTGTCTATATGGAAGCTGGCATGTCCCCACCCATCTGCCTGACCCCATTAGGGCCATCCGGCTCACAGGCAGTGGGGGGAATCAAGGGGTTCATTATTCTTTCTGCCACAAGGGGTTAGTCACCTTTGTCTCACAGAGACAAGTTCATGTGTCGTGCACAGCAGAACTACTTGTCATTTCTGGTTGTTTTTTCCGCCATTCATATCAGGAAAAGCCTTACCGGTTTTAAGGTTCGTCTTAAAATCCTATTATGTAGATTGTTATAAGTCCATCACGGTGAACAAGAAACATAGGAGATACCAAAGAGGGAGGGAATACGAAGATGTCTTTCTACCACTGTAACGCTTTATAATGGCGGTTTCTTTCTCTAGACTTTGAACACAAAGCAAAGTGACGACATAGCTGCGGCACTATGCAGCGTTCACACTGGTGTTAAACATTGACTTTATCGTAACGCATTAACAGAAAAAGTCCACGCGATCCAAGTTGGGTGTAAACAGGAACAAGTTATTTTAGATGTAGTCAATTTGCTTTAGTTTCAGATGGAATGAGCACATCCAGAAGACAGAGGTAGAGGGAGGGAGGGACACAGAGACTACATGAACCTCCTCGCATTGCCTCCAGTTGCTTAGGAACCCCTGTCCTGCCCTGCGCCTACTGCAAAGAGCAGGTGTCGAGCTGGACCCAGGAGAGGGAGGAGAGGAGCAGCGCCCACAGTCCCTCGAGACGGTGACAGACTGGAACCGCAGACTCTGAGACGACCCACTCACACAGTAGACACACCCAAGAACAGTGACGAAAACCTTCTGCCCCCCCCGTCACTCTGCCTCATTTGTTCTAAAGCATGCGTAAACACGCACATATGATGGTGCAGTGCATTGCTGCAGCCGAGTGCATGGGGGTTATGTTTGTTTGGAGCTTCTTTATCCCTTTCTGGCCCCATCGCTTGGTGATTACATAATGCCCCGTACCACTTCCACCCGATTCATCTCTCTTTGACTTTCAATACTGCATCTGGGTATCACACCGTGTGCCGCCCCCCCCCCCTTTCATAAGTAAAACAACATGTGCAGCTTTATAAAAATGCTTCCAATATGAAAATTGGGTGTATGAGATGAAGACATGGTTGTTGGGGGTTTATTCGCTATATGCTCCGAATCTCAGCTCGTAAGAGCACTAACGGGAGAGATGCTGCCAACACATCAATATTCATAGAGTACCATTATGTTATGAAGAATTTATGAACTAAGGAGTGTTCCATGTTTCTGCTCCTTCCTTCGAGCAGGCTTGATGCTTCTTCTTCTGGTTAGACTTTTTTTGTTGTGTGAAACCGTAGAGCTTTTAAATGACACATTATGGTGCTCTTCAAAGGAAGGAGTCTCGGTATTTGTTTTGCAGATTAAGTATTGTGTTAGAGAGGATACAGCAGGCCAGCTGTCCTACTTAATGCTGCAAAGAAGTATTTTGTGCAACTTAGAAAACTGCCATGAACATATTATATAAAGACAATAGGTTAGATGTGAATTCTAATTGTTATTAGACGTATGTACATGTTAGGATGTTATCTGAGATATAAAATAGCCTCTAAAATGCTCAGTGTACCAGGCCCAGGGCTCACAGTACACTGTATAAATGGTAGCCGACATTCTAGGCCTTTAAGTGCAGGCTGCAATGTGTCTGGTCATCTAATGCTACCGTGAAGAGCCAGGTCGCTTTGTGTTACACTGACCCCTGGTGGAAACATACATACATGTTTCTGATTTGATTGAACAGTATGTGTGTTGGGACTGAATTAAAAACATCTCGTCTTAAACATATGCCTCTCACAGTAAACACGGCACCATAACTATACTTCAGTGGCAGTTTTCCTATACACAGAGCAGCCTGGCTATGGATATGTGCCCTCTGGGACTGTTCTCTTAAGGTCATCCAGGTCATGGTTATCTCAAAAAAGGTAAATCCAATAGCAGCTGGACTTGTTTGGTTTCTTGACGACTTTTTAAAAACCGGCTACTCACACCAGTCAGCCAGACTTGAGAAAGCCTCTGGAATGGAAGGGCGAAACGTCCTCAAGGAACCAAACAAGTCCAGTTGCTGTTGGATTTGCCCTTTTTTGAGATCTTTGGGACTTGTCAACAACACCACAACATTAAACAATTAGGCCCTACTTCCCTTCCTCCTCGGAAACGACGGTCTACCTTATCACAGAGCTGTTATGCATTTTTGGAGCATGTGTTCGTAAGAGATAAAGACATGTTTGCGTCCAGATGCTTCAGGGTGCCACAATCGCACTACCCCTCCCATAACTAGCATTAGCAGCAGCAGCAGTGCACCACCAATGAATCCACTAAAACTCTCTGAGAATCCCTCACACCGTGTTGCTTGAATGGGTTTGCATTGTTTTATAGCATAGCAGTGATATTCTCACCCAATAAATGAAGCATAATAGTAGAGGAAGCATACTGGAAGTCTAAGTGGTACATCAAATGGAAGTGATTAGGTTTTAATATTTAAAGGCTTTTGGGTTATGACCTCATACAAAGGTTTCATGAATATAAATGAAATGCTTCCCTGTGGCTGAGGTCATTACATGACATCAGCTTTAAATCATTCCGTGGTGCATTGGGTGAGATGTAAGCAGCTGTACATTCATCTGTGTGGACATGATCACATCAGCTCATGTGTTTCATGTTGTACTCACAGCACATGCAGGTTGCGTGGGTCGTTTCCAGGCAGCAGGTCAGAGGGAGATGGAGACAGAGAAACAGGGTAAGTAAAGTGAAATACATGCAGAGGAGCATGCAAACACACGTAGCTGTGCAGCATGTGGGTGTTTTAACTTTAACTTTTGTCTGTGTTGCGTGCTTAACAAACACACCTGAGCGGTGTCAGAAAAGTCCCATGTTTACAACGTCACAACCAACATTTCACACACGACAGTGGGTTCTTTTCTGGGGAGGCTAAGAGCTCGTCGTGTGGGACATAATCCCTCTAAATGCGGCGCGGTGAACTCTCAACGAACTCCCGCCGTGAGGAAATCAAACAGCCAGAACCACACAAAGTCTGGGCTCCAAACAGAGCAGACGACTCCTACCTGAGCACACGGTCCTCTCCCCCCGGGCCGTTTCACCACCTTCAGGCGGATGCCGTAATTCCGGTGTCTCCCTCGAGAGCGAGTCGGAGGCTATCGATCACGTTTCCAGCGCGAGGCAGTGACGCAGCTACAGTGACGACGCACTAAGTGACTGATGGGTGGAGATCGGAGGTGGGAGCGTCGCTCACCTCCAACGTTATTCACTCGCGTAGTAATACAAGTCTGTGGAGGCGCGTCAGACGCGTCTGTTTACGCGCACAGGTGAGACGGGTCTGCTGGTTCCTGCAGCGCAGCAGCTGTTGGTGACACACAGATGGTGAAGACGGTGCTGGTGTCTGTAATAATGTCAACTTACTCGAAGCAGCTGCTGATCTGTTGATAAATGGTTATATAGTCTGGTGCATCAGGCTTTGCTGGAATGTCAATAAGCAATTAAGAATAAGAATTACACCGACCACGCACAGGCAGTGTCCTGTCAGCAGAGTCACAGCCACCTCCTGTGTGTACAGTGTGTGTGTGTGTGTGTGTGTGTGTGTGTGTGTGCGGAGGCAAATAGGTGCGGCTGTTTGTTTACTCAGTCAGAAAACATTTGGAAACATATTATGTAATCACAAACATTATTATTATTATTATTATTAGGTTTTTAAATACATCATTAGGCCATTAGTCATTTTATCTCATGTTTCCTCAAGTAAACCAGTACATTAGTTGTATAATGGTCAAACAGAACATTTGGTGACCTTGGCTATCTCCTTTAAAACAGGGACTGAAATCCCAGAAGATGAACTTAACCCCAGTGTAGCAGCTGCTACAGCTGGAACAGCTGTCTTTACCTAGTGGACAGCTTTGGAAATGTCCCTGTAGGTTTGTCACACAGGCTGCGCCTGGCCTTAATACTCAGTAACAGGAAAAGGTAAATCATAAAGAGTGCAAATAAAATCGAAATGGAAGTAAGGTACCCTTATTTGTAGTCCACAGTATACGAAAAATAGCAAAAACCACGGGCTTCAGTTTTCAATGCATTCTAACGGAGATAATAACACATCTTATCAATTATCATGCAGAGCAGCCAGGATCCACCCAGTGTGAGCAGCTTCTTTTCATACTTGACTGTGGCCTTCTGGATGCTCGCACATGTAGATAAGACAAACCGTCCTCACACACACGCCAGTTTAGACACATGCTTGAACACTTGCGCACAGCTGTGTGAAAACGCACCAGGTCTGCGAAAGTTGGCCCCTGTGGGATGTTTCCACAGTTACAAGAAAGGATAGATAAATAGATATAGACAGATAGATAGACAGATAGATAGATAGATAGATAGATAGATAGATAGACAGATAGATAGATAGATAGATAGATAGATAGATAGATAGATAGATAGACAAATAGATAGATAGATAGACAGATAGATGGATAGATAGATGGATAGATTGATAGATAGATAGATAGATAGACAGATAGATAGATAGATAGATAGATAGATAGATAGATAGATGTAATGGGTTATTATTGTCAAGACATGACAATACACGTTTGTACACTTAATCAATAATCAACACAATAATCAATAATCCTGTAAAATGGCACGCATCTCTTTAGAATAGGCGAAACGTTGACTTCTTTTACTTTTATTGCTGTTGGTAAATGTGTATGCAAACACTTTGGCACTTTGAATTCGTGGCGTTCAGAATGAGCAATTTAGTCTCATCTGAGCGGAAAAAAAAAAGTTCTTGGGCCATTTCCAGTCTTTGTAGCAGTTTTAGGCGGAATCCAAAGTTTGCGTAAAGACTGGCTCAGGGAAGGTGGCTTTAAACAGGTTTTACAGTGTCCGGTAAAACGAGCCAGCTGAACAAAGGAGCCAAGTTTGAACCAGTCCCCGCTGAGCGCACGCAGTAAAAAAGCTGCCCATTAAGTTCGAGCAGGAAGCAGCGCGCCAGGATAAGAGCAGCCTTGTGTGTGGACAGCCTGCGAGCTACTCGTCGTCGTAAGACTGAAGTTATGACTCAAATATGGCTGATAAGGGTCCTCTCTTAACCTCGTGTATTATTTTCTACCTATCGATCGGAGCCGCAATATTCCAGCTCCTCGAGGAGCCGAACTGGGAATCAGCCAGAGACAAATACGTCCGAGAGAAGAGGATCATTTTGAAGAACTATACCTGTTTATCACAGAAAGCTCTGGATAGGATCTTGGAGGTAAGAACACGCATCTGCTTTTCATTGTGTAACAGGGAACCCACCGAAGCTGTCACAAGGAACTTTTCCACGTATTTTCACTGGGGAAAACGAGTTTGCGCTGACATACAAACGTTATGTGATGCCCATGAGCTCGTTAAACAGCACACAGATGTGGCCCTACGTGGACAGCCACAGCGCATGGGAGACCGAGGGAATAAGGAGCGCGTCGCCTCGCCACGCCAGGACACGCTCACAACTTGTTTTCCTGGTTAGGAGCACAACACGACAGCAGAAGACGTCTAAGGCTTCACTCAGGCGTGCTCGACACAAAGCCACTAAAAGTTGCTTCGGTCCATTGGGCTCATGTGATGGGCCACGGGGAATGTACAGGCATCCGTTTTTAAACGCGTGTTGCCGTGCGGAACATGATGGTACATGCAGTCTGCAGCCACAAATATGCGTGTGTGTGTGTGTGTGTGTGCTTTTCAAAAGGCGTGTCCATGTTTCTAACGACTGCCACGAGTCGTGCTATTTATACGCGATGAAGCCATAAAAAATATCCAATAAGTCTGTTATCAGCCGCATAAAAGCAACGCGGTGTTAGAAATAACAGTTGAAGCTCCTGGCATTGATTTACTGTGTTGACTCACGCAGATTGTGTCAGAGGCTGCCGGCCAAGGCGTGACCATCACTGGGGACAAGCATCGTAATGCGTGGGACTGGGGAAACTCTGTAATATTTGCTGCCACGATTGTCACCACCATAGGTTTGTAGGTCTCCAGTGTTTTGCACCAACTTGGTTTTACTACTAAGATGCTACAAAATATTTATACCAATATGAATGTGTTATATTATTCCCAGAAGTTTGATTCTGTTCATCTTTTACACTTAAAAGCTTCCACATGTGAACAGAATTAAACTTCTAGGATATATTGTGCATGGTATCCAAGACATTTAAAAATACATTTAGAAAAGAACAAAATACAGGCTAAAGGTCAGTTGTCGTAATAAAGTGTGGGTTTCTTTATTGCTTATAATCATAAACTCAACAGATGCTTGTGATTTCAGAACATACTTACATTCGTAATGTGGGCTGACAATGGTTTATGTCTTTTTGGTAGTTAAAAATACTACATGTTACACTAGATGACATCTTTCAACCCACAATTTATCCTTATGACTTTTCCCCATCCATAAAGAATTGATAAAATATTAATAACCATTACTTAATAATAAGAGAAAAGACTCATTAAAGCTCCACACTGTGATTAAATATTCTCATTTGCCATACAGGTTATGGTAATGTTGCTCCCAAGACAGAAAGTGGCCGCGTGTTCTGCATTCTGTACGGTCTGTGTGGGATCCCGCTGTGTCTCGTCTGGATAAGTGAACTGGGTTCATTTTTCGGAGAACGGGCCAAACGTCTGTCCCAAGTTCTGATCCGTAAACGCGTGTCAGTGGTAAGAAGTGACTGGATCCTGGGGTTGTGCTTAAAGATACAGTAACTTCAAAAAGCGGTAACGTCACTTGAATTTGATGTGTGTCTTTTCTCAGAAAAAGGTCCAGTTTACCTGCACGGCCTTATTCCTGTTATGGGGGCTTTTGGTGCACCTGGTGATCCCTCCATTTGTGTTCATGTCTATGGAAGGATGGACCTACCTGGAAGGAATCTACTTCTCTTTCATTACACTTACAACTGTTGGTTTTGGAGATTATGTAGCAGGTAGGCCTGGTATATGTTCATTCTTTAATCTAGGGTTAATATTTGTCAGAGTCTGAAGTCTTTGCTTCCTGTGCTGCAGAAGTCATGCCACCACATGTAATTCTCTTTCAGGTGTAAACCCAAACATACAATACCATACATTGTATAGAGTATTTGTAGAGTTGTGGATCTACATGGGCTTGGCCTGGCTCTCTCTTTTCTTCTGCTGGAACGTCCACATGGTAGTGGAAGCTCACAAAGCACTAAAGAAAAGAAGACATAGGCACAGACACATTCAGAAGAAGGAACCCCAGCCCGTAGAGGTCAAACACAAGCCAGAGGTGAAGCCAGCGGACATTGACATTTTCAACTTCCTATCTGAGAATCAGGAAGACTATAGCACAGTCATCAAGGGGATTGGAGTCACAGCAAAGTTAAGAAAGCCACCAGAAAACATTAACCGCTCTAGGAGCTGCAGCGATCTCTTGGCCATCCAGACCCTGGAACAGTCACCAAAACAAAGACGCAGGATCAGTTTCTGTGAAATGATGATCAACACAAACACTGATATGGACCACGGCGATCACAATGAGAAACGTCCTCTAATAAAAGGAGGGCATGGAGACCTTGAACCTGCCGGGTGTCGGAGAACAGCTGATGAGGATAACGAGGACAGTTTTACATTTGATTCTGAAAATGATTGCATCACCATCGTTGTGCCAACCAAAACTGCTACTAAAGAAAATATACAACGTCCGGATGGTGGGGCGAGCAGGTTTACAATATGCAAGGTGGCAGAGGAAGATGCGTTGAAAGACAAAGGATAAAAGGGTAAGTAATTAGTCTTGTAGGAAAATATCACACTGTTATTTCAACATTTTACAGCAGCACACAATGTGTCTGTGCATCTACTAACTCCTCCGTACTTTATCAGTCCAGATTTTATTTTTTAAAACATATATCAATCCAAAATCTTTCTTACAATCATTTCAGGTTATAGATCATACAGATATTATTTCAAATCACAGCACAGGGCTTTGTCGAAAACAGAGCCAATTAGCAACTTTCCCTCATAGGGGGCTGCTACAGATGAGGCCATGATCACAAAGCCGTTGGCAGCGTACTCCTGGCTAACCACTGGCTCATCCGAGTGAATGTCTTTGATCTTGATGACCTGGAGGAAAAATGATTACATTTGTCAGGGAAAATGAAACAGCATTTAGGATGTATCAACCTAAAACACTAACCTCAGAGCCAGGTGGATCTTCAGGGTCATAATTCAACAATTTCATGCCATTTGGATGACAGCCCAGCCAGATGTCACCTGTCATGTGGTCCACCTCGATGTTGTCACAAAGTGATCCGACAGCTACAGACTGGTTGGAAACATCACATATAATAAATGAGGCCCGATAACTACAATATTATCTCTCCTTTGAAACTAGTTCTACAAATGAGAGCAAATCATATGTTGGATATATGGATGTATGCTGTATGTATGTGTGTGCTTATATATGTGTGTGCTGATAGATGCCTGTGCTTATGCTTAGTTGCATTACATGTTCAGACATGATACGATTTCAGAGTTTGTTCAGTTGGAATCTAAAAACAGCAGCTGGTAGTCTGGGAGCTAGACAGGCTCAGGTCAAATACTAAACAATCCATTTAGAAACACCTCTACAGCTCTAATTAAAACCTTATACTGTATCTTGTTTAGTCGGTGCTGAACTGAACTGGAGAATAAGAAAACACAGTGTTACCTTAATGTACACAAGCTGTTGCCCTTCTTGTCTCTCAAAAACATCTATTTCGTGGTCTAGTATGTCTGAAACATAAATATACCTGTAAAAAAAATATGTTATTTTATTATTTTAGAGTTACACGAGAAACATAGTATTGTTCAATTCAGCTTAACAAATATGCACATACAGTACACATCGTTAGTGATTGTTTAAATGATTTGAAAATTACTGTTTGTCCGGAGACATGCTGATGCCATTTGAAGATAGAAATCCTTTGGCTGCCACCCTCACTTCCTCTGGACTGTAGTACACCACATTACACCAGGCCAGACCCAGGACGTTGGTCAGAAAGTTAAGGGCATCATTTGGAAAGGCGTGGTCATTTGTGGCGTAAAAGCTCTCTACTCCAACTGCAACGACATCGTTCACGCTGAAAGACACGGTGAATAATAAAAAACAGGTAGAAACGTGTGATTTTATGAAAGGTGGTCACAGCGCGTACCTGTGGAGGAGGGGGTGGTAAATCGTTTTTAGGTGCACGAGTGTGTCTTCCTCAACAAAATGAAAGATCTCTACTTGGCTTTTGTGCTGAGGATGATTGACAACAAACAAGTATAGAGAGTCATCTGCAAAAAACAGGAATATGTAGATTAACTTTCACTGTCAGTGCCTGACAATATTCATGTTACTGTCCTGCCACTGCGATTTCAGGTTTTAACTTGTATTGTAATTTAATGAACATTTGCAGCGAGTGTCAACCTCTTTGTCATATGTGTTTTTTGTGACTGCTCTGGCTTAGCTTTAGCAATGACCTACAGTAATACTTATCTTAGGACTGTATACAGTGAGGATGCTAGAACTGAGACATTTCAAACAGTAGCACTGGATCATACTGTATATTGCATTCCTGGGAATCCCATGGCTGACTCCACCACTACCAAACTGGTATTTAAAGAGGTAATTACTGAATGCAAATAGATGAAATGGTTATTGCAGAGGCAGACAAATTTAGATATGATTTCATGAAGGGATTATAAGATTGTAGCTTTCAAAACGTGTGTCTTGTTTTTTCTTTTATTTGTGTTACTTATATTTGCGTATTACTTCTGTCAGTTTTAGTTTGGTTTGTTATGTGTTTATATTGAATAAAATCCAACAGATTCTAAACTTTTTCTCAGGCAATACTTGCACTAAAAGTTATTTCAGGCGTTGTTGGTGTTTTTTATGCTGAGTTACCTCACCACCAGTAATTTAAAAACTACTAAACCTACACAGTTTTCTCACATACAGAAACACAATAACCACGCTGTTGTGTATCCATCAAATGCCACCTTATAACACTCTTATAATAATAATCAACAAACAGACAATTTCCAGGAAATCTGTGTTTTTTTTGCAACTGTTTCTCTACAAACTTGATTTTCTAATGTAACAGTTTGCCTTCACTGACCTTTAACGGAACACAGCAAAGCATCTTCTCTAGCACTCTATTACTGAAAGCTGAAATCACATTCTGGCCTCAAAAAGAACGGATATGTTTGTATATAAACATGTTTTATTGGTCATATGACTTGAGTGACATCTGATTTCAATAAATTTGATATTTTACTGAATTAGCATTTGTGTGACGCGTCTTGTTTGTTCAACGTTAGTTCATGTGTGAGATCATTTCAGGCCGCTTTGCTCTACAGGTAATTTGTGACAGGCATTCGTGCTTCACCTGCATCATCAGTGTAGACACTAATGCCATGTGGGTTGAACGAGCTGAGGTCCAGTTGTCCTTTCATCTGCAGTTCCACTGGAGTCGGGTACGGGTGCAACAGATCCAACACATATATTTTTCCAGGCTCATCAGAAAAAGAAGGGACTCCAGGATATTTCAGCCCCTGAGTAAAAAGCACAGCATGTAAGAGACCTCTTTAGATCTATGACTTTAGTTTAGTAATTACAGAAACACTAAATCTAGAATTAAACCAATACATTAGTATTCACAACTAATTCAAAACTAATCTGGTGAGGAAAATGCACATAAGTCAGATTTATGAAAATATGTTTAAATCTTGACGAATAGCAGTGATCTTAGAAGTCATATCATACTGTGCTTAGGAAGGCCAGTCCATGTTTAGTTATGGTTATATCCTCTGCTCCATATTCTGTACCGAAGAAAACAGATGAACACTTTTTTCTATTATGTTACAAAACTAAGACTGACAACATTTGACTAACTTCAAACTCAGTTGTCAGGCTTTTCACATAATTGACCATAATCAAGTCCCACAGCATAATTAGTCTATAAACCATATTTCATATAAATATCTACATTAAGTGACGATTAAGTGAAATGAATAGGAATAAAAATACATACCAATATTAGGTAAATAATGACACTTGAGGTCTTTTGCAGGCACTTCTCTGGAAGCAAGGCTCATTTCCCTGCAGGGAATTTTAAATAAGGCAAAATTAATTCAAAAGTATAGCCTGAAGGTCACATCTTATTTCTTCATTACATGTCAATCAGGTCTTGCAGCAGTAAGTGTGGTAAGTGAAACTAAGCTCAGTTTTCCAAACTATTTGGTTAATCACAGACTTGTCTCATGCTGTAGTGAAACGGGTGGGGTGGGAGGATTACTTTTCCACAAAGTGCC
The DNA here is from genome assembly GCA_032270685.1 of Microctenopoma stevenorrisi. Taxonomy (NCBI): domain Eukaryota; kingdom Metazoa; phylum Chordata; class Actinopteri; order Anabantiformes; family Anabantidae; genus Microctenopoma; species Microctenopoma stevenorrisi. Next base: position 11,063,583 of record JAUMTR010000008.1, read on the forward strand.
AGGCAGTATTGTACAATCTTTCCCTAAATAAATAAAATATCTGCATTTTATATTTAATCTGGTTATTTTGTGTAATATTAAACTTAGTTTGATTATCTGAATGATTTAAATGTGACAAATATGCAAAAAGTAAATCTGGAAGGGGTCAAATACATGTTCCCAGCACTGTAGCACCTCTGCATGCCCTCTGTATTAAATGGTTTAAATACAAGAGGCTTCCAGAAATCTAAGCACACTTGACACCGTAAACTAAGTTTGCTTCTAAAATAACACTCACTTACTTTAGTTTAAGAAATCTGTGTCCAACAAAAGCTGCAAATGCAGCAACCACAGCAGCAAAAAGTATTTTCTTCATGGCAGCCATGTTTAGAAGTCAAAGGTTTCCCAGGAAGAGATTCGGAGTGCATTTACATGACTGTACCAAAGATGGAGCTAAAACAGGAAGTCTCAGGCATAATTTTCCTAGGAAACTCACATCTCATGAGCCGTCTATTCTGCTGCATTTCAGGACAGTATTTATGTAGTGATCCTAATAACACATCATTTATCAACATACAGCATGATAGCTCAGTGGGCGGAGCAGTTGTCTTCACACCCAAGGGTGAGAGGGTTCGTCCCACCAGGTTACATGTCGAGGTGTCCTTGTGAGAAGACACAGATACCCCGTAGTAGTGCAGACACAGGTCTAGCAGCTGTCCATAAAACAAGTTCCCCAAGGGGATCAATAAAGTATTTATTGTTATCATGCCTTAAGACATTATCCAAAGACTAGAAATAAACTGATATGAAAATATAGGGATAATTACAGCACTTTTGATACAGAATAAAAAAAAGTAATACACTCTCAGAGGACATGGACTTGTGGAACTATCCTTTTCAAGCAGCATACTACGCATAGTTTAATTCTTTTTATGGTTTGTGTGCAGTCTGAACACAAAATAAACAGGTAGTGAACATGGCGTTGAAGCTGTAACACCTTAACCAAGTCTTTATTGTTTCATTGAGGTTAAATTCATTCACAATTTTGTAACCCAACATGGCAAGAATATTTTATTACACAGGAAACAGTTTGAAAAATATTACATTTTACTGTCCCTCGAGTGTGGAGTTCAGCAACGTCACTGTCTGAAATGTTTTTTAAATATGCAGCATGTTTTCACAAATGTTAGTGTCAGCTGAGTCACAGGTCTATTATCCGATCCTTTAATACAATGAAAGAATGCTGCATAGTTCATGTATGTATGATTGAAAACGCCTTTTCAAATCAGTTCTTCTTAAAAATGTCCTTTCTTGAACTTGATTTTTTTTAAGAACACTTCTCTGCTCATTGGGAATCATAGTTTAAAGAGTAAGTGCCTATTTCAAATCACAGACCAAAGCTTTATGGAACACTGAGCCAATGAGCAACTTTCCTCCATAGGTAGTAGCTACAGACGAGCCAATAATCACTTGGCCGTTGTCTTCATACACCTGTGTCACCTCTGGCTGATCAGAATCAATGTTCCGGATGCGTATAACCTGAAAAAGAAAAAGGTAACGTTAAGCGTAAAAAACCCCTTTGCTTAGGCAAAGATAATGTGTGTAAAAAAGACGTGGGTCAAAACTAAGCAGATAATGCAACAAAGACTTCATATCTGGTCTGGTCTTTCATCATTTACTATGTGGAAAAGCCAGCGCACACAAACCTCAGATCCTGGTGGGTCCTTGTCATCATACATCAAAGCTTTCCATGCATTGGGATGACAGCCTAACCACAGGTCACCAGTTTCTGGATCAACCTCAACATTGTCACAGAGTGAACCCACGGCCACAGACTGGTGAGGTGTCAGAGAGGAGGTCATAATTATACATTACATCACTAAGGTTTTATTATTGCCTTAGTTTAGCAATAGATAGCATTAATCCTCGGTTTAGATTTGAACATAACTAATTTCTGTCTTTCAAAATAAATACTTTAAATTCAAATATATGAATCTACTCCTCTGACAAAGAGAGAAATTGTAATTTAAAGGTAACAGTCTTTAACAAACATCTGTCAAAACTGTAACAAACAAAATGTGACGAAAACCCCCCAAAAACAAATTATTTCATAAGGGATTTTTGCTTTAACTTCCCACTCTGACATATCCTGTATAGTGTTTCTGGTGTCTTCCATACTGCTCATCTAATATCAACTTACATTCAGAAATGTCTAAAAACGAACTCCTATTACTTTAAATGTTGATGTAATTTACCTTTATCGACACCAATGCATTGTCGCCTTTTCGCTCCAACACGTGCACGTTGTGGTCAAATAAATCTACCACATAAATATGTCTACAAATGACAAAAGAATAATAAAATAAAGAACTCCAGACATTTCAAACATGTGTTACCATTTCCATGGCACTGCAAATCATACATACCTTTTATCAGGTGAGATATTAATGCCATTGGGATAGTAGTAACCCTGAGAGACCACTTTCACATCTTTGGGACTGTAGTACACAACGTTAGCCCAGGACAGGCCCAGAAGAGGCTCCACAAAACCTTTAAGGATCCGATTGTCAAAGTAGTGATCGTTTGTGGCGTAAAAGGTATCCACTCCCAGTGCAACAATATCATTTACACTGGAAAGACAAATTGCAACTAAAGCATTTTTAAATTTAAACAAAAATTACATCCCATTTCTGCATAACTACACTACACACTATGACAAGGCATAGTTTAACAAATACAGTTTCAGTCTGCTCTCCTTCCTCAGTAAATCGTTGATAAAGTTATTGTTATTTGGAAATACATTTGTCACCTTACTGTACCTGTAGAGAAGCTCGTGTTTTATGGTTCTGAGATGCTCCAGGGAGCGGTGGTCCTCAACATATCTGAACAACTCTACTTGGCTTTTGTGATGAGGATGATTGACAACAAACAGGTATATTGAATCATCTGAAGAGAGACAAGAAAAGCACAGAAACAGAAATGTAACTGAAAGAGTTTCTCCACATTTACCAAACTTAATAAATTCTATTCAGTAGATATGCTGAATTAGCAGGGCTGAAAATTAAGTTACTTTTCTAAGTTGCACTAGTAAGTGATAACACTGCTAAGCAGAAAGAAGCCTCTAGCCTACATAAGTGCTATTGTGGAGAATGTATGTGTGTTTACCACTTGGATCTGTGTATACACTGATGCCATGAGGGTTAAATAATTCCAGATCAAAGTTTCTTGGCATGCGAAGCTCCACTGGCTTCAGACGAGGATCCTGTAGATCAAGGGTAAAAATCTTTCCGGTCTCATCTGAGAATGGAAGTCCTGGATACTTCAGACCCTTATTCATAAAAATAAATAAATAAATAAAGGCATAAAACTATATAAAAACTATGAAAATGCCTGATAAATGATGACACCACACTGTGTGAAAAGAATAAAACTTACTTTTTGATTTGGAACAGTGGATTGCAAAAGATAAAACAAAAAGAGATTATTTAAAGGCAAAGTGGAAGCATGGATAAGTGGGTACTACAGCATAAGTGCGGCCAGAACTCTTATTGTAACTATTATAAATATGTGCAGTGAATAATACAAGGTATACCTCCAAAAATAAAAGCTTAAAGAAAATGGCCACTTACAAATATCTGCATTTATGCTATAGATGGGTGACAAATTAAAGAAAAAAAGGACAACAGGAAGTGTCCGAACAAGATGTTGGGTCATCACTCATTAAAACTCTATTCAAGCTATTCCTCTGTGGTGTTTTGACAATGGCGGTAGAGAGCAGTGTGTAACATATTGGTCCAAAACCTCATATACGTGTTCAGTTCAGTTCTGGTGACTCTGAAGGCCACAGCATATGATTCATGTAATATTCATACTCAATGATAACGTGACCACTCTGGCCCCACAGACAGGAACACTGTCAGTGTGGTACAAAGCACACAATACCCTTCCCGCTCATAAAAAGCTTTCCACATATTTGTTTTCAATGTTGTTCATGGTTCTTTTGTGTATTCCTGGATGAGTCGCTGTTGTGCTTGAGAAATGTTGATAGACTGGCCACTCCTGAGAAGGTTCACCAAGTTTTCTCAATTTGTGGATAATGGCTCTCACTGTGTTGGTAGAAATGGCTTTGTATCCCTTTCCAGTCTGATACATGTCAACTACTTTGTTTCTCATCATGCCATGACGTGAACTTTAATTCCTAACTTTGCTAAACAGCTTTATGTTTAGGCCAGACAGGTTTTTCTTCGTATTGACTCTGGATATTTCTGGGTAATATTAAAGTTTGGTCATCTGAAAGTGGTGTGACAAATAATATAATAAAAACATTCAAAGTGCTGTCTCATCTCCGATAAAGGGAACAGTTGGGATATTATATACTGCTTAAAGAAATTAAGGGAACGCTCAAATCTTACATTTGTTCCTGGTGATAAAAAACATCAACCCATGGAGGAATGTATTCACAAATCACACCCAAGCAGATTAAATGGACAGGCAATCACGTGTGCTTCTAAAATTATGTCCCTGACAATTTATTTAGTGTTCATAAGTGATCGTAATGGGTCATTTAAGCGTAAGTTTTTGCAATGTAGTAGGGTGGCTACGGAGCCTCCTAGGGGTCACGTTATAGAAGGAAATATCTAGGTGTAACGTGTATTACAAAGAAAAAAGGTGACGTAGTAGGAAAAAACATTCAGACGTGGTAGAAAAAAAGTTCAATGATGTGGTAGGAAAACAAAGGTACCGCTGATCAGGTGCACCATTAACTTAACTAATAAACAAGTCACACTGTTGCTACCAAATAATCCAGTTTATTCATAATACTGGAATTCAGCACATACGTGTTGTTGCACTTTTTCTGGTTTTCCAAAAAAAGCCCTGATTACAGAGCTGGCTTAAATAAACAGATTCATCCACATGCACAACTATGGGCAATTTAGAAGGTACCACTCAACCTAACGCATATCTTTGGAGGGTGGCGGGAAGTCGGAATACACAGACAAGGGGAGGGATTTTTCATAGTTCACTGGTAAATCTCCCGTATATCTTTTTTTTTCTACTGCCTCTAAAAACTGAACTGTCAGTAGCCTCGCGAGAACCGCCACCTGCAATAGCTTGTTGTCGCGAGGTTTGTGCCGATAACGGGAACAAATTCCTAACCAATGTCGACATTTTGGCGAATTAGATTATTTTTAATCTTTATTTCCAAAAAGGCGACTTGCGACAAATATAGCTACTTGTTTTACCCGGTGTTGATGGTAACTCTTGGAGTCGTCAGAGCAGTCCCTCCCTGCTACTGTACGGGCAGAAGATGTTAATCGCGAGCGCTCTGACTGCAAGTGAATTGCGCATGTGCAAAGCATGCCGCCTTTCCTCTCATTACTTTCTCACTACGTTTCCGTAAACATTGTAAATTATTCATATTGGAAGACTTCTAGCGAGTTATAAAACCGCCAAAAGCGATTTTCCTTACTAAGGAGCCCAGAAACCACAAGGAGAAAGGGATTCAAAATGTAATGGATGCTGGAGCTTTGTTGACGAAAAACGTACCTTATTTTCATTTCCAAACGTTGAGGTACGGTTATGGACAGTGGTAGCTGTCTATGTCCACTTGGTGTTTACATCCCGCGTGTCTATGATCACATTTGCCGGCCTGTTTAACGTGTGGGAGGGAGTCTGAATTTATTTTTCTACCATATCTAAATTTTTCCTACCGCATTTTCTGAATTGGTTTTTCTACCACGTCTGAATGTTTTTTTTACCATAGCGTCTGATTTCCTTTTCCTACCACTAATTTCACCTACACATCATTTTCTACTACATGACCAGTAGGGGGCTCCATAGACTGCACTGCATATATCTGTGTGCAGCCCTACTTATTACCATCCCTCTGTATGTCAACACATCTAATCACCTCACACACGTGAAGAACAGTTCCTCGTTATTTTCCTTACACATTGTACTATCGCACACGTGTCATGGTCAATACCCTGAATTGTTGACCAAACTGACATGACACTTTTTGCACAAATGTAAGTAAAAGCTAAGAAATGTTTTTTTCCCCCTCTATAATGCCTCTTGTACATCGTCGTATTATCTTTTGGGAGGCACCTACGTCATTTTCTGTCCAAAAACAACTTGTTGGTTGAATAAAGGTAACTTTAAGTCATAATTTGCCAGGGGTATGATTAGTTATGGGCTTGGCTGTATACATAGTGCGAACAGTGTGATCACGGTGAGGGTGGGTTCAGTTTACCCTGAAGTAAAACGTTGACTTAGATTTGGCTGCTGTATAAGTTAAATACTTACAGCGCTGATAAAGGCGAGTCCATTTCCAAGGATTGTTATGTCCTCCGACCCAAAATCTGAAAGTGCGATGGTTGCACAGTGGTTTTTAATGGTCTTTTAGGTCCTTTTCTTTCGCTTTATCTGCTTCTGCGTTACTTACCCAGATTCTTGAGTGCAACACAGTTGGGGAGGTGATTCTGGACGAGATCCCTGGAGGCGAGGCTCCTTTTCCTGTCATGTTTTCAACAAATAAGTGATGTTAGGGGGGCATGAGGCGCCAAACAAATGTCCACATTTCCACTGGGAAGAACCCGAAAAACCTCGACATGAGTCGAGTAGCTCGCCGTTACCTTAAGCTGATAATCCTCTCGCCGAACAGCGCGGCTAACACAGCTACTGCGAGCGACACCAACGCTACCTTTCCCATCGTTGAGCTCACGATAAGTCAGTTAGAAAGTTGGAGAAGGAGCCTGGAGCTAACTGTGCAGCTCCTGCGGCCGGGGCGGATCACGGGGCGCCGCACGCGCCGCCGCTATGAACGCTGTCGTGCGCGAGCTAATCTGGAGCAGGTCGTTTTCTGCTCGTTTCTCGGAATAAAGTTGGGGTTTTGCGCATTCCTACCCACTCCAACTTAAATATAAATGTATTTGAAAGATTTACGACATCTTTGCAGTAGAAACAGTTGCGTGTGATTTGGTTGATCGTTTTTGTTTTACAGCTGCCGCCGTGTATCAGAATTGTGCATGTCACAGAGTGTATAAAATAGCACTCATGCGTTGAAACACTATCTAAAATACGCCAGTGAAACGCGCGAAAGGTTTTAACTTTGGGATTTCCAACAACAGAGAAGGCCTTGAATGCACCATTGTTACCAAAGGCTGGGATCACTTGAGCCAATTAGATCTGAAACAACTCCAATGGGGGAGTCACATGAAGATTGAGGCTTGAGTCTGCTCTAAATAATGGGTTGAACTTTGTTAAATGAGGTGTGTCGTCTCAGGTGGGGTCTAATCCATGTTGGATTACAGAAGTACAAACAGAGGTCGTGACCTCCTGGCCTAAGTCCATCTGCAGGTGTACTGGTAGGCACCTGGGTCGTACAAATACCATCACTGACAAAAAATGTGTGCTCCCACTGTGGATCACTGCTGGTGTTTATACATTCAACTTTTGTTCATATTAGTGTCTAAAAATATACTGTACTGTATGTTTACAAACGACCAGAAGCAAATTCCTTGTGTGTGCAGCACACATTGCAAATAAAGCTGATTCTGATGTTCACTTTCTTCCTTTTGCAAAATTAATATTATAGTTTAAAGCTAACCTAAAACATTTAAACTCCATATAAATGAAAATTTACATTATGGGACATGTAACTACACTCAGGATCTTTTCAGCGCAAACTAGCAACAGATATATAACTCAATAACATGTCGCGCCTGTAAAACCCTGTTTAAAATGTTTATTTTTGAAGTTGTTTTTTTCTGTAGATGACGACTCCTCCCAACATAAAACAAAAAAGTTACAAAATTGTCTATGTAATCAAAATCATGTGTAAGAGACTTCATAAAAAACAAACATGAACATATACATACACATACAGAAGTGAAAGTAACATAAAATTGGCAAACTATTGACCCTGTGATACTCAGCATTGGGTGCATGCAACCTGACAGTAGCTGTAGAATACCTACAAAAGTCCAATTAAAGAATGATAGCATCTAACAACTTCAAAACACCAACACCTCCTGCACATTACAATGTGTGCAGTTAGCGAGCCCTGTTAGGTGGGGCAAACCAGATTCCTGACTCTGTGTTGTGAAATTGTGTAAAGGTTCACAGTGTAATACAGCAGGATCCCCATCAAACAGTTCCAAGCAAGACTGTATATTTGGAACATACAAAATAAATTTTATTATCCATTCTGTTCATGTCTACATCTTGTTAGAATTTCTAGACAATGGCATTGTCAAATAACACACCCAAATTAATTTTAATAATCCTGACAGGTGCAACAATACATTTCTGTCAAGTCCAGGTGTCAAAATATAACTGAATGTGAAAAGCAATTTAAATCTTCTTCTTTGTTATTTTCCAACATAAAAAGGGGAGCTCTGGCCCTGGACCACAGTGAGAGCTAGGCGGGACATGGCCATGAGCACACAAACACGGGTGAAGAAGCGGCTTCAGGGTTGGGCCCCAGTGGCTGCAGGGACTTGTGTGGCCAGAGTGTTAGGGGCAGAGATGACAGGTGATCCAGCAATGTTAGCCATTGGCTGTGAGGAGGACATTGAGGTGATGCCTAGGAAGACACAGTAAGCTCGTTAATCATTTAAAATGCGTGCAATCAAATAACACCATCTACATTTAGACATAACCTTTTAGATCTATTTCAACCCCTCACAACCTGACTCTTTGTTATATATAAATATTATTTATTTATATAATAATCTATGCAAAACAAACAGATTGGGAAAAGGCCGGGGTCATTCACTTGGAGCAGGACTTCTTACCGGCCATCATACTTGAGGAACTGACTGGTGTGGAGGTGGCAGCCATCCCTCCAGGAGTGGCCCCCCTTCCCTGATCTTTAACAATGGGATCTACGAACAAAGGTAGAGCACAGAAACCAATTACACAATTAAGTCGCATTAAATACTTAATTATGGCATAAAGCAATACAAAGAAGCAGTAAGTAACCAATGCTGTCAATTCTTCCACGCATTTCCACAATATGAAAAACACAATCTTACAAAAATAGGGATGATCCATGGCCTCTCTGGCTGTGAGGCGGGCTTGATGGTCATAGCGCAGCAGTTTGTCCAAGAAGTCTAAAGCCTCTGTGCTCACCAGGTGCTGGTTCTCACTGTGCACAAACCTCTCCCACCTTTTACGGGAGTGTCTAGAAAAGGAAAACACAGATAGAATCTTATGCAAGGCGTTCATCAGCCTGTTCCACTTTACTGAGGTCCAACAGCCACAGCCTCTTACCTTCCCAGGATGTCATTGAACCGTGGATCCAATTCAATGTTGTACTTGTCAATGTAGTCGTACAGGTCCTCAGTGCCGAGTACTTTTGCAATCCGCACAAGCTGCAAATTAGAAGCTATATAATTCAACGGAACACAGCTAGATATTGGTGGAATTACAAAAAATTATGAATTCGATTCCAAAGCAATTTATAAGGTAGTAGTAGGTTTGTATGAAGATTATACATTACATCAAACTGCCTTTTTTCCTGATCAAACCCAATTGGACATTCGATGATAGTGGTAGTTTGTTTTATTTTATTTGTTTTGTACTCCTCTCCAGGTATTAACATTATCAGGCTATTAGAAGACTAAGACTAATCTAATTTTGAATAAAGCAAACTACTTCAATTTACATGCAAAACTTGGTCTTCTGCCGAGTGTAATACACTAGATAATTTACTTTAGTCAATATTTATGCTCTTATATACAGAGTGTGGGATTAGATTACTATAAAGAAAAGTTGTAACTCCATTTTAACAGTAGCGTCTCATAAGTATAAGTAAAAAGCCCAAATGTGCCATGGAAATGTGGTAATGGTCAGTGTTTCAGTATAGGTAGTTAAAGTCCACAGCCCAACTGACACACCCAGTACACCAAAAGTTAATAATAAATTATCTGCTCTCGATAAGTAAGGGTTTACATAACTTTGAGAAAGACAAAATGCCCAAAAACCTTAGCAAAACTTCTATGTTTCCAGTTTAAAGTGTGACAACGTGGCTTAGCCTTCTAAAAAAAGCAATACTATGTATTATCACGTTACAAAAATATATTAAAAAAAATCCCAACTTCTGCAGAAAATGAAAATAAATGATTCTTCATACCTGATCGTAGTTGTCATGACCGTGGAAGAAAGGTTCCTTTCTGAAGATCATACTGGCAAGCATGCAACCCAAACTCCACATGTCCAAACTGTAGTCATACATCTACAAATAAGAGGTGATAAATTACTTCATGACGGCATTAAAAATATATATTTTAACAATATCTTGTGCAAAACTGGAAAACCTATACGTGTAAAAGACTCACCTGGTAGTCTACCAGCAGTTCAGGTCCTTTAAAGTACCTGGATGCCACTCTCACGTTGTATTCCTGGTTCGGGTGGTAGAACTCTGCCAAACCCCAATCGATTAGGCGGAGCTGGAAGTTTAAATTGATTAAATGTGATATATTTTACAAAAAGTAATCAACTGATGCTACAAGAGAAACAGGTGATCTAAATACCTTTCTGTGTTCATGATCAATCATGACATTGTGTGGCTTGACATCTCTGTGCATTATCCCCATACTGTGGCAGTAATCCAGAGCCTAGCAGGTAAAAAAAATTAAATAAATATGGCATATACCAAAAGTTACATAAAATGTTGAAGAAACAATACAAATCGCAAAAAAGTGTTTTTTACCTTTAAGATTTCATACATGTAGAACCGTATGTCAAAGTCAGATAGGGTTTGATACAATTGCTGAAAAAAAACAAAACAAACAAAAGTGCCATCAGGTTAAAAATAGCATCAGTAAATACACAATAACAAATCAGGAAAGCATCGATATCTACCTTGAAGTCTGTGTTGTTCACATGTTCAAAGACCAGAGCAGGGGTTCGTGACTAACAAGGTGAAATAAAAAAATAGATACACATGTGGTTATGCATAGGAACACGTACATATGTAAGTTTTGAATCAGAATTTTACAAGGGCAGGGGAACAAGAGAAACTAAATTACCACAGGATCTTTGACAATATCTAACAGTGAGATGATATTTGGGCCACCCCTCAGATTTTCCAGGATCTTTATTTCTCTCTTGATTTTCTTTTTCTTCACCGGCTGTAAACATAGACAGTAGTACAAGTATGTAATAAACTGACAAAAGGTTACGTCTTACATTAAACACTCATAATTATTATTACATATAATGAAGGCATTAATAGTATAATTAACCTCATACCTTCAGTATCTTGACGACCACTTTTTCATTGTTTGTGATGTTTATGGCTTCAAAGACTTCGCTATATTTGCCTCTCCCTAGTTTTCTGACTAGCTGATAGTCGTCTTGGTTCCTAAAAAATAAATAGTCACAGTTAACAAAAAAACAACACAATACAATTACAACTGATTTGACAACAGTTTCACTATGCCTTACCCCCATTCAACAACATGGGATTCATAGTCCCAGTATTCCCGGGGTCTTTGTGTGTTTACATCAGGGTAAACTCGAGAGCGGCTTGCAACGGGGCCAGACATATTCTACACAATATCTTCTCTAACTTTCCTGCAACAAACAGAACAAGCAATGCAGAAAGAAAAACATCAAATGACAGCAGCAAAAACAGACTGTACAAACAAAGACATATTATTAACAGCTAGGGATCATATATACTAAAAACAGAGCATTTTTAGGTGGGGGCGGGGATTGTATGCATTAACTGATTTGATGTAATACCTGGGAGTTTCCCTCCAGGATGGTGGTGATGATGAATTAGAACACAAGCACTTGAGATGCCTTTATGGTAAGAAAGCTAAATGCAAAAAAGAAAAGTTACTATTGGGCTGCTCATTGCACTTGTATAACAAAACATATAAACTGATGATGAAGAGTGAGAGATTTTTTCCATGAAGATTATTATCCACTTATAATGTAGCTCTGAATATTAGAGTTTAAAATGAAAGTAATGTTTCTCACATGCTACAGGAAGGTGATATTAATGATTTACAAAGTAATGTTGAATACACGACTAAGAAACAAAAAAGAAATGACTCTTGCTGCCTAAATATGGTGGCGTGTGAAATGGAGAAACCTGAATGTCAAATGCGGGCATCCAACCAGTCTAATCGGGAGGTACGGAGCTCAATACAGTCATCACTGGGGGCTACAACAAGACAATTTTTCCTGTAGGAAAAAAGGACAGAAAGTAGGTTGATTAAAATCATTGCTGTCAATTAAGCAAGCATGAACGGACTATACGATCCAATAGTACGCCAGTTAATTCAGCTAGCACGCTATATGGAATAAATTGTAGTGTTTGAGAAAAAAGCCAATCGAAATATGTCCTTTTCACACAATACGCGATGAGTTTTAGCCAGTTTGTCCGCTTAATACTTATGAAAAGGTGAGTGTACGCACATCTGTGGTCCCAGGCCTACACAAGTGCAGTGGCGCTAACAGCTAACTCTAGCCATCTCGTAAACCGGGAAGCTGGTTGTGCTGCTAGCAAGTTAGCGTTAGCCCGTCAACAGCGGAGGGAAAAGCCGGCTAGAAAGTCACAACTACCGCTAGCTCTCGACCACATTATATCACTCTCACAAAACGAAATCAACATTACGCGCTAAAATAGTCACCACGCCATTCTAGTGGACATTATTAGAGTAGAGCTAAGTCACAAGCTTCGAAAAACATATTTCTTAAAGCTTAAAAGTGCTAAGCTAAACAGGCTAGGGGAGTGAATAGCCTGCTGGCTGGCGAGGCATCTGGCTGACAACGCCTTGAAAAAACATCCTACAAACACTGTGGTCGAGCAGCAGGACTGCACCGCGGTTGTGTTACATCTTCCCAGCTTTTCCTTACATATAAAAAAGTCAACGGTCGCTCTAAACGTATGAGGATTTGTGGTGAAATAACACGATTACCTCTCAGCGTTGTTGGGACGTCAATATGGCGATGCTTAGGATCAAGAGCTTAGTGCGAACAGACTTTCCCGTAGAGGGCGCTCTCCTTTTTCTTTTTCGTGGGGGGAGATTGCAGCTCCCACCGCCGACAACAGGTCTGATTGAAACTTTTCGTTGCATGCGAGTGTAGGCCCGTGTTAGCTCAAGTGTTTTAGTAAAATAGGAATCTGTCAGTGGATTACATTTACACAAACTCACCACAAGCCCTGCCTGATGTTGATGATGCTAGGTGACATGATGATAGGTATATCCTTAATTTTTATAAACCCAGGCAGCAGGCTCATTTATTATCGTATTTATATAGTTATATTATGAACGAATTTTTTAATATCTCGCATTACTGTCAGCCTCAGAGGCACACATGAAAGGTCAAATTATTCACATTGCTTTTTATCACCTTTTCTGAATCAGTTTTAGTGCTCTACATTTCAGGATATTTCTACCAGCAGATTTAGACATGTATGTTCAGCAGAACCTGGTTTTAAAAGGTCTTTGTACAGGGTTACACTGGGTAAATGAACAAAGGTGAAACAGGAACACCAAACAATACATGGTCTGTGTATCTTTTAAAAGGCTAACTCAGTGTTAGAAAAAGCCGGAGGCATTTTCCTAAAGTAACCAACTACCTATAATCACAGTATAATAGAAAGACCACACGATTTTGTGTGAGTGTTGTTAAGAACATTTGTTTTCATTTTGAATTGATCTAATGAATAGAGCTTTGTAAACTTATCGGGACCTGCATCCTAATTGTTGGTTCTCTGTCTGGAAGTCGTGCACTGTTTAACACAAATAAATAGGTTTTGACCTATACTCAATCTGATACTTCTCAGAATCTATAATTAACTCAGGCGAGACCTATTAAAGGTTAAAAAGCCTGATAAAGTGGCAGTACATAAAAACCTAACAGCGAGCTCGGTACCAAACAGTGAACACGGCTGCACAGAAATCAACAATGAAGATGTAAGTTTCTATATTTTGTGATACACTTATTTGTCTTTACCCTAATCTTTCATGAAAATGTATTTTATTTACACCTTCATTTCACATTGATAGCTTGAATTACTTGCATTCAGGTGTATGTGTTGCCTCCTATTTCTTCACTTTGCAACTGTGGTGATAACAGCCCCTGTCCGAGGTAAATGTTTTGACATTTGCAATGCATGTTTGTTTTTAATTCTATAGAACACAGATAACATATTTTTTGTATGTTTCTTTCATTCTTTTTTCCAAGCCCGAAGAGAAAATGTATTAAGCTTCATAACTGGTAAGAGTTTTGTATTTGTTTGCAAGATGTTTTGTTCACTACTGCTAAATACTGGCACTACGGCCATTTATTAACTGAAAAATCACAGTGTAAACTACAAGACTTTGTGAATTTTATCATGTGATTTTTCTTTACTGTTGTCATAGATGACTTTGAAAAAACCAGAGCTACTGAAAATACAAAACATGCAAGTACCTCAGGTCAGTGCTGAAAACAATTGGGATATATTTTGTTCAAAACAGGAACATTCATTTATATCCCAAGGGTACAGCTCATCTCTGCAGACTACTTTTTGTTCCTCAAAATGTGAGATTTACAAAGGATATGACAACAGAGAACAGAAACACAAAGATCTTTATTCTTGATTTAATAATCTCCATGGTATAATGTAGCAAGCACCTTTGACATTGTATAATCAGCACAACCACAATCTTTTGTCATGTCTGCAGGATATAAAAACCCACCAACTCAACCTGCAAAAGAAGAAGACTCAGAAGGTACAGTCTTCTGTGTCGCTTAAGCATTGCTTTAACTTTCCAATTGTCATTAGATCACACATCAAAATACTAAACAGCTGTGGATTTATGCGTTTTTTGTTAGTAGGATTTGAAAATTTTAAATTGCAGCAAACTCATTCACAGATATGTCAGAGGCAAGGTCTGCAGAGAGTTTTGCTACAAATGGAGGTAATGGTATTTGGCCTATTTCTAATACAAATGTAGCTAAAACATATTTTCTTTAAGATTAAGCAAAAACTGTTTTGTTACTACTTGAGAGAAGAAGTATCTGATAATAATGTGGTGCAAATGTTGGTGCATAATATATTCACACAAATGTTCCATAAAAAATGTACTCTTCACAGATGCAGCCAAAGACCTTGACAGCCACGAAATTATGAGTCCTCCCGTTTTGGACAAGGACAAGGCACCATCAAGGACGACGACAGGAACAGAAAGCATAGGACTGATGGATACAAACGGTGGACTGGTTCAGACCCATGGCAGCATAGAACAGAGTGAGACTCACAGGCCAATGCGAACAAGCAGAGAGTGGACTAGCATTCACAGTGACGAAGAAAATATGCCAGAAGCTCGTAGGGTTGAAAATTTGCCAGGAAAACAAGTCACACATTCACATGGAGTCAAAGGTACTGCCAGTGACAATCAAGGTGCTAATCTGCAAAGGAAAACTGGAAATATGGACGGGTCGAATGGCTTGTTGGCCCAGGGTGAAAGCAGAGAACTGCTGGATCGGGATAGTTTGGAGGCCAACAATGGCAGGCTAGTTCAACAGGACAACAGAGACACAGATGGTAAGAATAGATTCTACTTCATATAAGAAAAACCTTTCCAAATATGCCCAGAGCAATTATGACCTTAATATTTCCACAGAAACCCGGGAATATTACAGCTCTGAAACATACCTGCTAGGTAAGAACATTTATTCTATTTGGGAGTTGTTTGTCTACAATGGATGTACTGAAGTAACGTTATTGCTTTAAAAAAGTTTATCATTTCCTGTGATTCTCCTTCTTGTATGTCCTTTAGCTCCGCAGGAACACGTGCCCAGTAGCTTGGCTGTTCCAGCCAAGAGCCGAGCATCCTGAGGATCATTCAAAGATCTGTTGCATTTCAATCGTGTTTGTGCTTGAAATGTGTTTTTGCTTACACAGTTATCCACACAGCTTAAGAAAGTATGTTGGTATGTAGTAAAATGATCATATTTTCATTTAGTTATAATATGAAACTGTATTGCTTTATTATTTGCATGCCATGAATGATGTCGGATAGCAATTCTTTTTTCTCTCGTTGTTCACATCCTGCTTTTTCCTCATGGTGACTCAGGGTCTGTTGACTTATAGCAGTCACGGCAGCTGCTTCCAAAGTTCCTATTGGGACTTTTTGATCCAAATTTAGATTTCTAAATGTATTTGATATTTTGTGATCATGTGAACAAATACAGGAAAAATAGGAATAAATAATTTTATAATATTAGGAATTTCCGATTTCCTCCTGAAACAAGTCTAACTGCCTTTGATTACTTGGAACAGAACTGCTGTGTCTGAACATGAAAAGTTTGTTGTTTTGTTTTAGCTAAGTTTAATTTTTCTCAATATCTGAACATCAAAAGGTGAAATCAGTATGAATACAAACGAAAATAAAATGTAAAGAATTTCTTTAGTTTGAAAATGTAGTTTAATTTATAATTAGACTATGACATTTTTTAAAGAAAACTGAAGATTCACGCACACAAACAACAATGTAATGCAGCAAATACACTGAGCACAACAGAGTATAAAATAAATTACAATACAAATATGCCTATTTTAATACTTTATAACGGTTAAAACAAGATGAGTACTAGGACGTATGTGTTACTAGACTGTGAAACTAATTACAGAGAAAACACAGTTGGAATTATTCTAGCCCATTTGTTTTCATTTCCTAAAGTGCCGAAGCTCACTGTACACATCTGACTGGACTCCATGTAACTCCTACAAAACAGTAAAAGTGATTTGTCATGGAAGCACAAATAATATGTAATTGAAACCTGAAACAACGTAATTTCCACATTTAGTGTCTGTGAGATTTAGGCAACGATGCACTGCTACGCTACCTGGTAGGGAGATTCTGTCACCTCTGTTGCCATCTTCTTTGATATTGATGATGGCACGTTTCTTCTACCTGTTAAGAATATTCAGATTCTCACATGTCACATCATCACCACAACACAATCCCAAGCAAACACTAAGTGGTACACTCACCATCACGAGCATCCCGTTCCCTCCTTCTCTTGTGGTGAGTCACAAAGCAGAACACAGAAATAGTGATGAAGATGGTTAAGATAATGTCAGAGGCAATAATGGCCAGTACAGACCCCATGTTTATTAGGTAACAGGAGTGACATTCTGTGAAAGAGCAGAGAGGTGGGATTGAAACACACACACACACACACACACACACACACAAAAACACTGTTTAATTTGACATCTTCCAGCAAGAAAACAAAAGAGAAGGAAACTTAAATACCCTGCTGTCCTTCTGCAGATCCTGAAAAACAATTAGGTGATAAAAACTCACATTAGGTTGTGAGAGGGTAGTTATGCTCATTTATAGTACCTTAAAATGATCTCACTATAAACCATAAACACATCACTCACCAAATAATGAACCCTCAATACAAAGAGCGTCAGACATCTTTATGTTGGTTTCTGGGTGAAGAGGAAATGAAGCCAGCAGTTCTTCTATCCTCTTTCAAATAGCTACGTTGTCGCACCTATGAACAAGATGTTAGAAGTCAAAGGAAGGAGGGCTCACTGACGAAGAACTGTCCCCAAACAGCACTGTCAGTGGTGTTAGAGCTCGTCTGCATGTGGCTGAAGAAGGAGGAGTGAGTCCACTCAGAGGAGAGGAAGCTGTGTCTCTGTCGGTTTTCTGTATGCCACATTTGCGTGAGGTTTGTTGCTCTCATAAACAGAGGATCTTTAATGCCATTTGACTTTTTTTAACAGAGCACACATTTTTCAAATGCAAAAACAGTGGGCTGTACATCACAAGGTCATTTTCTTGCTTTCTTTCTGTTGAAAGATATGTAATCACATCTCCATTTCCTCATGACCTGTGGTTTACTGCAAATGGGTGGCCAATGTCACTGCTACCTAATGTCTGCGTTGTTAAACCACAGGTTTATCTCAAATCAGGCTGTACTGTCAGCAGAATGAAAACACACCTTATAGGTTTTGTTTTTTTCAAGGATGCAGCATAATGTTCAAATGTAATGAAACAACAAATACAGAACACCTGCGAAGAGCCTACACTTGATTATACGTGATGAAAAATGTTGTGAGGTAAAACTAATGATCAGTTAGTCATTAACTAATACTAAATAGATCAGTTATAAATCATGAGTGAGAGCAAAAATCCGTCTTCACAAGGTCTCAGATCACAATTGAGTCTTTTCCATCTTATCGAGGTTCTTTGTTGTAGTTTCTCCGTTCTTACGAGAATCTGAATGGTAATTGCTGGTGTCTTCCCCTTGTAAGTCACTTTGGATAAAAGCGTCTGCCAAGTAAAGTAAAGTAGACCTGTGGGCCTCCAGGTGGTGAACGACATTTTTAGATGGTGCTTCTCTCTTCCACTTTCGTACATTTAAAATAAAAATGTAGTGGGTTTTTTTACTACTTACACATATTATCATTTACCTGATGTCTTAGTAAGAAACTCAGTACATTATATTTATTTTATAATAATTTCACATTGCTTACCAGCAATATTTGTACATTACATTGCACTGCATAAAGAAAGTGTTGTGCCACAGATTATAAGGCTGTTGACAGGCATGTAGTGTCATGCAGCCAAAGACCTGGACACTCCTGGCTACAACTTCCCATTTTTTTGTGGAAGTAAGTAGAAACAGTTTAGATGTAACTCTAAAGCCCCTTCCTGGCCTCTTTTAAAAATCTGCAGTCAAAGTATTTTCAATGCACAGACTCAACTCTGTCCTCTGGTTAGTAATGATAAAACACAGCAGACCTACATAGATGAGACAGATAATATTGACCTGGCTTTGGTCAACGTGTTGTGTGTGCTTGGCTAAAACAGCAGGCAGCAGTTTAACCACAGAGTCCTCTGAACACAAAGTGCGATCGAACTTTATCTGGCCCAAATCTATGAGGTCTCCATTGTCAGTTAACCAGCTTAAACATCACTTTATTACAGTGGGGTGTTTTGTAACGAAGAAATAGAATGACTTTCCAAGGTATCAAGCAATTATGGAAACTGACCAACCACATACAAGTGCACAAAAACAGTAAACAACCATAATATTTATTGAACACTTCAATCAGTAAATGTTAAAACAACATACATTGAAATGTGAGTTCTCTGTATTTGTTTGGGTTAAAGCAGAAAATATGAAAATGTCTAAATATACTATTTGTTTCTCTATAGGTTTTCTTTCTTTCTTCTAAAATGTGTGCTAAACAAATTTTAAAACATCTAAAATATCTACCTTTCTTAAATTTCTTTTTTTTTTAAATCAACCCAGTGTTTTGAAAATATTTACAAAACACATTCAAGACCTTTTATAATAAGGTCACAATCTTGTACGGACGCACACCATATGGTGCTGCTTCAGTGGCAAATTGTAGAATGAAAATGAAAAATGATTATGTATACAACATTTTATTCAGACTGATGAATTTCATTTATATATACTGAACAGCATGGCATACCTTTAATTTATTATAAAATGAGTTGATGGTAGATAGCTGAAGCACACAATGAGGAAATGTAAAATGGTTAAAGTCCATATGCATTTTACATAATAGTGTAAAATTACTGTAAAAACTGGTTTATTTATGACAGTATTGAATATTAACAACACACTGGTTTACCTGTGTTTATTGCAAAATAGTTTGATGTAAATATATATATATATATATATATATATATTTACACATATCTATCTATCTATCTCTCTCTCTCTCTCTCTCTCTCTCTCTCTCTATATAAATATATATATATATATATATATATATATATATTGTATATATTGTTTTAAAAAGTCAGTGGTCTAAATA
>JAUMTR010000008.1:11092340-11192687 GCA_032270685.1 Microctenopoma stevenorrisi
TCGGGGAGATGGGTCTAAGGTTCAGCGGCGCAAGGTGGCAGGCACCTTCAAAGTTTCCCCAGGAACTTTCTAGTATTTGTTTTGTTCTTTGCCTCAGGTATGACCCCTCTGCACTGCGCAGCTATTTCTCACAGTGTCACCATAAAGGCTTTCCCTGCCAGTGGGTTGGCAGATCTTAATCTTCAGCAGATGGCTATGGATAAACTTTCTTGTGTGCAGATGCTCCTTAACAAAGGGGCTTCCCTTCACAGCCAGGTACAGTACAGCTCTCCTACTTTCGATTTGTTTGTGAGCTGCGCTTTACAACTAATTACAGAAGCTAAACCCTGACTAATCAGTATGACTACACAGTCCATATTGTAGGGGAACTATTCTGATCTAAGGTTTTTTTATCTAAGCAAAGTTACGTCTTAGTGGGAGTGAGTTCTCCCCCACGTCCGACTCTCTTGTTTTCACTTTCTGCTTTGACACTTGTCAAATGTCTTGATCTGACATGTGGTCTCGTTATGTTTTTTCCATTACTTCCAATTCTTCAATTCCAGGAAATCAAAAGTAACAAGACTGTGCTTCACTTGGCTGTAAAGGAGGGGAACATTGATCTGGTGCGTTATCTGCTCAGGATTCCCCTGCCCAACATGAAAGACTTTGTCAACATGAAAGTGAGTTCCACACTGATATGAAACTCAGAGGAAGACTTTACTTATGGACATTTTGGTACCTCTTTATCTATGTTTATGTTGTATACAAACCGTTTGAGTCATGCCTCATTTTCCCTTTTCCGTAGGCTCATGGTCACACAGCTTTACACATGGCAGCTGGTCTCCATGGTAACCCCCACCAGGAGGAGATCCTGCAGCTGCTGCTGAGCAGGGGAGCTGATCCCAGTATCCGCAACCTGGAGAACGACCAACCCGCTCACCTACTGCAGAGTGGCCCACAGGGAGAGCAGGTGAGCTGCACATCATTTTGATCGTTCAGCTCTGCTGTATCAGCTCTCAGTTCACTAATATGCAAATGCATTATCGTATTTATCTATTTTATCTATCTAATTTATCTTTCGATTTCTAGCTCAAACTCATGCTGAAGAAACGAAACGCGGCCTCTCGTCGACGTAACATGTCCTTGCAGGACCAGGAATGATTTAAAACCATTGTAATCCCATTTGGAGGGAATGATTCTTCAAGAAGTTTCCTCTTTTGAAAAGGGGATGTATAGTTTATTGATAAGAGGTTATGGGAGTCTCTAGCCTATATACACCACCAGTCGAAACTTTGGACACACACGGAACTGCTGTGTTTTTCACAAAAAGATAATTTAATTTCAACTGCAAAATGGTTTTCCAATGATTAGCAATGATTTTAAATGTATTAACTTACTATCTACCTTTCTTTAAAGCACAGTTATTACTGCGTGACTCCAAACCTTGAACTGGTAGTGTACTGTTAACAAACTAGTTTGGTATATTAATCAGTAAATATAATTCACATTGGATTAGACAAGTGATGCTTTACTGCAAAAAGCTTGAATTATCTAGGACTATGAATGTCTGTAAAAATGTAATGCTTTATTTATTTTTATATACACACAGCTACATGCAGGCAAGGATTTCGTAAGATAAATCCTCTCTTGTGATGTTTCACAAATGCTTCTGCTGTTGTTAACAAATTGTGTTACATTTTTTCATTAACAGAGACATTTTAATTTATATATTTATTGTCTTTTCAAAATGAATAGCTGACATTTTTTAACAGTAAATGAATAGCATTAGTTTGGTCATAAAGTATAGGATCATTGTTGAGGAAAGTGGGGTAATCATTTTCCTAAAAGGCTACACTCCCAGTTTGATGTTGATTTCTGTGAAATCGTTACTATTACCTCCAGGACAATGTCCTGAAATCCCTTTGACTCTCTTGCCACCCCCCATCATAATAAGTTATCACATTGATACACTAAGTGATGGTTTTGAGTTCAGTTAGCATGTATACTTATGTTAAGAATGCGTGTATTACAAATGCAATCACTTATATAGCTAAACCCTCTGCCATACTTGTTACATCACACTTGTAACATCAGGTACAAATTTCTTTGTGGGAAAAATTGAATTTACTGTGTAAAACTATTTGAAGCTGATTGTGACAAAGAATGTCTTTTCTTATCACTGACACATTACATGAGTAGGTGCAATGACACATTGTCTGACTAACTTTACGCTTTAGTCATGATGCATGAATACAAGTAAAATAACACTGCTACACCGATTGTTTTGATGAACAGGGTATGAACAGCCCTGTTTACATCTGGCTATAAAAATTTGAGGGATGGAAAATACATCTTTCAGCTAGAATGCTGTATGTTCTGCAGTTGTTTACACAGACTATTTATTTTCCAAAACCCCGCATTTCTTTCTTTACCAACCTTTATTAATATATATAAGTCTTAGTTACTGGTGAAATTAGTTTCCAATTTGAGGCAGGAATGCTGTGAGTTGTGTTTCACTATCTGTTGTTTTATAAACACTGAATATTTCTGAAAGATCATTCTCATGACTAAACAAATTTTCATAATGAAAGTCAAGACCTTTACAGTGCTACAGTTATTAGGCTTGACAGATAAATATTAGGTTTTAATATCGTTGCCTTTAATGTAAAGTAGAGGACACTGATACAACCACAAAACAACACGTTTACTCTTATCACCCACTGTATTTTTCAAGTTTTTTTAAATGTAATACAATACTTAATGTTGTTGTTTAATAGTCATCATGACGTTATAGTAGCTTTCTCATTTTGGCATGTGGATTCTGTTTATGTGTTATTTTGTCAAACCATTTCTTACTGCTTAAACAAGCAAAAGTAAAAAGACACCAGCAGAAATGCGGAAAACATTGAGAAAAGACAAGTGCTACATCTTATAAAAGCACGCAGGTAATTATTGCATTGATTAGAAATTGATGTGTTCATTTTATTGTTTCACAAAAGTAAGGTTTAAAGAGTAGAAACAATAATTGATGCATTTATTTGAATAAAATAATAAAAGTCTCATGTTTGTGAGTGTTACATATCTTTTCTTTTGTATTTCTGTGAATCTTAGTCAGCTTGTAGTTACACTCAGAGTAATCAATAGATTGCAGGATGCATTGGAAAACCCTGTTTATTGATCATTCAGAAAACAGAGGTATATCAACCAGGACCAGTATTTGTGTATGAGTTTTTGCTGCCGTGGTTTCTGTGACATGTTCCTCTCTCTCATGTATATACTGTATTTTCTATACAGTTTGAGGAGGTACTGCAAAAGAGAGAAAAGAAACATCATTGCATTTAAGCACATAATGACCTAATAAAATTGTTTAGAGCAAAGTTAATTTACCCTCTGTCTTTGGAATTTGGGTACCAGATGAGCTGGAACTGCAAACAGAAAGAAATAATGACATTAGTTGATAGTTTTGGACAAACTGTGGCCACAACTTCTGCTAGGATTTGCCTTTTGATAAGATATATTTATTACACAAGATTTGTAATAAGCTGTAGTAGCAGAGAAACTGAGAATGAACCAATATGCAGTTTATTGTCTTGTTCAAACAGCAGCTCCTGTTTTTCTTCTTGTCTGGCCAAACAAGCAGCATGCTGTCAACTGAGAATATAAAGTACAGTACACTGCCCACACACTCACAACCCATAAGGAGTGGGATGTAAAATACTTTTAATGTGCAAACACTAAGGTAAAGAATTGAATTTAACTTGTCTCAATAGGTTCAATAGAATACTCTCTGATGTGTTGGAAGTGTGTTCTGGGTTGTTCACTGAGGGAGAAGGCATCACAAGAAAATTGCATCCAGGGCAGGGAGAGTAAAAAGCTGTGGGAAACTCAGTTTTACTTAATAAACTTAACAAAAAATTGATATATTTTTTCCACACTGCTTGGAGTTCCCCGTTCAAGTCAACTTCATACAACATGCACAGGCGGATCATCCACTAAACTTTGCACAACTCTTACTTGGATGAGGATTTTACACATTTAGTGAGATTTTTACCTGAGGAATAATAAATTAGTTACAAAAGTGAAATTGCTTATGCACATAAGTGTGTGTAAAGACAATCGGAAACTTACTCATGGCTATTAAAATGCCAGAGACAAACATAACAAGAGCTAGAATTACTCCTGTCGTCTGCAGTGTCTCATAATCTACAAAGGAGAAAACCAAATAGTAGTAAATTCAACAGACTCATATCGTTTCATGTTGAATTTAAACCATACTGTAACAAAAAAATAAAAAACATTTCTTACATTAAACGTGATACTCTTTATTATTTAAATCACTATAGTGTAACTCTCACCATAATCAAAGTCACTTTGGTCTGGAAAGGTTGTTTCTGAAAAGAAAGAGTCCAGTCTGTTACACAGAAATAAAAATACATATATCAATAATTAACCACATAGAACAACAATAAGCTTCATCCATAAAAAATAAAACACAGCACAGTGGACAGCAGGTTCTGTAGCTCCCTGCATCTGCAGGCTTGGCTCCACAACTCCTCAGGAGTTTTTTTTTCTACTGATAGATGCTCAATGCAGCAGCTTTGCTCAGCAGAAAAATATGCACCACAAGCCAGCAGCGGACTACAGCAAAGAAAAAACCAACGCTTGGAGAATAAAAAAGTGAATCGGAGAGTGGCAGCAGTATTTAAGACAGATGACGTGTCTTGATCAATACAGCAGCTTATTTTGGAGGTGTGTGTTGCAGGTCATAGTCTGTGCCAAATTCTTAGCTTATTTGAACATCAATAATGCGGCTTGCATGTTGCTGAACTCTCACTCTTAAGTGGCTGAGTCGGCAGGTCATATTTTTCTTTTACACGCACGCACATAGTTTCAACAGTTTTTGCTCTGCAACAGAGATTTGAGATGCTCAATTACCCAAAAACTAAATATCTTACATACTGTAAGACATCTAACGGACTTTAGCAGTTGACAGTTTATGGAACTCATATGCTGTAAGGCTTTAGCAAATAAAATACCGAAAGTGTACGAACAATGCTGCAGGCTAACTGAGAACATAGAAAATACACAAATAAATTAAAAAACCTGAAATTACAAATCACATTTTTATTCTCTGTGTGTTATGCCTTCACAAAATCTAGTTAAGAGAAACAAAGAAACAAACCTGTAGTTGCCATGGCTGCACTGCAGAGATGTAGAAGGTGTCTCTCTTCCAGAAACAAAGCAAGGTGCTGGATTGCAGAGTGCTCAGTGAGGTAGCTGCATAGGACAACAAGCAGGGCTGTCCTGTAAAAAATCAGTGTGATGCAGTGAACCTCTACTGGTTACACTGAAACATTACAGTGATGTGGTGCAACCCAGTGGTACTCCCTCTGGTGACAAATCTGTCCCTAGAGGGAGTACCACTGGGTTGCAATGATAGAGTTAGTAAATGAGTTAAACACCAAATTTAATCTTAAAGTACTTAAAGGAGACAAGTGAACTGAACTATCGACAGTCTAGGACCAGACACTGTTAACATATAATTGATAATTGGAGCTAGTTTGGATATTATCACTGGATGTTTCTCCATTGTTTCTATTCCACTAGTCTTTTGTACTGTATGACAGTATTTTTGTACACTGCTGTGTTGTAAGTTTGTGTAGACCTTCATGCACAATATGTATTGTATGTTTCAATAATTTCTTAGTTTCTTGTTTATAAGACTATAATATTTCTTAGTGTAAAAATGAGGGCTTGTCTCCTCAAAATGTCTCTGTTGTGTGTTTTGTGCAGTGCAGTCAGCTTGATCCTGCTACTCCAGGCAGAAAATATAGCCTACATGTGCAGCTTTTAGCTTGGCAGACGGTTGGCTTACCGCTGCAAAATAAATTGCTAATTAACAACACTAACCACTTATTTATTTTATAACTTGTTATTTTTGTAACAGAGCTTTTCTCCAAGAGCTGCACGATGCAGCACGCATTGTCCACACTGCCACTGCTGGTAGTTAGTGCTCCATGTGCAAATGATCTGCCTGCAGTGTCAGCAGAAGCAGGAGTGCAGCGTGGTAATAGGGCTACGTTAATTGATCTACTGCTAATAGAGAGTATGAAATAATGACTAAAATAAAAAGAAACCTTTTTAAACATGTTTTATTTCACACCAATCTGAAAGTCACAAAATACAAATCACAATACTGCAACCATATAATAATTATGGCACATTATCTTATAACCGTTATTGATGATGAACATAAAAAAAGAAAAAGAAAAGAGCACAGTAACATAATGAAATCAGAGGAAGTGTTCATGAAAAGATGGTGTTCAGTGGTGATCATAGTATATGCTGCCCCCTAATGACACCTGGTGGTAACACTGAGGAAAGTAACGGAAGACATTTTCCATTAGTTCTGTTAGAAACACCTTGTTTTTGCAGCAAACATATTCACAGATATTTGGAAGACACTTACCAGATCTCTGCTGCTCATTGCCTCTGTGTCAACTAAGCTGTAGAAACAATTTGAGATGCACAAATAAAATTTTAAATAAAAATAAAAATCTGCAACAAAATGAAAACATTTCACATATTTTACACATAACGAAAGTATGAAGAAAAGCATTTACCAAAGTGTGTTGTGTGCAATCTGACTTCTTCCTAAGTGGAATTCACTTGCTCCTGCTCGAACAGGTACATTTCCGACCTGTTTATGAGGAAAACAACACAACTCTTTTGTTCATGTTGTTGAACAAAAGAGACAACAATGCAACATTTGTCCATGTACCCCTTACTCTCACATAGTACTAAAGAATGGTTTAAATGGGGCAGGAGGTTGCTTAAAGCCTTAGTGGGGACTTGAATATAGTCTTGAGCTTGTCTAAGCCTATCAGGACTGTAAGCCTCGGGAGGCCTTATAGGCTCGTAGCTTATTGGCCTGAGCTCAATATTATGTGAACATTACGGGAGCTAGTACTTTAAAACACTTACAAATAAACCATTTTAACCACTTCAATCTGCCAAACAAATACAGAGAGGAACATTGAGTCACTGCTTTTTTATCTTTCTAGAAGACTCACCAGTGTCGGATTAGGGACTGAAAATATGCATCAAGCTTCGCTTGAGAATGCACTCGTGGTCCAAAATAGCTGGGAAAGCCCACACCAGGCTAGTGACCTACATACTCCCGGACTAAGAGATGTAAACAATTCTAAAGAAAATATTCCTCAGACTTTATTCCCTCTCTCTGACACTGGGAGGTGCCCGAGGTTTCAGTTTCTTTAATTTTATGCTTTGCCCCTCAGAGTTCTGACTGCCTATTGTGGCAAATGTCATCACACCTTCGTTAAGTGATGATTAAATCAAACTCTATCAACTCTTCTATCAGCTCAGCAGCATTTTGTCCAATCTATTCCATGTAGTTGAGAAACAGAATGTCCCAATTGATAACCTTTCTACCTGCATTAAGTTCACAAATGCTATTTAAATGTTGTTTTCTCACTCCAAACAGTGAAAAGTAGATTACGCAGGAGGACAGCTATTCTCTTCTGTTAATGTGTGATCTTTTAATCAATTTTGAGAGAGGCTCCACTGTGATTTCTGGCAGCGTGATGAGTGATTTACACTCAGATCACAGATTCTTTCAAAAGCATTGTTTCAGTCCTACATACTTTGATCAGCTGGCTCTTTTTGTGAATTTGCCGCTCACAAAAACCTGCTGCAGTCACCGCTCACAGCTCTCCGTAGAGAGCAGTTAGGATTCCACGGTGAACTTGACTAATAGAAGCAAACAGGGAGTGTGGCAGGGTGTGTGAGTCCTGCTGAATTATTTATTGGCAGGTTCTGGTTTCAGGGCTACAGCTGGCAGTAACAGCATGTGCGGCCAGATGGGAGGAAGATCCTTGGAAATACATTACACGTGAGAAAAGGAATACGGTAAGGTGTAAGGGAAAAGAGCTGAACACGAGGGTGTTGAGCACTGAGATTGTGCACGAGTAAGGGTGTGCTTCCCTACCACATATCCGAAGGAACCAGAGGCAAAGATTGTTTTGCCATGACGCTGGACTTTAAACATCTTTTTTGTTCTTACGGTGAATACATACTTACTGACGATTAAAGCGATACCCAAGACGAACAGTACCACTGCAAAAACCAGGCCACCGATTCTCAAGGACTCATAATCTGAAATAATAAAGAAAGTACTTCATTAGAGCACGGTAGAATATGAGAGGTTTCAATTAGAAATCACAACCCAACAACCCAAAATGGGCAGAAATATTCTGCACCCCCCCGCCACTGGTCATGCTGGACACCACAACATCCTGAGAACTGCAGTCAGCAAAACTGTAAACATTACAGTTCGCTTTGTGTCACTGAGGCAGAATAAAACGGCGCATAAGACGAATGTATGCACATCGAGGAATGTGTTACCATAACCCAAAAAAAATGTGTGGGATGGTGTTGACTTCTATTAAATCTAGTGACTTGTTATCATTAGATAATTCTAGGTAATCCTTTTAACTGCAATGCTAACATAATTATCTACTTATAGAGGCACAGCTTTGTTTACATCCATTAAGCATCGTCTAACCTACAAGACGGGAAGATGCATGATTCAAATTATTACACACAATTTTACATTTTTGTGGTCTCTGTGGTTTAGGAGGTAAATTCTGAACTACAGAGCAGTGGACAGGATTAGAAAAGGATCCCTTGAGACTACTCCACAGGGTTGTCCTTGAGGGTGAATATTTTCCATCACTTCTTGATAAACAAGTGGAAAAACACAAACTTGTGTCAAACTCCCAGATGTTTCCTGTGTAGAGGGTCAGCCATCAGAAGAGCACATTTATCTGCTCAGCACTCACCGTACTGAAAAGCGCTGTCATAGTCTGGTAGGAGAGAACAGAGAAAGGAAACACATGTAAAGCAGATTGATCCACTGACATGCTTCAGACAATACTTAAAAGCTATTCAGCAGTTTTAGTCATTGGCCAATGAGGTGCCTGTACCAATTTATATGCTGGCTAAAAGAAGTATTCACTTTATTTTAATTCTGCTTTTCTAGGCTTCTATTTAAAAAACAACAACACCGACCTTTGGCCTCATCTGGTCCTGAAGCTGTGAAAAAAAGAAGAACCATTAGTCCTCATGAAATTCAAATGGTTGTTTATGTCAGCAGATTTCACACTAACTTCAGACCACAGCTTGTATCTCCCGCATGTAGATGTGTCTGCATATTTATCAGACTTAGATAAGAATAAGAAAGTATCAAATTCACGCCATTTTTATTGCTAGAAAGCAAACTCAATAGCAATTCTCTCCTTCTACTGACCAGTAGAATAATCAAATAGATGCATTCACTTTGTCTATATATAAAGCCGTTAGTGTCAGCCAGTCCTGTCAGTTGTGTTAATGTACAAACTTTCATATAAGCAGGAACATTTCTCTGAATCCTCCCCAAGAATAAGTGGACTTTTGAAAATGATGCCAGCAGTTCAGTGCAAATGCCATGTCAATGTTATATATGATTCACTTCACAGGTGGACAGTAACAGCTGAAAATGAATGAAATACAGCAGAATCTCTGCCGAACTCAATATTTTCTTATAACAAGTTGTCTCATCTCATTTAGTGCCGGGTAAAGGTTTAAAGAGCAGAAGTTATCTCTGACCTCATTATCAGGCAGTGAATGCTAATGTTATAATCTTCCTCTACTTAGCAAAACCACATTTTTACCACATTGTTGATGACAAGCCTCTGAAAATAAGACTTTGACTCTAAAAAACCCCTCAGTTTAGGCAAATCTGCTTAACAGCAGGCTCAACTGATGGCAGGCAGCACACACAGAGAAACAAACCAAAGACCAGAGCCTGCATTAACAATGGAAAACTTGGCAGGCGTTTGAATAGATGCTTATTCAAGCTTCAGCAGAGGAAAATGTTTACACTATTCTGACATGCCCTTTTCTCACAGCAAAACACAGATGTAAATTCCACTGAAAAATGTCTCGCTGTGATGCTAACCATAACATTTTATTATGCATTTAACCAAGATGAGTGCATGGCAGGCAGCCATACCAAAATAAGTGAGCAGCGGAAAACCAAAAATGAAGGTATCAAAAGGCCATGCATTTCCAGTGGCCACTCTAACGCAGGAAACTTACCCAACATTTCCCTGCCAAATGCTGACCCTGTTATACAGACACATCAGTGTGTTTAAACAAAGAAAGTGCAAGCAACCGAGGAACAACGAGCGCACACTTGGATTGGAAGGGGAAACATCAAACCACTAATCATTTAGCGAAAAGGATGCTCACCGAGTGCAGGAGCCAACCAGGAGCTGAATGCCACAAACAACACAAGATCCATTGTACCTGCTGATAAGAAACAGACCGTGTTAAGCATACCAGCAATTATTAACCAGTGTGTTACAGAGAAGCAAAGATCAGAAATGTGTATTTACTATGGTATTGTTAAAAAGAGTAGCAAATAGCAAAAGCACAGTAAAAACAAAGAGGTCTTTGAGTGCTTTTTATATGTTACATTCACTCCCCTTAATTCAAACGAACCAAGTGTTTCATTACACTCTGGTGACATTTACATCGGAGGTCTATTTCTTTTTACTTTGAAAACCTCCCCCCAGAGTCACACAGATTATTATACAACTGAGCCGGGCTAATGAGACCATTCCTGGAAGGGATACAACTATACATCTTTGGCTAGACGTTACATAACAGGATCATTTACATTATAAGGATAAGTGTCCTAGTAGAATGGTCTACTGACACTGGTAAATGTGGAGAGGGTCTATTTGAGGTTCAGGACCTTAGGACATGAGGGTGGGTAATGGAGGGGTGCAGGGTGACACTGGTGTTGTGTTGCACCGAATATTTGGTCACCGGGTTCCGAACTGGTTTTGCAGGCTCATCTAGTTGACATGGGGATCATGAAGTCCTGGGGCTGTGTTCTGTCTATATGTTATCTAGGACATTCTTTAGGATTCTCTTACAGCCACATGTTTACAGGCTAGGGTTGCCTGCTGATGATTGGATTGGATGAGTTGTACATGGTCCACAGTTTGACAACACTGTACCAAAGACGTTAAAAGTTGCAGGTTTGCCAGCTTCATAGCCCCAGTTTACCAATAAAATCCCAAGATATGACAACAAAAATATAATTCAGGTAGACACACAGTTAGCTCTACGCTTGCAGAAAATCTAAGCCGTGGAGTAAAATGTTTTGCAATGCGAAGATCAAAGCCTGCACCAGCAGAGCCAAGGTTTCCCTCCCTGGCCCAGAACACTGCTGGGGATTCATGCATGACTCAAGTGGGGGTGTGAACATGGAGCTGGAGTGGAGAAAAACGATCACTTCAAACCCTGGAGCAAAATTAACATAGACCTGTCAATCAGGTTTAATCAAAGAAATGCAGGGTGAGATACTCACCGCAGGAACCAATCCAATAATCTCGTTTGTTAAGAGTTCTCGGGGATGAAAAGGAATATAATGGAGAGACAGGCAAGAAGCCCGAAAAGCATCACTTGATTATAGTTACTAGAATAAAAAGATTATGTGTGTACAATTCTGTAACAGTTTAGTAATTGGGAAGAACATTAATCCTCTCCGTATCACACTCCAAATAGAAATATCACTATGTGCATGAGAGGAATCTTAGAGTGAAAGAACATTTCAGACGTAGTTTGCTCCTGTGTTGCTGCCATCTCTTGGTGCAAACGCGTAACAACTCTGCTGACATCTCAGATCTCGTGAAAGAACAAGAAACAATGTAAAGCTCTTAAGTAAGCGCCATAATACACGCACACACACACACACACACACACACACACGCAAACTGGCCTTGTGAGTTTATGAGAACAGCGCAACGGGAACTCGACGTAATTAAATGGTCACATGTTCACTTAGGCATTTAGTTGAAAGTTGGGGGGTGGAAGTGTTTTCTCCGAGACAAACATCTGTGAACAGAAATGTGTTTCGGAAGCTGTTGATTTGTAATAAGCGAACTGCTAAGCATGGATACGGTTAAATGGAAATCAGTGCGTACAGAGGAGCAGAAATGAAAGGGACTCACCGTGCACCAGCCTCTTAGCGTGGACGCTTTGTGGCGAATTCTTTTCACCCGACAAGATCCGAAGATTGCAACAAACTTTTTTACTTGTTGCTTATATATAAGAATTACAAAAGCTCAGTGCAAAATGTTGTATTGTGAAAAAAAACGGATTAAAAAGGAATTGCTCTATGTCGCATTCTGTGGAGACTCTTTTGTGGTTTATAAGTTCCAACAATACCAAGTAAAGCTCTGTTCCTCAGTCTTGTCTAAGGAATGAGAGAGAGAGAGGGAGAGAGAGGAGGAGGAGGAGGAGGAGAAGGAGGAGGGGGTGCTGGAGTGGGGACCAAGCCACTGAAGTTACTCCCAAAAACTACCCAGAGCTACCGCGCACAGAGGTAAACATGAAGCGTGTTCAGTGAAACAGTGCTGTACTGTGACTGGGATTAGTCCTCCATTACGGTTTTGTGCCATCACTTATAGTATAACATGATTTCCCTCTAAGATCATATATATAATGCTCAGAAAGCACAATCTCTATAGAATGATTTATGGTGCAGTGAAGTAAACACATGAACACTGGTGTGCTTTCATAACCAGTCGGTCTGTGAAGACATGTTCTCCCAAGATCTCACCAAACTACCACATTCCTCACTCTGCTAGTAACAAACACAGAAGTCAGTTGATCCAGATTTCATGGCTGGTAGGTCCTGTTTCATTATATTGTGTGCAGATTAATATTAAGAACCTTTCTCTGGAAAGTTGTGGTTAGTAAACAGTAGATTCAGAGGACATTCTGATCAAGACGTCAACTCAGCAAAATATCTCTTTTTAGTCCACCTTTGGCAGACAGAGCATAAATCACACGCATATTTGTATATATGAGTCGTGCATTTTCTAATTTAGAAGGGCAGAAAGAGATTTTGTAGAAACATACACAGAGTCGTTGGGAATAAATTAAAATTTAGCCCAGCATACAGTGTAATGAAAATGTATTTATTGGTCAGAACAGTGAAAAACACAACACTCAACAATTATAAGAGAGATTAAACACATGTAACACAAGAGCTGCTATATTTTATCTCCTCCACCAGATGGAGATGTTGGTCAAGAATGAGAGATTTCTCTATGACACGAAAGTCCGTAATGGAGAAGCAGACCAGAAGTAAACAACAAAACCATTTCACAAATCAAGGGGAAGTGCAGAAGTATGAAGAGTAAGTACAACTCTAAGCATGAAGCGTTCGATGAACTTCTTCATCCTGTTAGATGGGGGATATAAAAACATGAATGTAAGCCACATTGTGCTGCTGTTACATTTATGAGGAAATATTACTTCACAGGAAGAGGAGAGACAACATTACCTGTATATCAGATGTTTTCAGTCGGTGCCAATCCAATATCTCTACAGGCCACTGGGAAAACAAATGAAAGCTACATTAATGGGCTACTAAAGCAAATAAGTCATGATCATGCACACACAAGTAACACATCTATATTTCATATGCAAACATGCCGGGGCAGCACTGTTTCTGTGGGTGTTCTTTGTCTTGTTTAGTACAAACACTTTTGTGAAGAAAAAAAAACTACATTGAATGAAGCTGGAAACACAAAAAGTAATTCTCTAAGGTACTGACTTAGGGCTAGAACACTGAACTAAAGACAAGGGCTCAAATTAATATTGCACCCCAATGAGTCTTAAGTGTCCTTGGATGACAAGCAGTGATTGGATTGCAAGCTTGGTAGCTTTTGATGGCCATGCCTGTCAGCCTCACCTGTTTTTTAATCAGTAATTACCATAGGGGATTCTCTGGCATTTCTTAATTAAATTGGACGAAATGCAATTAAAAACCACACTCTCATTCCTTTAAAAGGGCTCTGTGGAGTCCTTGTTTAGTTCTTGCTGTTAAGAGAATGAGCGGTTGAATGGCCATAGCACCGTCCCATCTCTCACTGATCTGTACTTGATTATTTCAGTGGTCAAATTAAGTTTGCAGTGTGCATAATAAAGGGCAAGATAGAGTTCAAGATTAAAACTCTAACTCGAACTGAAGGTTAAAAGCACAGCAAGCGGGCGAAGTTGTTATGTTATTAAAACAATTAAAGTTAACATCAGGAGCAAGGAGAGCATGAAGCGAGGAGAAAGACATTATCGTAGCACTAAATGCTGCAATGTGTCTTTGCCCATTACATTTATTCTGTGGGAATTTTACAGAGTGTCGCTCAAATACTCACCATCTGGAAAAGTCTCCAGCACTCCAGGAGCTGACAACCACGGACACATCAGTGGTGATTTTCCCATCTGCAGTCGTCATATCATCTTTGGAGTTGTTATTGTAGTTGCCACAGGCACCACACATTTTTCCGGACAGGCTGCTGTCAATAATGACATTGACCTCCTGTGAAATTGAGTAGGTGACCCGCACAGCAGATGCCTTCTCGATGATCACAGTGCTGCCTGAGACTGTGACAGATAATTCACTCGTCACTTTGCTAGGCAGAGACACTTTTCTGCCATTTACCTGCATCACATGAATAAAAACAAAATCAGTCCTGACACAAAACGAAAAACATTCTAGGTTAAAATCATATCAGCATGATTAAACATAAAGCTATTATTCATCTGTCCCAGCTGTTCTCACCCAGGTCACTTGCTGACTGTTAACTGCAACAACGATTTCCTTAAAGAACACATACACAGTGGCAACAGTGGGAGACGACCCTTTATTGCAAACCCTGACATCCACTACGATGCGGAACCACAGCTCAGCGGCCTCATCGCACAGAGAAGCCAGTTGAAATGCCCCTTGAGCTCCTATTGCTCCAGACATGCCATCAAAGGAGCTGAGTTGGCCAACTTGATTGATGCCACACTGGCCTTGTTTGACGTGGCAACCTCTGGTCCCATCTCTTACATCACAAACCTCCCCACTGGCACAAGACAGCTTTTCACACTTCACCATACCGGAGGCCTGGCACACACACTTGGACTTACAGTCTTTGTCTACGGCTGCTTGCCCCACCTGGACACATGAATAAACATTTATCTTCAATGTTGGAGAGTAGAACATCTCTTTTCAAACGTGAGCATCAGAAGAATAAAAGTATGGTATTTTTTTATATTCTGGATATTTATTGGAAGACAAACTTTCAATATAGTACATTTACTATGTATGTAAACAAAGCAACATCTCAGTTTTGTCTTACCGTCAGATATTTGCCATTGTACACACATCCACAGTTTTCCAAGGGAACACAACGGACACCATCAAATACAAAGCCGGCATCACACTGGCATCCTTCAAAACAGCTTTCAGAACAGGATGATGGGTAAATAAAGCTGGCACAGGACCCGCCACAGGTGTCAGCGCACACTTCATAGTGGCTGTTTGAAGGACAGGAAGCGGCTACAAGAGAAGGACACATTTATAAGCGTCTGTATGTTCACCTGAAATACAAAACATAGAAAAAATGTTCAGTCTCAGTTGTGTGTAACTTACGGCAGAAGGAGGTGCTCCTCCATGGCTCAATTTGAACTCCTGCACTCTGGCAGGCTAAAGCGAAGGCCTGTACACTGTTACAGAGAGTATCTTTGTTGCCATCCACGGCACAAACATCAAACACACAATGAGAGACATATACTGCTGGGTCAATTTTACTGTGGCAGGCTTTGAATGGTCCATTGGGTGCACTTATGATGCCACAGGAGTCTGGCTTTCCATACAAAGTAGCCTTGGCCTGCTCACACACTGGGCACTGACCTCCACAGCCTCCACACACATACCCAGGCAAGTCCACCACCCATGCCTTCCCAAAGTCATCAACATTGTTTGCTAGTTTTCCACCAGGAAGTATGAAGTCATCGTCACTCTTCTTGTTGTAGTTTCCGCAAAGACCACACATCTTACTCTGGTATGTAGAAGGCACGATCACCTCAACATAATAGACGGTGTCATAAAGGACTGTAAGTCCAAATTCTGTCCGGACAATTATGTTACGACCTTCCTGGGTAACTCTGAGACGCCCATTGTCTAGTGAGAGTGGAAGATTTAGAAGTTCATTATCCATCTGAATGGAGAAAGAAGAAAAGAAGAATCAGAAAAAGATACTGTTGTTCACATTGAAATAAACATATACAAAAACAAAACTGTTAGAGATAAATGTTGTTCAACTCACGAGGACTTTCCATGGCATCCCCTGTTGAATGTAAATGATATAACCGTAGACTGCCACTGCAACTGACTTTGTAACAGCCACTTTTCCATTTCCATACTTTTCATTCCCCTGAGTTACAGTGAATGGCGTCAGCTGACCATCGTCATTATCACAAACCTTGGCCAATACATAGACACAGGTACCCTGGAAATCAAATCGCTGTCCATCAAAGGAAATGTAATGAGGGTCACCAGAAGCCACACACTTTCCTTGCCCCTCAGGGTGGCAGCCTTTCACCCCTTTTTCAAGCTTACAAATCTCTCCTGGGCGACACGTTGCCTTTTGGCAAGATACAGCACCGTTCTCTCCACAGATGCATTGATCTACACATTCAGTTTCGGGGTAGAAGATATCTCCTTTCCTGTAGTAGCGACCATTGTATGAACAACCACAGTCTCTCACAGGTACACAGGTACTCCCACTTAGTAGGTAGCCTTCATCACACTCACAACCTTCTGAACAACTCCTGCGGCATGTAGCAAGGGACGCTAAGTTTGCACAGGTTGCAGGGCAACCCTTGGCACACAGTGAGTAATGGGTGTTAGCTGGGCACACAATTGCTGTGAGACAGGATAAGAAGAGGAGGGATAATTAAGGTAAAGCATTCTGAAATTTAATGTGTGAAATTTAAATTAATAAAAAAATAAAAACAAACACAGCAACTCAACGTGAGCAAACTCACGACAGAAAGTATCTGTTCTCCACGACAGGATGGTGCCTCCTAGGCTCTGACAGGCAGCAACATACACTGCCAGTGCATCACAGACTGATCCTTGGTGACCATGGTATTGACAGACATCATACACACAGTCCTCCAGGTAAGGAGCAGGATCCACCCGGCTGTGACAATCTTTGAAAGGCCCTGCCTTGTCTGCAATTATGCCACAGTACTTCTGGGCTTGGTACTCTTTCTTCTGGGAGTCTGAGCAGGCCTGGCACCATGCCCCCTGGCAGCCTGGTGAACAGCCTGGTGCAAGAGCCACCTGCCAGCTCTCCCCAAGCTTGGTTCCATCTGGGGCGCTCTGGCCGTTTGGCATGATCAGGTCATCCTGAGCTTTTCCATTGTAATTGCCACACAAGCCACAGACTGCAGACTGATAGTTGCTGGGCAAAGTGACACTCACCGTGCTCTGCCAGTCAAAGGTCACAGTGATACCCGCAGCTGTCTCTACTACAGCAGTCTGGCCACTGAGAAACGCAACAAGCTCATTATTGTAATCCAGTGGCAACGAAGCAAGCTGCCCATTGAGCTGAAGAGCAGACAACAAGGGAGGCAGAAATATTTTTGGAGATTATAGATTTAATAATTCTGTGGTCCTTGCTAATCCAATCTAATGTGCAGTTAAGTCTTAGTTTAATTAAGTCTGCCTGGATCAAAATTTGAATACGCAATTAAAAACAGTATATATAAATATATATATATGCAGAAAAGAATGAGGGATGTCGGAATTAGCACAATGACATTATGAATTACCATTTGAATGAGGCTCTGTTCTGTTTTATTTTAGATACTGTAACAACGTTTATGCCCTATTTCTTCTTTTTTCTCTCTCCAGAATTCTACAAAAGTGTCTAATTACTTATTCAATCCTTTATTAAATCACCCATATGCTTCACATTATCCATATTTATCCATTCACTCTTACCAGGACTCGGTAGGGGTATTCTCTGCTGATGGTCAGGGTGATGTTGTAGATGGAAAATGTGACAGTCTTAGTGTATGACACAGCCATGCTCCCCCGGTGGTCATTCTGCACAGTCACCTTAAACGGCATTAGCCCAGGCTGCTGAGAGCACAGACCCACCAGCTGATATACGCATGTGCCTTGGAAGTCATACTTCCTGCCATC
Organism: Microctenopoma stevenorrisi; assembly: GCA_032270685.1. Lineage (NCBI taxonomy): Eukaryota > Metazoa > Chordata > Actinopteri > Anabantiformes > Anabantidae > Microctenopoma > Microctenopoma stevenorrisi. The sequence goes on from JAUMTR010000008.1 coordinate 11,110,444, forward strand.
AAAAGTGCGGTAGTGTGGGTCACCTGAGGCTGTGCACGTGGCGTGGCTGATGGGTTGGCAAGAACGCTCTCCATTCTCTACAGTGCACCTTTCGTTGACAGAGCAAGATGCCTCGCGGCAAGTCACCATCCCCAGTTTGACATCACACTCACACAGACGACCACAAGCCTCGTCAGCCCAGAATTTCTGGCCTGGCTTATAATAGCGGCCCTGATATGAACACCCACAGGTTTCAGCAGGTACACAGGTACCGGCACTGAGGACGTAACCTGTATCACACGCACAGGTCTCAACACAGACACCGTTGCAGGTCTGCTTTTGATCAGGGAAAGGGCAGGATGGTTGGCATGGGCTGGCACAGTCTTCATAGTGGCTGTGAGGCTGACAGTTCATTGCTAGATAAAAATTAAGTTTAATTGAGTTAACCACAAAAAAGTAATATATGATTTTAATATTGATCAGAAAAGCTTCTGAAAAATACTCACGGCAGTCAAATGTTTTTCTCCAGTCTTTGATTATTACTCCTTTGTCACGACACTGCTTATTGTAGGAGGCCAATGCCTGGCACAGCATCTTCTTGTCTCCCTTGTTCAAACAAACATCATACACACAGCTGTTCATGAAGACCTGGGGGTCTACTTTTTCATGACATTGCTGGAACACACCATTGGTCTTGGCAGCAAGGGCCCCACAGGAGGCCTGAGCCTCATAGAGCTTAGCCACGTTACCATCACAGGTAGGGCAGTTTTTCTCACATGTATCCCAGCAAGGATAATCTTTGTCTTGGTCAGGTGTTTGCCAGCTCTTGCCCCACTCTATTACAGAGGAAACGGTTTTCCCATTTGGATTCTGAAGCTCATCACCATTGTTACCATTGAAATTGCCACAAAGACCACAGACACTCCCGTAGTAGCTGCTGGGCAACTTAATGTTTAGTTCCCAGTTCCAGTCATAGTAGACAATCAGGCCAAAGTTTGTCTCCACCACTGCAGTGAGACCACTTTGAAACACTGACACTTCACCATCACCTAGTTTTACAGGAAGATTCAGCAACTGCCCGTCGACCTGAAGGAGGTAGATCAATAACATGTATGTGTATACTGTACACTTAACATTACCATTATATTAACTTTACAAACTTTACATTTATTACAGATCAACATGGACGAGAAGATAAAACTTACCGTTACTTTACCATTCTGGTTCTTGCCAATTATGATGGAGTATCCATATACAGACACATATACCTCCCTGACATAGGAAACTGCTGTGGATCCTCGGTTGTCATTTCTCTCACTGATTGTGAATGGCACTAGCCCATCTAGGTTACCACAGGTCTTAGAGATGACATACTTGCAGGTGCCCTGGAAGTCGAAGTTGTAACCATCAAAAGTGTGGTAATGAGGGTCACCCCAGGCCCAACAGGTGCCTGTGTACTGGGGGATGCAGACAGCTTCACCGTTCTCAACACGGCACGTCTCCTTGACACGACAATTGGCATCTTTGCAAGGATCTACACAGGACAAATGTAAGAAATTGTTTATATATCAACCCTAATTGACAAAATAGAAAAGAAGTAACTGTAAGAAATAGTTCAAAATGGTTAGTACAAATGAAGACTTATTTGTCTTGCCTATGTTGTAGCATGCTCTGATTTCTTTCTTGACCATGCATTTGGTGCTTTGAGGACAGGAGTAATTTTCACAGACAAGGCCCGAAGCAGGATTACAGGTGCACTTTTTGATACAGTCGTCTTCGTACACAACTTCACCGGGCTGGTAATAAGAGGTAAAAGGAAGTAAAAGTCAGAGGAGGTTCCACATTATTCCATGTCTATTCTACCCTATCTAAAACACACTATTAGACATTTGGCCTATAGTATAAGGATACATTCTCAGAGTACTATGTGGAAAAAGTTAACACTATTTCAATGTGAGGGTGAACGTTGCTGGTATTAGCTAAAGACCGATCAATACATATGAAATAGTTTTTTTGTATTAGATTTTACCTTGTAAGTTTTTCCATTCTCGTAGCAGCCACAATCTGTCTCTTTAACACATGTCTGTCCATTGAATAGAAAGCCTGAATCACATTCACACCCTTCTGTACAGACGGAGCACTGTACTATCTGTGTGAGTCCCGGGCAAGATGAAGAACAGGCCTCTGCACACACCTCATAGTGACTGTTGGCTGGGCATTCCATAGCTGAAATAGATAATTGCAATACAATTTCACAAAAATCTGTGAAATCTTATGAGAATACAAAAAACAAGTGGAAGGTGTAAAGATCTAAAGGTCACTTACGACAGAATGAAGCTGTCCTCCAGTTTTTGACGTCCACTCCTGCCATGTGACAGTTAAAGGCGTAGGCTGCTATGCTGTCACATAGCACCTTTCCATCACCATTGGAAGCACACACATCAAACAGACAGTTATCAAAGTATGCCTGTGGAGCCAGTTTACTGTGGCACACTGCAAAAGGACCTTGCGGTGCTGTGATAATACCGCAGTAAGTGGGTTTTGAAAACACAGCTTTGGGAGCTGGGTCACATTTAGGGCAGTTGTCCCCTTCACATCCATTTTCGCACACCACTTTGGGAATGTTGACCTTCCACGATTTCCCAAACACATTCACATCGTTGGTGAGCTGGTGATCAGATGTCTGGAAGTCATCATTTTGGTTACTGTTGAAGTTGCCACACAGGCCACAGACCTTATCACGGTAATTACCAGGTACTGTGACTGTCACATGGTAGACCAGGTCATACGTGACAACTAGACCGAAATTTGTTGCAACAACGTATTGCCTGCCTTGTTGAGAGATCAGCACTGCTCCATCATTTAGATTCAGAGGAAGGTAGTTAAACACGCCATTTACCTTAAAAAGGCACACGAAATACATTAAAACACAAGGTCATTCAAAATAATTGGATATGGATCTGATTCAAATGCTAATGTAAACTTATGTTGCTCACCAGGACTCCAAACATATTGTTCCGCATGATGAGAGTGAAGCCATAGACCTCCACAGAAACTAGCTTAGTGACAGACACAATTTTGTTGTATGATATCTTCTTCCATTGCACATTCTCCACTGCAACAGAAAAGGGGACCAGGTGGGTACCTTCCAGTCCACAGCCTTTGGACAGCGTGTAGGTGCAGGTGCCCTGGAAATCGAATGTTCGCCCATCGTAAGAGCGGTAATGGGGGTCACCTGAGGCAGAGCACACACCCGTTCCAACTGGGTGGCATTTCTGGATTCCATTCTCTATTTTACACTGCTCATTAGGGCCACAAGCAAACTTTTTGCAAACAACCTGTAAAAAAAACAAAAAAAGAAATGTTATAAAATTTGAATGATGGAAAAATCACACTGACCTGTGTCAAACCATTTTTGTTTTCTTAAATATTAGTTAGTTTTAATACTTCTCCATTTTGTGTGCAGTTGCATTCTTCTTCACACTGCCCATTGGGATAAAACACTTGGCCCACTTGGTAGTAGCGGTCATGGTAGAGGCAGCCGCACTGTGAGAAGGGAACGCAGTTGTCTCCACTCAGGATGTACCCCTCATCACAGGAGCAACCCTCCTTACATTGTGACTTGCAGCCTTGAGGAGCAACCAGACTCTGGCAAGAGGAAGGACAGGCAGTGGCACAAACTTCGTAGTGGCTGTTGACTGGACATTTCACCGCTGTACACAATAGACATAAATGATGTGATTTCAATTTACACTTAATTTTGACAACAGAGTAGAGCAGTTAAAAGAACATATTTTGAGCCAATTCATCCATTTACATTTTTTAATATTATTGTTATACTTTATACACTTTTATATTGAATAATATTTACTTTATGTAAATGACAAAACAAATGGATTTCTCACCACAGAACTGATTGGTTCTCCAGCTGTACACCTTGGCCTCAGCAGACTGGCACGCAGATGTGTATGCTGTAATAGCCTGACACAGTACGTCCTTTCTACCATTGTAGAGGCAAACATCGTAAACACAGTCTTGAAAGTAGCCATTTGGATCCACCTTAGCATGGCAGTCACGGAAGGGCCCTTTCGGGTCTCTCAATATACCACAGAAATCTTCTTTCTCATACTGAACCTTCTGCGTAATATCGCAATCAGGACACACTCCTTTACAACCTTCAACACATCCAGGGATCTCAGCCACTCTCCAGCTGCCTCCAAAGTCTGCTGGTGAGACAGGCTTGTCACCATTCTTTGGAAACAGGTCGTCCTGAGGTTTGCCATTGTAATTGCCACAGAGCCCGCAAACAGCTCCCATGTAGCTGCTTGGGAGTGTCACAAACACAGCACTTTCCCAGTTGAAAGATATTTTAAGGTCAGAGTTTGTGGTGACAACAGCATACCAGCCACTCTTATACACAGATACCTTTCCTTCAGCAAGAGTGACTGGAAGGTTGACCAGCTCACCATTTACCTGGAGAGGAGCACACAATGCAAATATTAAACATAATATCTCACCGGGTTTCCTACACTGTATTTAACGACATCCTACTTACCAAAATCAGGCCTTGGTTTGTCTTAGAAATAACAATGCTGAGGCCGTACACCTTGATCTCAACCAGCTTGGTGTACGCTACCACATTGCTGCCTCTGTGATCATTCTGCACAAGCACTTCAAAGGGCACTAAGTCTGGATTCTTGGAGCACAGTGCAGCAAGTTGGTACACACATGTGCCCTGAAAGTCAAACTTCCAGTTGTCAAAGGTCACATAATGGGGGTCACCTGTAGCCTGGCAGGTGCTGTATGACACTGCTTGGCACTTTCTTATGCCCTCAACCACCTGACACTGTTGCCCTGTTCCGCAGCGTTTCTCCTTGCACTCCACACGTCCACTCCCAGAAACGCATGTGCACCATTGCTGACAGCCCTGGTCAGCCCAAAACGACTCACCGGCAGGGATGGTCCGACCTTCATAGGTGCAACCACACTGAGCGGAAGGCACACATTGACCTCCGCTCAAAACAAAGCCTGCATTACAGGTGCAGGTTTCCACACAGGAGCGTTTGCACTTGGAGGGAGCATCAGGATCAGAACAAGTTGCAGGACAGGCATTGCCACAGAGTTCATAATGGCTGTTGGCTGGACATTGGGAAGCTTTAGAAAAAAAAGAATAAAGAAGAGAAAAGATTGTGATAAATGCATGAATAAGCAAACACAAATGTGTGTTATTTTAGTGATTTTTGAGCCAACATTACTTACGGCATTGTGCAATCTTTCTCCACTCTTGTACCTGGATGCCAGCACGTTGGCATGCTTCAGTGTAAGTTTCCAGTGCTCTGCAAAAGAAATGTCGAAGGCCACCTCCCATGCATACATCATATTTACAGTTCTCAAAGTATGCTTGTGGGTCAATGACAGCGTGACATTTGCTGAATGGCCCATTTATTACAAGTGTGATGATCCCACAAAACAAGTTACCCTCCCACATCTTCATCAGGCTGTGCTCACATCGCTCACATTCGCCCACACACTCATCTCTGCACAGTTCATCTTTCACCAGCCCTGGTACCTTCCAGCTGCTTCCAAAGGCAACAGCCCCACCTGCCTGGGTGCCTGAGGGTGTGGTAAAATCATCATTGGGGTTGCCGTTGAAGTTGCCACAGAGACCACAGGTCTTACCAGCATAAGTGCCGGACACAGTGACCACAAGATAGTGTTCCCAATCATAACGAGCAGTCAGACCAAAATCAGTTTCAATGACCACAGAGCGTCCGCTCTGAAACAAAATCAGCTTGTTGTTGTTCAAGGCTACTGGTAAACTCCATAGAGTGTTGTCAATCTGGACCAGAGAAAAAGAGCAAAGTTCTTTAAGCACAAAATATTATTACATCTAATACTCACAATCATTTAAAGTAAGAATGAGATTTAGAATAAATGACAAAATAACAAGTCTTACCCTCACACGACCTGTCTCAGACCGAACTACTGTGATGGTGACACCATACACCTTCACTGTGACAAGGGCTACATAGGACACCCTAAGACTTCCTCTGTTCTCGTTCTGGGCAAGGACCTCAAAAGCTGGAAGCTGATCATCCTTTCCACAGTTTTTAGCAATCACGTAAGTGCATGTACCCATGAAGTTATAGTATCTTCCATCAAAAGTACGGTAGTGAGGATCTCCCATGGCCCAGCAGGTACCAGTTTTTTCCACTGGCTTAGGGACACAAGAGGGATACTCTCCCTTCATCTCACACACCTCATTGGCACTGCAGGTTATACTGCTGCAGGTCAAAGGTCCACCTACAGGAAAGTCATATAGATTGTAAAGGCAACATCATTCTAGTTCATTTATATGAAATGCAACATATTTTATTTTGTCATTATACTTTATGTTAGATTTGTTTGGAAGTAGGGTAAAATTCACAGACACCTAAAGTGTGTGCACCTTACCTGGTTTTATACATTGTGCTGGGGAACCATAACCATTCATGTGACTAACTCCAATACTGTAGACTGCAAAGAGGGAACCAGAGCTGGACACAGTGTGCCTGTTGCTGCCATATTTGTATTGATAAGACATTGCTCCACAAGAAAAATCTGTCCCTGCAATCTTTTTCCACTGAATGTCATTGGGCAAGTTTGTACCATCAAAACGCAGCTCTGCCAGCGCATTGGTCTGTGCCACAATCAGGATTTGGTTTTCAAAGCCCTGCAGGGCCTCTAGTGAATAAGAGGAGCAGAAGCGGTCTTTGGACAGGATGGTCATCAAGAAAGGGTCATAGAATTGGACCCAGCCTATTGTGACACCGTTGAAGAGCAGGAGGACCTGGATATCATGATCAGACTGAATAGACAGTATTTCAGGATCGTGGTAGCGGAGTTCCACTGTCTGCCCCCTGGTCAAAGTCAAAACATCTCCGCGGTTGCCATATTGGACAGTGACTCTGGTGCTCTGGGAGGCTTGGATGTAGACGCTGTCGTATTGTTTCTGGTAGCTCAGGGGAGGCACGATGAAACTGGATCCCCACCTGCTTACTGGTAGTAGCTGCTCATAGACGTGGTTACATTTTGAGAATTGCCACGTGCAAGTATGACCTGTGAACACAGCAACAGGGCGCTGGGAGGCAACTCTAGTGCCAGAAAGTTCATATGTGCTCTGGAGCTGGACACTCTCATAAGGCTGGAGATCTATTGTCATCTGGCTGCCACTCTCATAGACACGACCCTGAAAAGTGATCGATCCTTTTGGAAAGATCTCCACTCTGTTGCTCTCTTTTCCATTTGTCACAGAGAACTCTTTAAAGGAGCCATATGGTGATCCAGCAGGTGTAAAGATGAAATATTCTGTACCCCATTCTGTGGTTGGATACACCACAGAGGTATCTGCTGTGTACAGCTTGTAGCTGAATGAAGTCACAGTCACATCTGCTGAGGCTTCAATGCGCACTGTGTTGGGACCCTTCTGGCTGCCATACAACTCAACAGTAGAAGGGAGGCAGACAGTAACCCCTTCTCCAGCATTAAGAGTTTTCTCTTGCTTGAAGTTTAAGGAAGGAACTTGCACTGTTACTTTGGCATTGGCCTGAACGGCGGTGATGAAGAGCTCAAAGCGAGGGTTATCATAATTTGCAGCATAATTCTGCATGAATGATAGGGCAAAGTCTTTCCCTGCCGATCCAGCGCTAGACGGACCTGACAGAGATGAAAGAGCAAGAAATCAGAAAGATAAACCCTTATTTTCAAGAGGTAGTCATAGTTAATACTTGTTGAATCAAAAAATCTATGTGACAACAAAGACAAACAAACATTAAAAAACAAGTTAATTTAGTGAACAACAATGGGGATGGATCGTTTTCTTCCTGATAACCATTTCAGATTTAGACAGAGGAATAGTTACTTGACTGCTTTTCTGCAACACTAAATAAGTCATCTTCAGAGACAATATAATTGTATAATAGAAATGTGATCAATATCTGTGCCTTTGCTGTGAAAAGAACATTTTCTGGGCAAATTCAAGGCCTGGAGGATTTAGATTATACTCCTGTTTCAACTGTTCAGTATAGTAGTTCAAACTCAATAAAAGGTGAAGGTAAATGCTATTTCCAACACAGTTTCATTTTAGAGATCTATCCTTCATGTGCTGCACTTTCAAATAATTTACCTGTTTAACATTCAGCTTCATTCACACAAGCACCTGGTTTGGCCACACAACAATGCACTCACCTGAATGGGTTTACAATCTGGATAAATGCTGCAAACTGAGCAATAACTTGGCCTTATGGCTGGCTAGAGAAATCTGAGGTTATGAGGTTTGACAGTTGTTGAGGAATGTTATTGATTAATTAATTAAGCTCTGCACATATTTAGGCCTAATAGTTCTTGGTGGTCTAAAGGTAGAATTTTGTGGAATTTTAAAGAACAGAAATGTTCCTGTGAAAACTGTTTAAAAAAAGGAAAATGAGAATGTGACAAAAATGTACTTACAGGTGAATAAAGCCCACACTGCACAGCACAGCAACAGAGGACCCATAGCTGAAAGACAATTTTTGTTAAGGAAGTATTTAAAATATGTATTATTTAAAATTATAATTTGACCCAAAAGCCAAAAAATCTCCAGCGTACCTGCTAGGAGCAAAGTGTAATGATTTTCAGCTCCATCCTTTATATATCCGCTGGAAAAAAAAAACACAACCAATCAAAACCCTAAATCCCAAACGGACTTAAAAAGAAAAATACCCTCCCTCTAAAACAAATTAAGGCAGAGCTTGGCAGTGCCTCGAAGGTCCTCCTGTATGTTTGCACAGTTGTAAGGTGCAATAACACTACATGTTTGAGATAAATCAGCTTTCACTATAATCGCACACCCAGTGACACCCTGTTGTTTATAAGATTCCCAGGAATCTGCCTGTAACTCTGTGTGACCTTCTTCATATTGTATTGGTCTTGTCTATTGTATTTGTGTATTGTTTAATAACTAAAGATACTGATTTTTACTAAATTGTATGTTTCAGGGAAGATATTTTCAATTATTGCTTTATTATATTTTTTTGAATTTCCCATAAATAGAAAAAATTCTGTATACTGTAAAAAGGCTTTCCAGTAAATTATCAGCATTATTTTTATTTCTAAATTATGCTTATTCAACATGACCCAATTTCTTTCTTTCTAATCAGTGGCAATTTCTTTTACATTGAATGTATAACAGTAAGCACATATAGGTCAATTTGATTATTCGCCCACTTTCAGATGTACTGTATATTCTGGTGTAACCAAATAATATTATCCATTTTACACTGGGCAAGGCAAGAATGTGATAAGCTCAAAATCGCAACTTATCTTCAAAGTTACCCAAGACTGTCTCAGCAGACTGTCTCAGCAGACATCTACAGCCTAGTTTGATAATAAAGCTGGAGGAATTTCACATCATAGAACACACAGAAAATGTTTCTAAAAATGTATTTATTCTGGTAAGAATGATACCAAGAAATTAAAGTCCGCAAGTGAAGGCTAATATTTAGATAAAACCTTTAATTTCTTTTTTTTGTGTCAGTGATTTTGCTTTAATTTCAAGATGTTATTTCACCTTTTGTAAGTCAGTTACTATTCAGGGTCAGCAAAAATCATTCTACCAATGTTTATATTGTGTCCCTTGCAACGCTTGTAAAATGGGTGGATATTTTCATGCTATTCACTTGTTTGAGTCTTAATTAAACTAACATTTCTATGAGTGGCAGTTGTTGTACTAAACGGGCGTCTGTTTGATTTGTATGTTTAACAAGAATAGGTACGAAGTGCTGGTGAGTGCAATAATAATAGACTAAGTGTAAATATAACTTGGACATCACAAGTTTGCATTAGATTTTTTTTAATAGTAAGTAAAAAACTCAAACATTTAATTGGTGTCATTAGGTCTAAAGCCCTTGGGCAGGGCATCCTGATTTACTGACATTGTGAGTTTAGATAAAGGTGTGGCCAGCCATACTTATTTGTTGGATCACATTCACTCACCGGCAACAACATTGTTTAAAAAAGGTGCATTTGATAGTGTTAACTGATAAGACCACTGACAGTATTATGTAAAATGTATGACAAAAGGTATACATAGCTTTCCTTCAATTGAGAAATTATACATATTAACCATTAAATAGCAGCACAACAACAGCAACGGCACATATGGGGATGATCAGAAAGGTAAATCATCATCTAGAAAAGTCTGTGAAAAAATGTTGTTATTTTATTAATGAATTGAAAAAATATGATACATTCACACACAGAACTGTTGTTAAGAACATCACTTACCAGCCATGAACAGCAGGAGAGGACAGACACACACTGTCACACACTAACCTTTACCTTTACAATTCCTTCACGTACGGCAATTATTATGATACCTCAGGTAACAAACTCAGCTGCTGCCCACTCAAAGGGGAGACTTGGAGGCTGCCAGGTCAGAAATCTTTCTTCAGAGCACATTTCTGTCCCAGATGCAGCCTGTTTTCCAAGTATTATCCCACAAAAGTGTGGCACAAGCATGTACAATTCTGAAAGTATAATTGCTAATGCATCTAAAAAGCAAAGAGGGAAACATCCTGCAGTGAAATATGTGAGTTTTCAGTGTGCACAACATTATCTGTATTAAGCTTGTATTTTTAGCTTGATTCTGAACATTCAGTTGCTAAAGAACCAGATTTGAGTAGAGTGTGATGAGCTGCTGCTGCCAGGACACAGGAGCCGTGGTGGCAGAAAACAAATCATTCAGAGCGGAACACAGCAACATAAGATGCAGTGGAACGGCATTTTGCTGAGTAGTGTTAGACTCAGCAAACAGGAATCTGCTACACAGCTGCAGAAATAGGGTCTGGGCCATGCCAGCCCTATCACAAGGAAGACCGTGAAAGGTACACTGCTATTCACATCACTGTGAATATGATCATTGCATATTGTCTCCCAAAAACAAAATCAGACATAGGGCTTTACTTAAGGTCACAACATCCAGTTTAAGATGCAGGGAACTTGCTGCTGGGACTTTAACAACAACCATGGTATTCCAGTTGAAGATGGATGATGGTAAAGCCAAAGCAGCACTGCATTCTGAATCTGCTACTTACTCGTATATATGCTGTATCGTCCAGAACCACCTGTGCCTGATGATTAACTGATAACTTGTAAAGTCACTGTCGGTGTAGAGGATAGAGTTCTGAGATGCCGATAACACTAGAGATTTAGAGAACTTTACTGTGAGGTGAGTTTTCAATACAATTCTGTTGGACAAGTATGAGTGCATGACGAGGCAAATTAAGACATTTAATAAAGACATTTTCCCTCCACTCTGTATGCAGCCACATTACTTTGCCTGCACACAGAATGCATCATCATAAAAGTGTTGAGCAGTACACTGGAAATTTACCTCACAGTCTTAGGTAAAGAATTATCTAACTGATCACATGGCTCTGTGAGGAGCAGTCATTCTGTCAGTCGGATGAACTGTTAAACAAAACATGCAGCAGTCAGTCTTCAGCAAAATTATTTTACTGCATCACTCAGTTCAAGCCTTGTGTAATTATGCACTATGCTTGTAGTACTGTTTATCTAGAGGTTAACCATCAACCCAGCCTCCTCCTTACATGTTGCATCTGTTTTATTGATTTGCAGGTGGATCTACCCTTACTGTGGTTGCTGTGGTTAAAATGACGCCTCAAACATATCTAAGATGCTCACAACCTTCATCAAATTGTTTGTCTCCAGGCATAACATCAACAGTTTCGTTGACATGTAGACTCTTTCCTGCTGTAGAGCTGCCCCCAAAATGTTATGTTCTTTACTCCATTCTGCTAATTGGTTGTTTGTCCAAAAGCCTTTTATAGCCTTCAAATTAAATATTAAATCACCAAAAATATATGAAAGTATATTTCTAATCTTAGGTCCCTGGCGATTTTCACATACCGTAATTTAGCATTGTTAAGCGCACCTGAATATGAGGTGCACCCACTAATTAAAAAAAATGAATTTATACATATATAGCCTGCACCTGACTAAAAGCTGTGTGTTGTAACATGAGATATTTACACAGAAAGATGTTTACTTTTGATTGCCGGTAAATACATACTGGTAATATACACATATTACTTATTTACATTGAGTCAGTTCGTCTCCAACACCATTGGTAAATTGATACCAAGCTTTCGTGCAGCAGCTCTATTTCTGCTTTCGACAGCCAGACAGTCATACGCTCTTCTTTGTGCCTTTTCCATGATGAGCGTGTGTGCACGAAGCACCAAATCACTGAGCTGAAGAATATAGTGTGATTGAATTTGATTTTGATTCGAACAGTTTAATTGGTCCACTGTGTCTGATGTGACAAGGCTAAACGTTTTGTCAGAATGAAGCTTGAGAGGCCATAAAAAGCCATAAATTAGCTTCATCGTTGTATAGACCGCAGTGTTCAAAGCGTGAGAAAAAAGTAGCGGCTTATAAATTACAGTACTTCACTGAGGAGTCCAGCATTGCCTGCCTAGACCCATGTAAAATTTTCTAGATCCGCCACTGCTTCCGTTCTTGAGGTATTCTTTATAAACCTGCTTCATAAAGCAAGCCCTCCCGAGTTTTTAGAAAGATATCTACTATGTTATTCTGTGAATTGAGGCAGAACTGGCGTTGTAACTGATACTGGAGGGAAACATCTGTCACTTAGGGCAGGAAGACATGAAAAAGTTGTAAAGGTTAGGCTTGACCAGTGATGCATTAGTTCCATCTAGTGGTTCAACAGCAGCTGAATGACTGTCGCCTCCATACTAATGCAAGACACCCCTCTTTTTTTTTTGTCTAGATTAATTTCTATTATAGAAACACAAGTGAGCGAGGTTTTACAAGTTTTCTGCCAACGTATGTGATTTGTATATAAATAATCGCCTCTTTCGTTTTAATATGAGACGGTGTGCAGTGATGCTGAACTCCAAACAGCACTTTCAAAATTGTCAAGGATATTAATTCAATTCACTTGAACAACAGAGCTGGGAACACATTAATGCTAATAGCAGAATCCAGGACTCATCCAGTCATAAACTGTAGCCCTGTGGGAAAGGCAGACAGCTGTATACTCTGCCAGGGAGAGACATAGCAGAGGCTGGAGACCTCCATGAAGACACAGGTCACTGGCGCAGCACTTGTAAAAGCTAGAGGGGTCCACTTTGCCTTGACAGTGTCTAAATGGTCCATTAACTTCCAGAATCTTCACGCAGGCCTTCGGGTCAGTGAAGCAGGCCAGACGCTCAAGATTTTAGACAACTTCTTCCTAGACACACTCTCCACACACCAACTCTTTTATCCACAAGTTCCTTCAAAATGCTCAGAACTGAGATGCTCATGTGTGGCATTTGGTGAGAAGTCCTTATCAGGACACAAGCCACAATTAGGATTAGCATATAATACTGACTATACCCTGTAGTTGTAAGTGTGCAGTCCCAAAGAGAAAGTCACCGTGGCCATGGCCCTCTTGACATCATCAACCTGTAGGGGGTGCCAAAATTGCATTTGAAAAGTTATTCCCTGCATGACATCCTTCATAACAGGAACCCAGAACTCACCTGATTGTTCACAATTAGAAATGATTTTTATTCACAAACATTCTTCACACCATGACTTAAAGTTCTGATGCAGGCACTATGTGTGGAGGGTGTGGGGTAGCCACTGTGTGTGCAGCCACACTGGGACAAGGGACCACAGGAGTAAAAATTGGAGTAAGACCAACAACATGAACTAAATGGCATACATAGATATTCCAGAAAGCAGAAAGTTTAGCCCTCACATGTTTTAACTTTTATCATAGAATTATGTCCACGTATAATGAATAATGTCTTAAATTCCCTCACAAAAATGATGAACAATGTCTCTCTCCACAAATGGATGGTGAGAAAAAGCTACTACCTCTGACTCTACAGTTTAGAGTGTAAAGTGTACGGTGTACAGCACACTGTGGGGGTTTGTGCCCACTGTGCTTTGCCAAACAGAAAAAACATCCTCAACACTATCTTGAAGATCTATGGTGCAACGTGTCAAAATTAAAGAGAGTGAGAGTCTAGCATCCTCTGTAATTAGTTTCTAGTGATTTCATTTAGGAATTTGTTATATTCATTTTAATAACAAGACATAATTAATTGGTTGTTGGTGTCCTGTTTCTGCATGTTTTTTCACTTGCAGATATTCTTTTATTCATACACAACTACACTGAAACCATCGTGAAATATTCCCAAACACAACATTTTAAATTGGCTCCAATCCTACTTAATATATTATACCTATTACAACAGCTGCTTCAGTGAGAACATATACAGCGTGTCAGGACATTTGCAAGTGGAGGTGTATTTTAGAAAGGTAATTAGGGAAAACTCTTTAGTTTTTGTGATAGCATTTAATCTGCTTCCTGGCAGGTTTTCGTCCACAAACCTTTATTTCAGAAAAATAGGTGAAAAAAAATTGAATTTTATTAAAAGTCGACACATTGATCCAACATTTTAGTTTAAATTTTAGTTGTTAAATGTGTTGAGATGGAATGGAGAAAGAATTTTGAACGTAAAACTTCTTCACTCTCCCACGGTGAATTTATTCCAGTAGCATCTGATTTCCAGTGATGAATTCATCGTGCACACTGGTAACTGAGCGTGAATATACTCACTAATGACTAAAAATACTCTGATTTGCTGTTCTAGAACCAAATCCTCAGGTACACCAACTTACTTACAGTCATCCAGGCTTAGATACAGTTGGAGCCACCACTAGATGTAGATAAATGGAAATCACATTTGAATAAATGAGTTTAAGCACCAATATTGTGTCATCATGGACATTTTGGATGGCATTAATTTTGCAGTAAATGCCATACGCTTCCATAAGGACAACTGTAGTTATTAAAAAATGCAATTTTACTTGTGATTGACAAGTAATACAATAGGGTACTAAGTCTGACAGATGATTTGAAGCTCATAATCGACAATTTAAAGCAGTGAGGGGTTAATCACAGTGGTAAGACTGTGTAGTGTGTATGAGGTTACAAAGTCCTTCAAGAGAAAAACAAAGTGACATTTAAAATGTTATAATGCAACAACGATGGATTTAGCACGGTGCATCTTACCAAACAACAGTTAGCCTGTGACGAAATGTCACCCAAGCCTACAGAACCAGCTGGGCCTACCTTTCCTTGCGTAACTTTAGGTATTGTTACAATAAGGGTGTATCTCCATCCCTAAGGGCAACAGACTTACTTACAGCACATGATGCTCAGAGTATCCTGGGATATCTCCCCAATTTAAAGAAAACAGTGAGTCACTGTTGGTGTTACACAATTGTTCTCTAGTAAATAAATAATCCTGAAAAACAAAAAGGCCTAAACCTTTGCAATTATGTTCGACGCACATAGGCGCAGTGTGCTTTTGGCAAGAAATTCATGAGTCATGTTATTAACACTGCATGGAATAAGTAAGGCATGTCATTTACTCAACTGTACCAACATGTTTATAACTGAACCAGCATTGCAGTCACATGTCAGTGTGTCACAAGTCACACCCTGAGTAAACCAAATGATTTAGTATAAGTCAAACACGGCTGCAAAACAATATTCAGGTCAGATTGCATGTCAAGTAAACAAGCACTGCACTGAGGAAAGTCCTCATTCATTAACGGATGTGATAGAAGAGGTGATATACTTGATATGCATGCTTCTGCATAATATCGTGGTACGTTGGACAGTGTTCATCACGGTGCTCTGTGATCCCAAACACGACTAAGCCATTGTATGTTGTATGTTTATTTTATCGTGGGCTGGCCCTCACTCTGCAAGTGTCGACTGGGTCTTTGGTATATTTATAAAGCCATTCTACGTTACATTCTACTGAATTGGGAAAGAAAGCTTTTTATTCTTCTGCTCCAGACACAGGGAACCAAAGGAGATTAAAATCTCCAGTCTGGTTTTTCTGACTTAAGATTATAGTTAACTCTTTGGTATTTGATTCATTTCATACTTGTTCTTGTGTAATTTATTACTGTTTGATTGTTTATAATCTCAGCAGTGTTTATGTTTTTGTATTGTATTGTCCTTGTTGACCCAGCCTCGGGGGGAACAAAAGCCAGTCTACTCCTTTGCCAAATCAAATATGCAGATCATCGAAGTATCGTATTGTCTTGGTTCTTATTGCTGAGTGGTAATCAGGAATCGTTTCCACATAGTAGATGAGGTCATCTGTGGTTGATGTTCTCATTAATACAGGACAGAATTTGACTCACAATCCTTTGGAGAGGTATTGGAGGCAACTATCATAAAAGTCTTGTGGAATGATACATTTGTTAAAGCTCTGGAATATTTTTATGTATTAGAGGTGCACCATATTATACAATGGCCTCCAAAATAACACTGCCGTAAATGTAATAAAAAAGTAAAAAAAAATAAAATAAAAAAAATGTAATTTTGCGACATCCATAATCACGTAGTGACCAAATTACGTACTTATGTGACACATTTATGTTCCCTAACATGCACAACAACGCACAAGTTCAGTTTCTGACAGTAAGAGTAGCGTGTTGGCCTCCAGTGATGATTTCAAACCTACAAAGGGACCTACTTCAATAGTATGGATGTTTTCCCCAGGCAGATTTCTTCCAGAGAGAGCATGTGAATAATAAAATGCTGCGGATGGCTGAATGAGGGAGAGATCATTAAAGAGCAATGGCATCTCATTTTTAAATCAAAGTCTACTTCTGCATCTGCAGAATGAAAATAAATGTGCACGAAAGTAGTTGCAGTTAAAATCTGAGATGCAGGAGAATTCAGGCTGCATTTAAACCCAGGTTTCCATCCATCGGGTTTCTTAGGTGCATGTAAACTCTGTTTCCTGACTACTTGAGAAAGCTTTCGCTAAGTAACCGGGATACTAAGGTGAATGTAAACACAGTCAAGGACAGTAGCACACCAGAAAAGAATGAAGGAAAATGCCCTTCGGAGACAAATCATGTAGATTGCAACCAGAGATATTTACAGATCAACATCAGATCATCTTCCTGGATTAGCATTAAAGTTCCCACACAGACTGCAAAGCTCTTGGTATTGAGCAGTCAGCTGATGTCCAGGAGCTGTGAATCACAATGTAGGTAAAATAAAGTAAAGTATGTTAACCTCCAAACACTGAGAATACTTTACTTTGGACGCAAGCTGCAGTAAGTGATTTTATAGGTTAACTAAGGGGAGTAATGTTTTCACTGCAAGCAGTTTTTTTGCCATATAAATTAATCTGCAATCACACTGTTGATCCAAATGTTTCACATACATCTCAATGGAAAAACAGGAGACTCAAATGTTAATGCTGAATAGGAAAGGAAGGGGTCGTAGGATCCATCATCTTATTCTACTACTCCAATTTTAAATTTTCACAGATAAAGTTGAACCTATACAGTTTACTGTAGTGAGAGTTGCACACTCTGAACCTGTCCATGACCAAGGACTCAAAAAATGACTGAGTATATACCGCATAACCTTGGTAGCATTAGACTGACAGACAGACATTTCTCCTGGCACTGCTTGCCAATCCAAAAAGTCTCAATGGGGAGATAGTAAGAACCTTGGAAACGATTACCGCACTTAATATGTGATACGTACTTTCCACTCCTCCAGTAGCTAGTCCCTGATGCACTGACATGTTTCTACTCAGGACAGGGTCCAATTATGATGTGTCTCTTAATTGTAGTAGGGCAAGCAGGACAACAGATCTCATAGCGACTGTTAATAGAATAGTTGACACAGAACTCGTATGTAGAAGAGGCAGCTACACTGACAAAAAGACTGTTTATACAACTCCTAACACGGTTAATGTGTCAGTCTGCAAAATATTACTTCACTGGTTGAATCCAATGCTCAAGGATTTGCCTTTAGTTTCAGAAAAAGCACTTTTCAATTAGATTTTGAGTGGACAGTGCACATGAGACACACCACTACTTTTAGGCCTCAGTACCAGATTTTTTGTCACTCTTTCCCAAACAAGGGAGGTAAGTACAAAAGTATAGTAGTATAGCAAATATGCTCTTTGTTTCTTTCAAAGGGGGAGATATTAATAACTTCCGGTCCCAGAGAACAGAGTGGTTTCCCATCTTTGATAAAGCACCGTGGCCACAGAGCAACTCTCGACAAGCTGCAGCTGAACTAAAGAGGAAAAAGTTCACAGTCGCTTCAGAAAGCATTCACTTTCTGCACCTTTGTGTAATCCTGGGTCAAGTGTGTACCTGGGTCAAGTGTGTTCAGCCACTTATAAGCTGTAAGTGCAGCAAATCATTTTTGTCTGATAGACATAAGCAGCCCATTAAAACAATTCAGAAAAAGGGTGGTGTGATGAGACTGGTGATAAACACCACCAGGCACTGCTTCTCACCTGACTAATATTATCTCTACGGTACAGCATGGTGTTGGCATAGTGCTACCAGCAAGAGACACGCTCTTCCCCCAGGTGCTGGTGGTGGCATCCAGATCAGAGCTCATAGTAGCTACTGCCAGCAGGAAACTGAAACTTATTCCTGTGTTTACCAAGGGACGAGTGACGTAAGCAAGGCTGTACTGTGACACTTGTTTTTAGTTCAGCATACCTACAAAAGCAAAGCCAGGCCGATGAGCATGCATGCATCACAACATTTAACAGCTTCTTGGAGCAGGAGAAGCGGTGGCTGCACTGACAATACATTCCGCAGCATCCCTACTATACTTTAGTTCCAGAAACTACAGGTACTTATTTTCACATCAGAAGTGCAGGATACGTGCACAAATAACTAATGAACAGCGTGATTAATGAACAAAGGCAAAACAAGGAAAGCAGTTTATTTTATAACAGTAAACATTTTTTCAAAGATAACATCTGCTCACGGACAGTGAGCATGTTTCCCTGTATGCACGGTACTTGTGTAACAGAGATAAGAACAGTGGTGTCAGATTTCAACAAACTCAGCAGCCAATGGAGAACAAGTTCCCTGCTCATGAGTACACCTGTATTAACGTGTACACTCAGTGCAGTAGTTTCCATGATAACAAAGATCTTGACGCAGCAACATACCAACAGAGTGGAAAACAACCCCGAACACCACATCATTTGAATGTAAGTTTGCCTTTCTGTGTTACTTGCAGAAACAATTGCAGTAGTTCTTAGAATCTGACTTCAATCTGAATCTTAGATTGCATGGATTTTTATTGCAGAATGTAGATAAAGTTAATGTGAAACATATCAAAATGTCATATTTTAAGTATCTCTAAGACATTGTGGTGGTTGTATTTTTAAGATAAACGGTGTACATGGCAATGCAGAGAACTAAAGGGGTTACTTAGAACACCAATTACTGTCCATAAATCTCCTTAACAGTGCATGGATTAGTCGCCTTTGTTGTTCCAAGGGCCAAGACGTAGCCACTCCCAATTCATCACTCAAAACTAGACAAATATAACATCTCAAGGTAGACAGCAGAACTGTTGAGACTTGAGTCCAGCAGGTGAAAGAGGAAAACTCTCATGCAAGTGTGCTTCAAATATCCAGTGAGAGCGGGGATTAAGGTACAACGGGAGTGAAGAAACGGATTAACATGCTGAATAAATGAGTCAGGCTATACTGCCGTTTGTGCAAATGGTCTGAGCAAGTGATCTTTGAATACACTGTAGTCCTACAGACAACAGCATATAAACCATGACACTTCACACAAGGTGAACATCTGGCGCAGCACTACTGCACAACTGGAGACAAAGGCGTAAATACATACATTCTGACTTTGCTGCAGCTGGTAGATTCCAGGCTTTTTGCAGGACTTAGGCAACTATCACGACCTAGTGATTTGCTGTCAACACACAGCTAGAAAGCACAGAGAAAGGACAGGTGTGCACGTCATCTTTACCTGGACTTATTAAGCGGGAGGTGACAGGTGATCTTCCACAACGCTTTAAACACTTTAAATGTATTATTAAAGTTCTAACTGTTAGAACTATCCTTTTTTAAAATGATTTTAAAAAAGGATGATGTGCATGCTTTGCTCGTAAGTCACATTACTTCGTGTTGTCGCTTGTTATTAATTCATCACTAGGCAGAGTCTTAGTCATGTCTTGGTCGCAGTGTTCAGGAAACAGACGTTGGCGGACGTCAGTTAAAACATTAGGTATTTCCCGCACCAGCGAAAGTTTGACTGCGACACGCACGGAGAGGACTAGCTCGGCGTTAAATGAGGTGGCTGTGGATCCCCGCAGCTCAGAGAACGTGTCCCACACTTTCCAGTCTCGCAGTCGACTCCGCCGTTTTCGCGAGCGACTGGCGCACAGCTGCGGTGAGTACGTGACGTTTAGGCGCACAAAACACGGCGACATCATCTTAAAAAGTTTAGTTCCACTCCAAGGATTTCCATATGGTTGGTAGCGTACACATAGCAATATACAAATATATAGATTGCCCAGGATCAGTGAGGTGAGATAGAAGAACGGAAGTATTGGGAGCATGTAGAAGCTCTGTAGCAGGGTGGAGGTCGAAGCAACAGCTGTTCTGTTTGTTACACAGCGCGTGACAGTAAGTTGATTTCATTCATTCCAATGTCCAACAGATTTATTCTTAAATGATGGCCTCGGGAGTCACACACCGCAGCACTCATTATCTCACTCTGTGTGTGTGTAGGCTTAGGTGTTTTTTCCCCATGTACTTGTGTGTAAAACATGCTGCTGTTGTTTCTTGGAAGAAGCATGAGGCTGCATTTCAGACAGATTGGATTGTGCAAAACCCTCCGTGTGACTTGGATAGGTCTTGTAGAAGTGCTGTTAACAAAACAAAGAATAACAACTTTGTCTCCATCAGATAAACAGTTCACTTGAGATGTACGTGCCCAGAGTCGTGAAGCTTCAGGATGCTGTTTCAGTGGTGGCAGAGATTGGAAATGCTCTAAAGCTGCAGCAAATTATTTTAGTGTGCTGTTCATTTCTGTGTTTGTGTGTGTGAACAGGTAATATATTTGCACACACACACACACACGGGTTGAGGGAGAGGGAGGGAAAGGAAAAGAAGGGGGAAGGTTAGAACAGGATGTGTGTCTCCAACACGTCAGACTCACTCATGTCCTCTTGTTTTACTGTTGGCCCGATGTGCAACTAGTTATCCAACATCCATTTGTACTGGAGATAACTACGTAGCCGTCAGGCTCATTTGTCGATAGTGGATTGCTCACTGGTATGTGTGGCACCAACTGAGGTATTGTGAGTTTTGCTTTACTTCATTTTGTCATTAGCTTCTTTGTCATTTTGTTTGTGTTCCAGAAGCGTAGCAGAAAAAAAGGGATTTGCATCAACCTCACTTAGATAAACAGCCACTGTAGAGATGGAGAGAGTTGAGTAAACATTTCAATAAGAATATTTTCTCCGTTCACTAAACCAAAGCAAGCTATCACATTTATAAAATGAATGACAAATGACCTGGGTGCCTTTTCCCCTTCTGCACAGTTTTTCCTTGTTATTATTTTTAGAGCAAGTCTGTTTTAGCTTTGACACATCTTCATTCTCTCAATAAGTCTTACTCGTGTTTGTTTTCTTGGGCGGGCAGCTGGCTGTTATCACACTGAGCAGACAAGAGAGATGTGTGTGCGTCCTTGCATGTAGTTTTGTTCATTACGTGTGTATTTTGTGGACATAGGTGATTCTGGTTAGGTCGGAAGGAGTGGAAAGTGTTCATCATTCAAAATTAAACCTGGTAAACAAGATGTTGATGTTCTTTGGACTGGTCAGACAGGTACGGATAGGGGGTTAATTCCATCAGTGGAAAACTGGATTGGTGAAAATGGAAGGAAAACAAGATGCAGTCGCCCTCCAGCAATAGTACACAACAGTACATAACCGCCTTGCAGCGCTGCACTCCAGTTTTATCTTATCTATCTATGATCTTTGTTCATATGTTTAGAACTAGGCCACTGGTTATTGTATGTTTGGATTGGACCTGGTACTAAATCGGTCACCATTCAAATATACAACAACGTATGAACAACTTTGAAAAATAATACATGCGTCAGGAGCCATTTTGATACAGAGGCAGTGGACTGGGTTGATAAATATTTCCAAATTGGATCAGCGTATTATTTCACCCAAAGCGACTCTGAAAAGCAAATTGAATAAAGAAGGGGATTTTATTTGCAGCGTTTTAGGTTGTTTGTGTTTGGAGATTTACTGCAGCTTTTCAAAAGGCCAGAACAGCCCACACGACACTCCCTCTCCAATCAGCCTCAGCTCTGTGATTAACATCTTTTCCCAATATAGTCAAGCAAATAAATTCTCATACTGTTCTGCTAATTTGCCATGAAGATAATCTTGTTGTGGACTAGGCCGTACTCATTCTAGTGCAGTCCTGCAGGGTGGACTTTTTTCTCCCCTTAGAGTCGTAAGACATTTGGAGGCAGAATTTACAGTTGACTTTGCAGTTTATGGCTACAGATCTATGCCTTGGTCTTTCCTAAAACTGACAAAGAAATGTTGTACTGTTTTGATTCCCATGTCTTTCATTTCCAATTCATTTAACCACATATGGTAATTTGAATTGCATGTTGAGCATAATCCCCTTCCTTAAATTGTATTAATGCACACTGTAGGAAACAGTGCATTTTAAGTGCAGCGTGGGAGTTTGAAAAAAGGTGTTTAGAGGTTTGCTGCTGCCCCTCAGACCTCAGTTAATGTACACCTTAACAATGTGGGTCACCTCAGTTCTTTTCACATAGTCACTGACTGTGGAGGAAATACGGACACAATGGGCATGGCTAACAATGAAGAACCGCCTACATTATACCATTTCACACAAATATCACTAGCAGAGTCCCCTCTGTGTACGGTATCAAACACTGCACCAATGACTTCTGGCTCCTGGTCCCCAGCCAACTTTTGTGGCTGTGTCTAACTAAGAGACTACAACCGGGACCTTAACTGGAAGAAAGGTCATTCCCATGTTTTCCCATTTAAAAATATCTCCATTCATATTGTGTTGGGTGCAGCTGGGGCTCATTGTTTGTCAGGCGAAAAAACATCTGTGTTTCACATCTAAGTGGGGCTCATGAGGAGCAGAGGTAGGATGTATTTCATGCCTTGTCTTGTGCCATGAGGAAGTTGTGAGATTTTTCCTTATCAACAGCACACACGCGCGCACACACACACGCATAAAGTGACAGGAATGGTTAGATTATAACTTTGTTTCTGTGAATTAGCTCATACTTTACTTTAAGCAGATTCACCAAAACAAGAATATTATTTTGCAGGAAACAAACAAACAAAATAAACACTTTACTCAATTCCTTTAAGTTTTAATAGTGGTAATGGACACATTTTTGTTGCCTAACACCTGGCGTGATACTTGGGCCTTTGGATAAGAAGTAGAAAATGGTGAATAGACACCTGTTACCAGTGGACAGTGACAAAAACAGTATTTATGCTGAGCACTACAGGAAATAAGGTTGTCTTTCACTGACCCTCTTGATACCACCCACTTCAGATTACAATCTAGATTAATGTGTACTCCTAAACAACTTGGAACACTACTGGGATCGGTTGGCTAGGAATTTGTAGTTTTCCACTGACTAGCAGTATGTGATCCTGAAAGTCAAAGTGAGCGACAGCACCCAATAATAGACAGCATTGCTGCTTTCCATCACACCCTGTCTCTAAACCAAAACACCACGATTCTATGCACATCAATCACTGAATATTAATAGCAGATATTTTTAACTTGGTTTCTTTCCCCCCCCCGCAGCATTTGAAGATGATGCGATTGCTTTTCCTGTGTGTGCTGCTGCTGCGAGCTGGTATGTTCTCTGTGACGCTTTCAGGTGATAAACATCTAATCAGGGTCTATGCATCCATGCGCCTTCAGGTTTTTTTTTTTTTCTCACCTGCCTGCCTATGTGCTCCGCCTGTGCTGTGTGCAGCAGGAGTAATGTATGCACTAACTTTTGAATTATACAGCTGCCTAAGAGAGGAGCCGCTACATAGAGTGTTCACTCACGTAACAGTAACATTTACAGAAAAACACAAATTATTTAAAAATTAGCAACAGCCTTTCCATAGCTTTGCCTTGCTGTCAGAAAGAAGCTGCAGTTCTAAATAACAGTCCTTTAAATATAGCATGCTCTGAAGCAGTACAGAATTATAATGACTTAACCCTTAGAAACTGTACTGTAACTGTTGCGAGAGTTTTCACTCTGTTCCCTTTTTTTTGCAGCTGTCTCAGAAGAGAAAGAAGGCTCTGGTGATGATGGTATGTAATGTGTTTCTTGTGTAAAATAAAGAAACTCTGCATGAGTGTCTAGCAACAAGTGTTAATGAGCCGATCTTGCTTGAATTGAATTTAGGGATATAATATGTAGCTTACACTTTATTTGCATTATATATTTAAGTCAACTGAGAGCTCACATGTACCAAAAAAATGACATGCTTTTAATTAGTTTTGAAAATAATTGACATTATCTGGTTCTTTGCATGCTTCCACACGTTTCTCATTACACGGTTTCATCATTCTTTTCACTTAAACTTAGTGGCTCTTCTAGGTCATGAGATGAATTTAAGTAACAGGTGTTAAGGGTTACAGCAGATATGTTTGTCACAAGCTGACAGTGATTATCATGTCAAGCAGAATGACTTAAAAACATGGTGTGGATGTGGAATGCAGCTTGCTGAACAAGAAAAACATCTTTCTTCTGCACAACAGAACCTTCTTGATTTTGTATGACAGCTCTTGTAGCACTCCCATTTCTTACTTATTGGTTTCCTCATTTGGACTTTTCTTATTTACAGCGCTCGTCCGTTGTTAGTTTGCAGTTATTCGAGTTTGGATTTCATATATGGTTTTATCCGTTTGTGTACAGTATTGACTGTGTTGTTTGTAGTTGAAGTTATTTGCTCTCGTGCCCTAAACTGACTTCATAAGACCATCAATCAATAGTTTTGCTGAAAGATGAAAGGTGATGTTTCGGACTAGAAAAAAAAAAAAGCTGCCAAAATGAAAAAATGGTGACCTTGTGGACTTCAAGCGTCTGATCACTTCTTCTTTTACAGAATATGATGATGAAGATTACGCGCCATCTACCAGGAGAGATAGTAAGCAATGGTCCTCTGTGTCACACTCATAAACAGTGTAATGACAACTGTGCAGAGAAAAGTGTATGATTGTTATGGCCTTTGTAATTATTTCCAGTAAACAGTGTTCTGATCCAGCACTGTTTGATCCAGTGAGATGTGTGAAGGGCTGTGGTCTCTGTTGGCTGTCTCTCCACCCAACCATTAAGTCCTGAATGCAATCAATTAGCTCCTTGGAGGGACCCTGTGGGCTCTGCCAAAAGGCCAATAAACACATCTCCATGCTGCCTGTCAGCTAATCGACACTGGCATTCCCATTCTTTCTCCATGACTCTCCCCGTCACTCCTCATCTTTGCTTTGATGGACATTTGATAGAATTACAGATGTATTTAGAACAAGACTGCAGCCAGTCCACTCTCACAGAAACAGTCTTACTTCAAAGAGCTATGATTACTACCCCTGCCCCTCTCTGCAGATGCTAACACATAAACATGTTTTGTTCCTTTTTCTGTAAGTCAGCTTACCTTATGATAACTGTTCTTTTGTGCTTTGTTCATTTGCCGTTATTACAGTCGTTTTTGGGGCCTCAGATGCAGATACAAGTAAAAGGGAGAATGAGGGTGAGATGGGTATTTTTATTTTAATTATAAAATATATTCAAAATTAAAATACATATATAGGATTTGATATATCAGCTCACCGTACCTATCGCTGCTTGTTAAATATGCTTAGCGCAAACTTTATCTTTTGTCTTTTAGATGAGAAGTTCACCCTGATCATCATTATCGTAGCTGCGACCGTGTTGGCTCTTTTAGTGGTTACAATAATCAGTAAGTATAATGTCTTTTGTTCAGACATAAAGCAATAAAATGTGAAATAGCACATTCTATTCCCAAAGTTGACAAATGTACTGCTGTAAAGTGCCTGACCTGAATCATAGGAGTCCCCGTGTGCCTTTTAAAGCTGTTATTAGCTAAGCAAATACAAACTTTTCTCCTGTGTAGCTGTGACCTTTTTCCATTTTTTCTCTTGCAGCTATATTTTTGGTAAAGCGCCACATGCATAATCGGCAGCAAGGGTAAGATTACATTTCTTCACACAGGTTTAAAGTACTGACTTTCTACACTTAAAACGAGTAATATATACAGTATATAATATGTACAGTAAATTTACGTAGTTCACCACTGCCTAACTAAGACATACGCATTCTGCTTAAGTCAGCCTGCAGGTGACTGAACCAGTCTTGTGGGTAACTGCTTTTCTGCTACTTTGCCAATTTTTCCTGCTACATCCAATTCGTCAGCATCAAAACCAGAGAAAAACACTCAAGTGGCAAAACGCAGCCAGCATCCACCCATCTGAGCCTGCCTAGACTTGTACCGCAATTAGTAATAAAGCCCGAGGCCCTCCACCGCCACCTCTGAACACTCCCAACTTCTAGCCCTCTCCATCTTAGCCATCAACAATAATCTTAAGACACTGTCTCTGTGTCTGTATGACCGAATGAGGCAGGACTTAACTTGTTTAAAAGCTTACCTCATGAACTATGGCCTGAGCAGATGACTCTAATCAGGAATAAAACAAGTCTGTAAACATGATCCTGGCACCGTGACAGCAATCTGTCAGCAGCAATCAGACAGCAGAACAGCCTAAACCAGTTATACAGAGAGACAAGCTCTTGCACTTTGTCTCTCTTGCACACTTTGCTTTTTTAACCGTTGTTAATGGCCATCCAGCACGAGGTTTTGCAAAGTAATCAGTTCCTTTTGTTTCTGTTTCTGGTAATACATGACCTACAAGCTGGGTCAGAAAGGTTACAAAGTTCAAATTAGACTCCAGAGATCTTGAAGCAGCTATAGAACGACCATTGTAGGTTAAATTCCTGCATTGTGGGATTACTGCATGCCTCCTGGGGCTGCAGTCAGGCCTGGCAGTGTTTGGTGCTGACTGATCGCTGTGCTGAAAAGAGGCTTAATCACACAGCAACCTCTGGTTGTTGGATCAACAATGCTTTGCCAGGTTTCTAAGTCCCACCTGGGGATGAGCTCTGTTTTGAGGTGATGCAGTCACCGCGCACCTGTCAGAGCCCTGCAGCATGAGGCAGATGTGTAGTTTCCCGAATTTCGACATGCAGGGTTGTTTTTAGTATTTGTCTGCTAACAAACTGAGAAACAGCCTAAACTATCTTAAATATGACATACTTCTGCTTTTACCCTGTCTCACCTCATCTCCTCCCCCTACCTGTCTATATCCTTCCTGTTTTTACTCTGTCTTCAGGATCTACTCTGTGCCTGTAGAGCAGGAGCAGAAAGGGGCCATCTAACTCCTGGTGCCATGGCAGTCATGGCCGCACACAGGCAGGAGAGGAGCAACACACCAGTCCATGTCAGCTCAACTCTTTGACTCAGGGCAACTAACTGTCTTTACACAACAGCCTGCTTCCAACCGTTCAGTTCATTGCTTGCTCCTACACAGCTTTCTATCAGAACCCATGCCCATGTAATATACTGTGTGGTGTATTCTTATGTGTTTGTCGCAGTCGTTTGTACTCCACATACACACAATCCACCCTGGGACATTTGGAACACATTCAAGGCCTCTAATTGGATTCTATTTGAGGAATCCAAATCAAAGCCAGTGTATGTGGCTTAAAGCTTCTTTTGTTAAAAGGGATAATTTAGCACAGCCAGAGCTCCCTCTTTTTTTTACTACCTGAAACAAGAAATTATTACCACTAGCTATGCAATGAAACTATATATGTATTTGATTTGGTGCATGTGGAACCGAGCTGTCAGTGTGAAATGGTGATTGAGTGAGACAAACCATGCTAATCCACACTAAGACAGCCCAGTGCTCACTTAATTTTTCCGTTCACTCGTCTGACATCCTTCTGTTCTTGGCCCATTAGGAGTGACAGGAGGCAGTGCAATAGAAAAATAAAACCCTGTTCTCCTTCTTCTTAACCTCAGTAAAACGCAACAAGTGAAAAAAGGCAACTCGAACACCTTCTTGTAAAGGACCAACTTACAGTAATCTACCGTGGTGAATTGTGATGTTTCCCTCTCTTTTTCAAATGCTGTCATTTTAGTCTTGCAGATTGTAAAGAGGTCTCTGTATGCTGTAGAGCGTTAGATTAATGCCTCACACACTGGTAGAGAGAAGCGTAGTTGGAAGGTAAAATCTCACAAATCAAATCAAGTGTTCGGGGTGGTTGGGAAAATACAAACAATGGCTTTTTTTATATTCACATGGAGCATGACGGCTTTTCTGTTTTCATTTAAATGGAAATCAATCATGTCCTATGAAGGAAAGGTTTCTGTCGAGGAACCCAAGGCACTGGTTGCCTTATTTGCTTCAGTACAGGGAACACTTTTACAGACTTCCTGAAAGTCTTTCTTCTGTGTTACTTTTTCATTTGTGACTTTATGTGCACTTATAGACTCAGTAACACAGAGAATGGCTGTAATGGGTTTAGCACTGGATTAGTCAAAGCAGCAACCCTGCTTTACTCCTCCGGAATCTTAAACAGCACAGTTAATGTCACCACTTGGATTCAATCCATCCAAAAACAATTGTTGTCATGTAAAGTGACTATTGGTCATTGATTTGTACTGTTCCGCTTGGACCAATGTTTCTTTCTCAAACGTGTATAGTCACTTTGCTCAGTCTGCCCTTGAATATATGTCAGTATTTCAAAGGGAGGACAACTGGACAGAAATTGTACTATAAAACATTTCATTTTTTATATCTGTGTTGTCGTCTGTTCATACTTACTATATCAAACAATTCACAACGCAACAACGTTTGAATGTAGCCTTCTCTTTAAGTGCTTTCACCAAATGTACAAAGCAAACACACCTATGCAAAAATCCAACAATAAATGTGTTTTTTTTGTCCAGCCCGCTCAATGCATATAGTCAAAATTCCTCTCTATTATTTCCTTTTTGTAACACCTCACTGCTGTGACACTACTTATGTAAATCTAGTGTAACAAATGTAGCCATTGAGCTTTGTTTTTATTCCCAACTGGCTGTTTTTTCTGTCAAAGCTAAAGACACTGTGTTGTCTGACCTCATGCAATTATTCTAGCTCCTAATATAGAATATATTAATATATTATGTGTTAACAGATTTACTATGCCACACATTTACATTGTTGCTCTTAGCTGAATATTTAGAGATATTTAGCTGGGTGTTCTTTTTAATATACTTTTGTGTAATAAGTGCTATCTTCTCACCAACATTCATTTATGAATTGTGTGTGTATAAAAGCAGTGGTTAGTGGAAGTCAGTTTTTTGCCAGAATCTATGTAAAAATAATTATATATCACTGCAAAAAGTAAAGAAAACCAATGATTATGCAGGTATGTTAGATGGTATGACGATCTTGTGTAAGATTACCCCATGTGTTACATTTGTGCCACTGAAATTCACAGATATAATTTGGAGAGTTTTCAATGACTTTATTTTGTTACAAAACAATTGCAGTAGGTGACTGTACATCAAGCATTAATTCCATTTACACAGCTGCAGTCTTCGCCTTTGTTCTGATAGTAATCAGAGCAGTGAATATTATGTACCTTTGCTGAGCTCTGTTTATTTTGACATTAAATCTGTTATAAAATGTGCATGGTTTGTCCCAGTTTGTTGTTTCCATCATTTTGATGCCATATGGATGCAAAGATAATGCGCCAGTGGATCATGTTTAATCTAGGGCTTTACTAACTTACAAGCATAGAGCCACTAAGAGGCTTAGACACCCCTTACTAAACATCACATTTTTGCTGAGATTGAAAGTGTTCATAATGTGCAAGAAGAGGAAAATGACCCAGCTTCATTTTTAGATCCTGATAGAAAGTAAATGTGAGATTGTCGAATAGGGAATGCTGGTGTTTTTCTTCATAACCTTTAATAATAATCGTGGATGTGAGACATTGCCTGTGGCTGTGTTATCAATTATAAGATACAAAGACCATCGAGCCTGCTTCTTGGCCAAAGGTGTGATTAAAATATGACTCATCTTCTCCTTATTTAGCCAGATAAATAATCATTTTACTTTTTAGTACAGTTTTATCAAGTACAGACACAACACAAAGGTTGAGTGGGTGATGGCTCCATTTTTTCATATGTCTGCATGATTCACGTTTTCTCTGTTTATTCAGTGTATATTTGTGACGCTGTTACTAAGCAGTGTACAGTAAGTCAGTGCACATGCACACACACGTTGCCAGGTGTTGGTTGAGTGTTTTTCTCCCCTGACACAATCAGGAGTCGCTTTCTTGCAGCTCTATTCCTTCATCAATACACACAATCTCGCCCTTTATCCTTGGACCGCTCAGTATGACCTGGAAAATAAACACACTCATCAGAAAACTATTTAAGGAATCAATTATACACAGTATGACACAGTAAGGAATATAAACAACATGGTTTGCATCTGATCTGTTATCGTTTCACCCAATTGAACCATAATCTTTGTAATGTATTAATCATCACAGACATTTTAGTCAGCATGCTGTCGAGCTACTATGCGTCTGATGTGATTGATAGTTTTCCATAGCTCATCCAGTAGCCTGTGATATAAATTGTTTAACGCATTCAACTGCAGTTTTTCAACAGAAAGACATGAGCGGAGTTACCTTTCATACACAACAGACTGTAACTTCACAGCTTTTATTGTCTTTCAGGATTATGGCTGTAAATACTTACTTTGACGGCCTTTTCAGACACTTGGGAAGACGACAGACCTTCCCACCTACAGTAGACAAAAGCAAAAGAGTGAGAAGGGGGGATAAAAAATTCCAATGAGCCACATCAATCGTTGCAGACCTACAAGAAATTACACTGTAATTACACTTTCTTTCAGTGTAATACTTACAGCTAAGAGACATTATGCCCAGGAAGAAGAGGAGTGCAGCGATGATAAGTCCAGCTTGGCGCAAGGACTTATAATCTAGACAAATGAATCAACTCAAATACTCAACTCAAATACACAAGAGGTAACACAAAATACCACAGTAAAGGAAAGCTTCTTACCATACTTAAAATTTTGGTCCCATTTTGTATCTGTAAGAAGTGAAAGTAGAAAGAAAAGTACTGAATCTGAACACACAAAGTGTCTGTAAAAGCTAAATAAGATCACCGGGGACCAGCAAACACAGAGGACATGACAGATCTACTGGCCCTGCTGACATACTATTGATGATGTATCAAACCCCTATCTATCATAAGCCAGCACAGCATGAGGACATAAACATCCTATCTCTGCTTACATAAGGTGCAGTCAAACATTAATCTGTTGGAAAGAGAGAAAGTGGGGGGCTCTGTTCCACCACTCCACCATAGGTTTTGTTAGACAGGGAATTGTGGTACTGGCAGTCTGCCATGAGATAATGATAAAAGTGCTGCGCCTGTGGCATTTAACGTAAGTACGGAGTGGAAATTTTTAGTTACCCCAGACAACAGTTTGATGGGTCCCGCCTTTCATGGGTTTCACCGTGGAGGCTGAAAAAAAATGATAGTAAAAAACATTATTTTCCTTGGTGTTCTGTTTTTCTGACCCTCTTCTGTATTTCTAAGTAATATATTTAAAATACACTGCTTTATAGTGCAGAAGTATAATTCCATAAATTGGAACATATTTGGTCTGGGACATATTGACTCCTTATCTCTGCCATACCAGTTTATACATAATTACCTCTCATTACATTCCAGGTAACTCCACTTTTATTGAATTTCTGAATATTTCAGTCGGATGACTCTCAGAGGAAATTTAGGCTGACACGTTTTAAAGCATATCAGCACTCTCCTCTCTCTCTTTCCTCTGTGCAGTAAAAGGCAAGAGAAATCCTTTGCTGTATCTCAACAAGGACAGGGACTTTCTAATTACCTCATAATTAGTTTTAAAGCTTTACACGTGGTTAATGGAGAGGCTTTCTATAAGCCTTTGCTTTCCATAAGCAAAAGCCTATAGTTGGTGTAAGGGCACGAGAACATGTTCCAACCTCCTCACTGTTTATCTAACAGACAAACTCAATGGCTCCACC
Organism: Microctenopoma stevenorrisi; assembly: GCA_032270685.1. Lineage (NCBI taxonomy): Eukaryota > Metazoa > Chordata > Actinopteri > Anabantiformes > Anabantidae > Microctenopoma > Microctenopoma stevenorrisi. The sequence goes on from JAUMTR010000008.1 coordinate 11,142,562, forward strand.
AACTGGGTGTACAAGTGCGTGAAGGACAGAATGACACACGTGACTCAGAGTGGATGTAGGCTTTGTGGTTTCGTTGGTTCCTGTACTTGAAGCTAAAGACTGAGGAGAATTACAAAATGATCTCTTTTAAATGAATAATGTAACTGTACAACTCTAACAACCTGCACCTTCTGAGGCGGTGCTGATGACGTTCTCTTTGGTGCTGGTGCTGGTGCTGGTGCTTGTGCTGTTTCGTTGGTCTGTGGTTTGTTCAAGGTGGCTTTCCGGGGTGGAGCCAGCATTACTTGTGACTGAGCTTTCCCCTTTTCTTTCTGTCACACCAAGAAAAACAACTGAATTAGTTTTCACACATTATTTGGACTATAGTTAGATAGGTTAGATAAGATTAGATATCATTATCCAGCTGTATAATATTATATGCGTAACAGTGTAACACTCTCGTGGGCTTCCATTGTTAGTATTTAAGTACATAGTAATGGCCAATAATTCTGGATATTAGTTGTAAAGAATTAATCAGAATAGACGTGAGTGCCATACCATCGATTCTAGAAGGAGGAGTGTTTATTGTTGATGAGACCTTTTTAATTTGATCTGTGGATGTGGGAGTTTGAGCCCTCAACACTGCGTGGGTAAAAGAGAGACACACTTCAATCAACTAAAACATAGGTCAGATGAAGCCTCATGGGAAGGCCTCAGCACAACACACAAGAACAAAGCAGCTTGTTGTTTGTCCCACTGACTCTCCCAAACAATGCTGTGATGTATTTCTGGCAGAGGTCACACTTGAGAATGTGTCTGACCAATGCAGGGAGAGAGGCCTCCAGATGCACTGAGAGTATGTCACAGTAATAGTCCTGTTAGTGTGGCACAGTTACAAAGAAGCAGCTCTCACAAAACCTCTGGCTACAGTGGAGCTGGACTGCTGTGTGACACTACAGGACAGTGAGGCCATTGTCTGTCAACTCACTCATCACCTTTCAATTACTGCTGATGCTCTACCAAACCACTGCTTCAGAGGAACAATGTTGTGATTTCAATAATGAACTATAATTATTGGTGAAATATTAAATCACTGTCGTACCTGCTTAAGTAGCTAATTCCCAAACTGTAGCAAGCAGCACAATGTAAAAAAGAAAAAAAAACTTTTCTAAGCAACAAACAGCTGCCTGTCGATCGCTGTGTCAACGTGGAGCTACTCTGTTCTTCTCGTTTGTGCACTAGTACGTGTTCACCTAACCGTCGGGTTCTCTTTGAGTTGATTGAAGTGGGGTTTGTTTGTACAAGTGGGAGAGTAATTTTTCTGCCAGTTGAGATTTTGAAAACAGTTTGAGAACATTTCACTCATTACTAATGTTCTTTTTTCATGGTTTTTCAGACATCAACAGAATAAACCTTCAGAGAAACTTATCACTGTCTCTGTCACCCAAATGTCAGAGATGTGCTAACTGTGTTGCTATGTTTTAGCATTTACATTTGAGTACACGAGTACCCAAATGCAATTTCTCAGTAAACATATTCAATTTCTAGACTCACCTTTTAACATGAGAAACAGGAAGAAGGTCACATAAATCTGAAATAAAACGGAAAAGGAAGGAGTAAACTGGGCTGTATCTAGACTAAAGTCGTAGGGTACTTTATTTCAACATCCAGACAAAATACATGGCAAAAAAACAATGGTAATATATACAAGCAGCAGTAACAGTGTTACAAAATCTTCATCAAAGCCAAGTGTGTGCACAATGGTAAAATAAAGGAACATCTATAAATGACTGAAGTGAGACAGGGAGGAAACATTTTGCACACTGCATTTGACAGCCTTAAGTGCAACCTGCAATACAGGAAGATGAGCACATTGAAGTTAGCACCACATGACCACTTCTCTTTCCTCCTTAAGCAAACAGGCCACATCCCAACACCCACATCCTCACGCAGCATGGAACAAAACCGATTCTTACTTTCAATGTTAAACTTGTACATATCTTAGCTGTATTTTTTTTTTCTATTTGTCAAAACTGAGTGATGGAGGTTATACACTGTGTATGCAATCCTCCCACATGCCTGTGTTGAACTACTGATCAAACTTTATCCCGTACACATAATATGCACAAGTTTGCTACTGTCACCCATTGAAAAATGGCATTGGTAGATGTGTCAAAACAACTCTTCTTAACATAATGAAAATTCTGTACCGGTGAGCAGCACTGTCTGAATTGGTAGAAAAACATACTTCTTCCTCCCCCTCACAAGATTTCGTCCTCGGCTTGAAACTAAACACTACAGGAAATAGAAGTAGACAGAATCCTTTTCATTATGGTATCATTTTATAGCAAGACAAAGAACAACTGGTAAGCAGGTACTGACAGGACCGCTAGTCTGACAGATGTAATTCCAGGCCAGTGGCTCGGTTTGAATCCACCCCCAGCAGAAAATGAATCTCGATCTTTGACCTATCCTGGTGGCAGCTCGTCCTCTGGGCTTGGAACAGCGTGACAGGTGAGTGTCTGTGGCCGTCATGAGCTGTGACAGCTCAGATTAGCAGGTCATGCCAATCTTCATTTCACTCCAGAGCATATGTCAAGACGAGGCCTGTTTCCCTTGGGTGGTACAGGCGTCTTTCCCTTCCCCTAGCATGACCCGCCTGCCTGTTTGTCACATCTAGCACTCTCACTCACTCTCTGTCTGTCTGTTCATCCGTTTGTATGTCATCCTCCATCAATCTCTTTTCAGTTCGCTTCACTAAAACACCCTTTCAGCTCTCTGATATTTAGTCACCCGTCCAGGCCATTATGCTTACCTTAGCATCCATCCTGTGAGAGGCCCGAGTGCTGAGGTTTATCCACAGCTTCATCGTCCACAATGCCTGCCTGTGTGTCAGTCTGAAAGGCGCGTGGAGTAACTGCTAACCAACCACACCCATGTGCTCACCATCACTACTTCCTCATCTGGTTAGAGCAGAGAATCTTTTTCAGTTTCTTCCTCACCCACTCTTTCTCATAACATGGCCTCCCTCCCTCTTGTTCTTTGGCTTTCAGCTTTCCACTATCATTCCTTTTGCAGTGAAGGCTGTCTGCAGTTCACCTGTTTCTTATGTCTTTCTTCTTTATTCATGTCCTTCATAATACTTTCTGTATGTCAGCATGTCCAGCTAATTTCCACCTTTTCTATCCAAATGTCCACCTTGCATTTGACACTAATGGCAATTTAAAGTACGTGGTTATTTAATTGATGACTCAAAGTCAGTATTTTCTATTAAATTTATTTTAAAGAATATTTAAAGGATACTATCAGCAGTTTAATTGCATTTTTTTTCAATTGACTTGCAGTTGAGACATAACCAACCTGGCTACAGCACTTGTTTTCATGTGATTGTGACCCAACAGCATTACACTGCTGAGAAACACAAACTGACTGTTCCATCAGACAAAGCCTGCAATTCATCCACACTAACAGAGAACAGTCTTAGTTCAGAGAGCTATAGGAAAAGGTTGTCCTCACACAGTTTGTCATACGTCTATGGTCTCTACATAAAAATTAACATTGTGGATACAATTGACCTTCTTTTGTAAAAGCCTAAATTCTTATGTATGTTTTTTTGTATTTTTAAATACAAATAATCTTTCGAATCTATTTAATTAGATTCAGTCAAATATTTCCTATCACAGCCAGCCATACAATGAGATAAAGTCATGTGTCCAATCACAATCTGCTAGCACACAAATACAAACATAGGAGCATCAGTCGCTTCGCTCACTTGTCAAACTAATTCATTTTGTGTATGGTTGCAGGTTGCATACTTAATCCCTGTAGATAAAGAAATTTCAGAGAAATGTGGAGTGTAAGTATTCAGTGTTTTATTATTTATATAAAATCACAGACTCTTGTATTCCAGTTGGGTCATTAGGCCCCGTGTGCATGTTCTTCTCTGGTACAGTACATATACTAAAGCCAGTCACTGAAGCCAAAAAGAGTGTTTGCTTAATTTCTTACTTTCTAACTTTCAGATCTGCCCTAATAACAATTTGGTGTGTTTACTTTCTAGCTATATTTCACGGAACTACATATTTATTCAATTACATTCTTTCAGCACAAGAAAGAGAAATTACTAACAACAGCAGACAAAAGTAGCCACAAAATGAATCATAATAACTGCAAGAAAATCCTGCTCTAACTTGTTAAAGTTGTGATTGCTTTGATTTGATTAGTTCCCACTTCAAATCAGGAAATGTCCATAACGGGAATGATGACAAGGTTGGCAGAATTTTGAGTTAACATTGAGTTAGCACCCCACTGGTAGCGCAACTTGGTAAAGTGATAAACGACTATTCAGTCTCATATTTGTTGAAAAGGGGAGAAGAGAGGTAAATAGGATGTAAAACACTCATAGATCTGAGGAAATTAAAGTCTCTTATTTGTTCCTCGTTTGATTTAATTGTGCATTCATGCAGCCTGTTTGTTCGAGCTCCCCTGAGATTGTTCCGAACACAACTTATCAAAATGTTCATACGGCAACAGAAGAAAAATAGAAGTTGACGTACAGTATTGAGCTGTCAAGCCTTGAGTTTAGCAGATTACCGTTCCTGTCTGAGCTGAAATGAATGCATCATGAACAGGCTTTGGTATGAACACACCAGTCAGCTTGACAGGACCTTAAACAATTGTTCAGTAATGAGACAAACATACCTTGACAGCTCATGATGGAGAATAGCAAACCTAATTGAGGAAAAGCAGCTCAGCGAAACATTCAGATTTAACTTCAGGCGGTTAGGCTCCATTGTGGAAATAGAGGGGCAAATAACAACTTTACTAGGATTTACAACATGAAATCTAAAAATATCACATTTTTTTATGATGTTTATTGCTGTAATTAACATTTAATTTAAAAAATAAGAGTTAGTTTTACTGTAACACATAATGCAAAATAACAAGGCATGAAAGAGTTTAATTATTATTATTATTATTTAAAAACAATAAATGAAGGGTTTTGGGCAAAGTACTGTCTTTGCTGATAAACTACATTATGCGTGCACTTTTGCTCATGAGAATGATTGACTCATTAGGCTTGAGGGAAAGGCACAAGCTAGAAGCAGAAACACAGTGAAAGCATAACAGGATAAAATAAAAACCCAGTGTGTATCCAGCACAGCCGTAGAAACCTAAAAGAGCCACGAAAACTTTCAAGAACTTCTTGATCACTGCAAATTGTGTAACGTACAAACACACAAGCCGTGTCATTTTATTACAGGAAGATAATTCCTGTGATCTGTATGTTCTCAGGCTGGCATGTGTCTGCAACTAAATGGATAGGATCAACAGATTATATCCATTTATCATCAATAAATGATAGCTATTTGTACCAGAGGTTGGTTCAGCCAAGTAAGAATACCATCTATATTCCTGCCTCATAAGGATTAAACATACCAAAGTTAATTATTTCTGATTGATATTGATATTGTTCCACAGACTGGCTCAAATGCATACAAAATACAGTCAACTACACCGAATCCGAACAATTGTGAAAACCAAAGGTGGAAGAAAGTAGATTTTTGTAGCAGTAACCAAAGTTGCAGCTTAGCCGCACCCTCTCTATCTGTCTTTGACTGCAAGTTCTCAATAAAACACATTTTCTCTCTCTCTCACTGATGCTGGGGGCTAAACTTCAAGCCAAAAGAAAACTGGATTAGAGTCTGGACCGAGATGTGGCTTTACCTCCTGAACACATAACCATGCTAACTTCAGTACTATCCTGTTGTAGGGATTTCCCAGGACTAACTGTGAGGTCTGAAGGTTTTGTATTAAACAGGAGTGAGACAGGCCACTGCCTTTTGGTTCTTATCTAAGATGCATGTTGCCAAATGTAGAAGCTGAATTGGGTAGAAAGGGATGATGTCTGCTTGAATTGTACTACACCTGAGCTGCTTCTTCCCCAGTGCCAATCACAGCAATGTCAGTACTTTTTTGTCTCTAACTGACTGACTCGTGTCTACCTGCAGGCCAGGGCAGAGGGGGAACTCTGGGTAATGACCATGATTTCCAAGAAAGAATGTACAGGTGAAAGGACGAATAAAAGGCCCGGGATCATATTGTGGGGGGGTAACAAAATAAGTAGGCGGCTGAAAACATGAGATGAAAATACAATATATAAATAACAAAAAACATCCAGTAAATTCTTCTGACAGCTTCCTTCAAGGTGACTTGGAAGATAACATTCAAAAAGAATAAAATAAATAACATCAGACTGAATATCTCTACTCAGTGACTACTCGCGAGTCACGAGCCTTGTCGTAGCAGATTTGTTGTTTTCAACCTTCTCCTTCTAGACTAACTCGCCTCGTAGTTCAAAGGGAAGATCAGAATCTCTGTGTGGTTCCCGAACATCGGCGAGCCCTCTCGCTCTCTCAGCACCCTGCTGACAGACAGATTGCATCCAAATTACAATCGTATACATGATGAAGCCACAATGTATCTTCTACCTCTAGTCTTCAACTTTGGATTTTGATATTAACAAATGTAAATCATTCATCAAAATTTAATTTATCTAAGGTTGGGGATATGTTCAAAAACCTGAAGGTTGGTTGGTGGTCTCCAGTTGTTCCTCTGATGAGGTAATCTGTGGTCAAATGAGGATGAGGGGAAAGGAAAAGGGGAAGCCGCAATGTCCTGGTACAGACCGCCGTCTCTCACGTCGTCGTATACATGGCATTGAGAGTCCACAGGGAGGTGGGTGACATCTTGAAGAGTGCATGTAAAAACACACACAAAGCGTAAACATGAATAAATATCTTTAGAATATTTCAAATTGAAGTCTTGTTAACACTGAGTTGAATCAGAAAATACTCCACTTGGCCAAAGGTCAAACCAGACCACATGCAGTTCCTGCCTCGGGCTGAGTCATATTTTGGCCACGAAGTGTTGACTTGTTTACTCTCATGTATAATTGTGTCTCACCAAACTTACGTATTTCCTCTGGGTGTGCGTTGAGAGGCGGTATGTAGTCAGTGGTGGGGTAATAATAGTGGGGACTTTCCTGAAATTAGCGAAACAGAAGAGATAGCATCACATCAATCTTATGCTACTTTGGCTAAATGACCTTGCCATGTGTTTTATATTAGAGCAGAGGTGACTGCAGTGAGTTGTTGAAGTGTGTACTCAAGAACACATTTCCACATGCCCCGAGAAGTATATACACATGCCGTCGAAGGTTTGCCCTATTTTCTGTATCAAACTCTGGGATTTCGGACTCAGTCCCAATTCCAAAAAAAGTTTGCTATTCTGTGAGAGCTTAAAATTGAGCTTCTGAAGAAGACAGAGGGTCCTATTAAAATGTTGACAGTAAAGTATTAGGAACGTCCGGTGTAACAGCGATTGCTTACAGAATTATGTGATTTCAGAGCCACCTCTATTATAATGGACAGAAATAGGAATCTGTACTCAAACTACAAGCAAATTACCATACGTTTGTTAAATCTGGGTTAAGGTTCACACCAACCCTAACAGCTACAGTGTGAACTGTTTTAAACTAGGGGCGAGATAAAACCTTCCTTTGTAGAGATAAGGTTTATTTTAAACCATTTTGACAGCACTGTGCTGTCTTTTTTCTTTTATTTTGCTCAACAGTTTTCTTTAAGGTTCAAATCCTTGTTGGCCTTTTTGAAGTACAAAATGATAAATTTGTTGAGATCGATGTGTATTTTGAATGCTAATTGTGAGGTATTGATCTATGTTCCATCTCTGACACAGCCAAAGGTTTCATTAGTTTATCTATCCATTCTCCTTGTTATGGCTGAATTCCCCACTTCCTCCTCTGTCAGATCCCTTCACTCCCTGTCTAAGCTCTTTTCTCTCCTCATCTATTTACTCAACCTTCTCTGTGTCTCTGCATATTCTCTCAATTGCCCTTTTCTCTTCATCCCCCTCCATCCCTCCCGCTCTTACCGCTGCATAGCTCTCGTAGACATTGCTGCCTGTTTCAGATCCAGAGTCGACAAGGAGGGTGCGTTGTGCAGTGGTGTTGATCTTTTCTCTGCTCTCATACTTATTGGGGTTGATTACAGTTGACTGACTGGATCTACATAGAAAAAAACTGATTATGTCATCGGCTTGAGTCATTTTCCCAATGACTCTTAATTCTCAATAAAAACAAACACATTTTTGCTACATACATTCATTTTTTGTGGTAAATACAGGATTGTGGTGCAATTTTGATGATACTATTATACATGGATATTGATGATAAGCTTGCTATTTGTGTTTTAGTAGCTGGGTTTCAGATTCCGAAGCTTGTACTGAATTTGTGTCTCCTTAATATTTACACCTCTGTCCCCTTACCCATCTCCTTCATTCTTCTTTCCATCCGACACACTGCCGCCTCTATCCCCTGCAAGGGGAACAGGAAGAGTCAGGAAATTAGAGCTTGAAGAGTAGATAATCTTGTACTGTAAGCACTGAAATTGATTGCAATAAAAAGGACCAGAAAGAGAAAGAAAGGCGACTAAGCTGTGAAAACCAGAGGGCAGACAAAAGTGGGGAATGAAAAAAAGACTGAGGTGAAGAACTTGACAGGTAGACTGAAGAACATATAGAAAGAGAAAATATAGAGAGAGGAAACACATAAATGTCGCAAATGTGATAAAAGATATGTATGAAACACAGAAGCAACAGCTTTGAAGGATCAATGTGGCGGGAGGTACAGGCTTAGTAAATGCAGAAAGAGAGGAGACAGGATAAACAGACAGAAAGCCATTGAGATAGATGAGGGGAGAGCGAGAGACTGAGCTGACAATTGCATCATGCGTCAGAATAAACTCTTTAGAATGTAGTTGATGAATCGGGAAATGATGATGCCAGAAAGACATGAAGGTAACGCACAGCTACAGCACACTGTGAATGAAAAGATCAATATGACTACCTGTTTGACCTCGACTCCTTTTCCACCACAGACCGAAGACGCAACCTAGTGAATTCAACACCAGCAGGACTCCGAACACCACTGAGAACACCAGAGTCAAATAGGCCTGTACTTCACTCGCACCTAGTTCACAAAACATTAGTTCAGTGCATATTGATGAAAATTACAGAGGAAGTAATATGCAAATTCAGGCTGATAAAAACTGACTCCGGCAGACTCAAACACTCTCTCAATTGTCTTTATTGATTAAAGACTGGCAGAGGGGAAAAGTATGGATGGGCACCATGACAACCACTACTCTCATTGAGCAAACATTACCAGCCTTGGAGGTGCATACATTAACATGATTTAGCCAAATGAAGCTGGGCTGCTGGGCAAACACCAATTTCCAGCTACCCTTAAGACAGTTTTCAGAGAGTTATGATAAAAGACTTACTCTGTAAGTCTGAATCATCATCTCTTGGAGCTCCATCTTGTCCTGGCCACTCTATGTAGAAGTAGGAAAGGGCACAAACAAAAACTTTTAATAAATAAAAATAAATAATGTCTTGTAATATTCATAAGCTTATGTTGAATTTATCATCAACTCGCTGGTAATTGGACAGTGGAGTCCTTTCGCCATCACGTTGGGGTTACTCTAAACTGACCCATGGTGGTGATGGTCAGAACTGCATTGTTATCAGCATAGTCACTCTCCCCCATTGCATTGAGAGCATTGACAGAGAAGTTGTATGTTGTCACAGGCTGCAGGCCAGTGACAGTGAAGGTTGCTGCTCCAGGAGGAAAGACGTCCATGTACAGGAAACTGGCTGACTGAGCCCATCGGTATCTGGAAACCAAAAGACACTTTGTGTGGAAAAGTGCAATTCAGGGTTCATTCTCATTCCAACATATGGTGTGCTCTTGATGTTTAACCTTATGCGAAATCTTTGCCGCAATCCACCATTGAAGCCTGGGATCCATTCCAGAGTGGCAGAGTCATGGGTAACACTGACTTGGTTAAAAGATGAAGGTGGGTCTGGGTGATCTGAGGATGAAATAAAAGAGGAAAGGTGGAAAAATCTCTCAAATTAGAGAGAGACAACAACAACAGATGGTTATTTGCAAAGGGTTCAGACGCTAAAACATTGCCATGTGCCTCAGAGATTTGGAGTTCTTACAAAGAGACACAATGATGTTTTTAATTGGAAGTGCAGAGCTGAGGATCGTGTGGATCATTTAGAAGATCAATCCCACTTGTGTCACTACTACTACTACGACCAAGCTCTATTGAAATGCACCATCTACCATCCTTTTGACAGTAAGATACCTTTGTTTAAGAACGCAATTATTCCGATTGGATAAGCAAATTAAGTGTCAGAAGATGTAAGAACTCACAAAAACCCAGAGCCGATTTGACAATGACATGTGGGTAAAATTCACGAAACTTATCGCATTTAATTCAAAGAAGGAATTGGGCAATAACTACCGATGATAAACAATGAAAAATTTGTAAAATGAAATAAGGGAGAATAGACAATTGCCACAGTCAACACTTGTCAGTAAGCCTCCAAAGCCTCTGCGTTTTTTAACAGCTTATCTCTTCTTAATCACAGTTTATTCCACGGGCTTCCAAAGAATATCCTTTTGACAGCAACAGATTTGCATTTTTTAACAGTGCATCACTCCTTATCTGCTTTATTCTTATGGTTGTGCTTTGTTGTATGAGTGATCAGGAAACAGGGACAAAACTGCAGCTGATCCCTCACAGAACAAAATGCCTGATTTGTCCAGTTTATCCAACCAAAGTCAAGCAATGAAAGATGAAATCTTTTGATTATCATCAATATAGTGAAAAAGATCAAAGGAGGCTAACCAGGCCTTTGGTCTGACACGAGGCGCTGCTTCACTTAGGGTAGTGAGGGGAAAAAGGATTATTTGGAATTTGGATCATGGCAACTAGAAGGGTAGTTCTGGGGGTAGAGGAAGAGATAGTTGCGCCGCTACATAAGAAGCGGATGCTCTACTCATCTCTGGCTCTAGGCTGCTGCCCGGTTTGCAAAGTAAATAATTTCCACTATCAGCTCCACTCATAAGATTCCGGGGCAAAGAGGTCAGTCTTATTTGGATCTCGTCTCCTTCAAATCCAAAAAGCACCATGCTATGAAAAAAACAATCTCTTTTCCTCGCGGGCTCTAAAATGATAAGGAAGCATGTAATGTATTATCACTGCGTCAGATTAATTATGAATATTCACAAGGGAAAACAGGGACAATTTTGGGTTGTGTTTTATGGTTTTTACAGTAAACATTAAACGTGTCCAATGACAGCTGTGGGCCTTTGCTGAGAGCGCGACTTTGTTGATAGTGGCGGTGGTGCAAGGGTACACTGGTAGCTTGAAGGCAGAAAAGGGGTGGGAGAGCAAAGTACATCACTGCAGCATTATCTGAGTGTGAAATGAAGTACTGCTATAGGCTCAATGATAAGCTAGAGATAGAGCAATGGAATAAGTTTCTTAAAGGGCTGACACTCAGGAGCAACAACTCTCTCTAGTTTACAGAATTTACACTAGGGCACAGCAGAGGCCTGACACAGGCTCACTATAATCAAGGTTTAGTGAGTTTCATTAGAAAACAATTTCTTACCCAGTGAACAGATACAGACACCACTGTGTGTGAGGACACATATACATTTGGCTTTTAACTGTTTTAGTACACGGACACTGGGTATTTATATCTCTAGAGCCCTGACTTTCCTTCTAAAATCCACTCCAGTAATTAGGTTTTGTGCAATTTCAGACTTTATGTGGCGTTTTATTTTGGTGGAAACTGCTGTCAAAGGTTTTTAGATTCAGGGGTGTGTTGATGGAATCAGTGACACACACATTTCTTTCGGCTGCACCCTTTCAGGGTTGCCACTCCACATATTTGATTTGGCAAGAATTTTGCCCTTTCTGATGCAACGCTCAGCACAAAGCATGGGCCCAGCACTAAGGAGGGGACGGGATGTAAATCTACAACCGTAGGGGTTTATAGGCTGTTTGCCGACTGCCCTACCTACCAACCCGGCTTAAAAAGTGACACTAAACCATCTAAGGTAATGTGATGGCCAGATAACCAAAACAATGAACTGAAGATGAATAAAAGCTTTGTGAGGTTATATAAGCAAATGGTAATTTTCCATCTTATCTCTGTACTTCTATTTCCACATTCACAAAACAGAGAGTCATTTGGTTCATTTGGGAAAAACCTGATGTATTTTTAACCTGTTAAACCCGACGGACCCGGTACCGGGTCCACTTCCGACTTCCGGCTACAAAGTCATTCTGTGTTCCGAAGTCATTTACTCTAACTCAGTGACATAAATATTACATTTCAGAACTTTAGAGCATTCACTGGAGTCTTGCCTTTGTTTTGGTATCAAGATAGCTCAAACACACCCTATAGTTCCTGAGATATATTCAATTCATTTTGGGTACGTCTTTTTCAAGCAACTTCCTATAAAATGGTCTAGGGTTCAACAGGTTAATATATTATCATTCTATCTTTCTCTAACTAACTTCTAGCAACTTTGTAACTGAACTGAAAGCTCGAGTGTACCTTTAAGCTGATATTGGGTTGTTTTTCATAGCTCATAAAAGCTATTTTGGAGATGCATGGGTTTTAGCTAGACACTAACAATGGATATTGTACAGCCTAAGACTCCTCCCTACACACACACACACACACACACACTCACACTGAAAACTCAATGTACATAAATACTTGTGCTGACGAGCTGAATGTCTAGCTTGTCTTCCCCAAGTGAGTTGCGAGCAGAGCAGCTGAAGACAGCATAGTCCAGAGCTGCACTCACATTCACTACTCGAACTGTGCTGGTGTGGACTGTGCCCTCCCTCACAGTCCGCTCCTCATACCTGCAGCACGCACGTATGCACACACACACACACACACACACACACACACACACACGCACACACACACACACGCACGCACAGAAAGAAAGAAAGAAAGATAAATCCTGAGCAGGCAGACAGCAGGGATTGTGATGTCCTGCAGATTGCACTAAGTCACCCAATTTCACACATCAAAGACGCATTAAACAGGTATTTGCATAGTGAAGGAAAAGTATAAAATGCACTAAATCTGGATTTAGTGGTGAAATAGCTAGAAATAGCAAAATAATATATTATATTAGGCTATAGCCTAATGTAATTGTGAGGATTCATCACTGTGTAGCTAAATGCTGACAGTAGCTCTTAAGTTAATAGTGAACATAATGACGAGGGAAAAATGCAAAATGAAATGATACTTTATTTTTACCTGGGGTTTGCAAAGTCCATAGTTACACCATTTTTCTCCCATGAGAACTCGACACGAGGAACACCCTCTGCTTGACACACTACCTCAGCTGTAGTAGTGCCATCCCCTCTGCTTGCTACTTTCCTCCATTGGGCTCCTTTCTGAAGCTTTGGTTTGACTTTGCAAGACAAGACGGGAATAAAGGTTATCATCCAAAAATCTAGCTTACATACAGTATTCAATGCTAACTACAAAGCATGTGCACTCCCACAAATACGTTTCTACAGTATGTATGTCTGACACACATGACATGAGATGATGTGATATTATACACTGAGAACAAACCCCACAAACTCACACTGAACTATCAGCTGCACATCTACGCTGGCAGGGGGTGCTATGCCATTATCGACTGTGCACTGGTAAAGACCAGCATGAGCCCGAGTCACATTATGGATGGTCAGAAGGCCTGATTCGTCTTCCTGGGTCTCCTCTCCCAACTCCACCTCCCCTTCTCCCTGTGGAAGATAGAGTGAAGGAGAGTAAGCAGTGGACAGCAGCTATCCCTCAACACACACTCCCCTCCTCTTGAGTGTGGGTTAGAATTTGGGAAATGTGTGAGAGCAAGACAGGTAGACAGAGAGGGAGGGTTGAGTCGGAAACCATCAGGGCTTGAAGTGGGGGTGGGAAGGGTGTTGGGGGACCATGCTCTGAGGACAGAGAAAGATAATACCAAGGGTTGGAGAGCCGAAGGGAAAGAGAAAAGGCGAGCCGGCGTAGGTTAAAAAGCGGGACACACATACTGCCAGGGGGTGGGTTAGACCGGAGAAGGCATCGGTAGATACAGAGACCACGCCATATTGACGAATGTGCCCTTTAGTCACGCAGTAGTAATGAAAGCAATTTTTCTGGATTTGGGCTGAGTGTGGAACAGGAAGAGGTGGAGTGGAAGAACAGTTAGAGCCAGTGAAATACGGCGCATCTGTGCACTTGGAAAGGCCAGTGATAAACGATAACAAAGGATAAAATAATAGAAAGAAAGCCAGATAAAAGAAAATATAATTCAGGGGATGATAGAGTTCCCGTATGTGTTTATGTAGCCCTCACCAGCCATTTCCAAGAAAACATGCCAGATACAACAGGATTGGCATCCGCCACACATATCAGGTCTGCTGTTCTCCCCAGGTTGACAAACACAGGGTCTTTCTCTGCTTTGACACTGGGAGCATCTGAAAATAAGAAAAACGGAAAATGCTTTGGCAGAATCAAAGGTTAACATGGCAACCTGGGATAAATCACCTCCCAACCCATTAAAGAGGCACGCGGCTAGATAACTATAATTACTCTCATATTTGTTTTCTTTTCAGGACATCTTTTTGGCCTCTGTGCTTCATATGTTCACAATGCCATTAACCTCTATTCTCTCTGAATGCTTTGGAGACAAAACTGAGAATCGGTAATGTGACCCAAAGGTAGACTGACCACATCCCCCACTCTTTATTCCTCTCCTAATCCATCATCTTCCTTTCTGACTGCATGGCTCTTCTTTCCTTCATTTGCCTCTATCTCACAAGCTTTTTATATTTCCCATGGGTACCATGTACTTACAGTACAACAATAACGCCATTAGCGGTAACTTGTCTAAAACCTGCAGCATGTTCGCACCCGAAGACGTGGTGGAAAACACACAGGAAGACACAGAGCTCCCGGTTGATGGGATCTAACCATGTTGGCCTACTAACCAAGACCAACATCCTTAAGTGGGCTACATCATCAACCATAAAAGGTACTACAATTCTCCATACATAATGAATATCTACAACTGTCAAGCCCAGTTAGATCAGGATGGCACAGTCCATTAGGCATGTATCATGGGCTTTGGCAAAACAGGCAGACCTAAATTTTGAACACTTCCATAATTAAATTATAAGTATCGGAGCTCAAGGGGGAGAGGGTCTGGAGCTCAAGGCTGGGCCTGGGGCAGCAGTGGAGGTGCATGGCCTTGCATAGAGGCCTAATGAATGAGGTGTGTTTGCTGGACAAGAGCTGCAAGTCAGTGTGTGCTGATGCACTGATAGCTGTGAAGAAAGCTATTCAACAGAAACCATGTAGTTGACTTTTGACCCACCAAGTTATTATAAACGAAAAAATATTCTCAAACTAGATTTGGTATGTAACAAATGTAGATTACTTTGCACTTTACCACATCAAAGTAAAAAGACCATGAAGACCAGAGTACAGTGGTAACCTAATATTTGTGGGCAGGCATGAAGGTGCAAGTGTGATGAGTGCAAGATCTTACACTGAACATCCAGCAAGACGGAGGTTTGGTTTTCACCCTCATCATTCATACAGTTAACAGTGTAAACTCCAGCTTGTTTCCTTGTCACATTCTTGATCTCCAGTGAGTACTCGTCTGACCAGTCATAGCGCAGATCCTCTGTATAAAAAAAACAACACACACACGCAGACTGATGATAAATATACATTACACGCTCATCAACCGCATGTCCTCTGGCCACTGGTCTCTAAGTGACATCTAATCCTGCATTATTGATTGACCTGGCTGTATTCCCACATCAAGTCAACAATAGGCTGCGCAACATACCCTCTGTACCAGAGCACTGTAATAATATTTTTTGTTACATGCAGGATATAGTCATTTTATGGTGGGGCGAACAGAGTTAACAAAAGAAGAGAGTGGGTGCAGCAGGGCCCTGATGACATCGGCCCAGAGGAAAAGCCAGGTTTAGAACCATTGTGTTGTATTCAGGGAGACAGCAATCCTCATTTAGACTGCATACATTAGAGCCATAATGAGAATCACATTTGGCAGGGACCCATGCTGGCTAACCTGCCATGTTTTATTCAGACCCTGAATGGCAGAGCTGAGTGCATACTTGCTGGCTCAGCTCAACTAGGACCTGGTTTATAGAGCCATCACACAGCCTCGGATCACCTTTGACCAGCTTCTCTCTGCGGAGCCGCCAAACGCAGGAGACCTCTTCTGGGTTAGCTGAGACCAGCAGTGGGATGGTTGCCATGTCATCCTCCACCACCTGGACCTGCGTTGGCTGGTCAGGACTGAACTGTGGTGGGTCTGAGACAGAAACAGCACACGAATATAGCTGCAGTAAGACGGAATTACACCAAAAATAAAATGTATGCAGGCGTGAATACAAACACGGGCTCACAGAAGAATCGGGAAGAGAGAGCACAAAGACACAAAACGTGGCACGCATCAAAACTGTATGAGACACTAATGAGAGTCCAACCAGTAAAAAGTCGACATCCCACCAATAATTCCAGATCTAACCAGCTTCACATACTTAGACAACGGAAGAATGAGACAACGCGGGAGGGAGAGAGACAGGCATTAAAACAACGAGTGACAGTACTGTTGTCCAACTGCAGCTCTGCACAAACAGACAGTGACATTCCTTCATGCTCATACACAGTACCAAGCTTTGATGCAGTGGCTGGCTGCTGCCTGTGAAATGGCATCAAAGACAAACATGACCATGCGGCAAAGCAAATGCACAATTAGGACACACTGCTGCAGAGCTCAACAGACCCACAAATCACAACAAAGGTGTCTAGCAAATAAAAAACATGCACACGTGCACATATACAGTGACATTTCTGTGTAAAAGTACCAATAATCGTACGTCCCGCCATTATAGACCTGGATCATTTAAAATAAATACAAATCAAATCTTGCTAGGAGAAAGGAAATAAACAAACACAACTTTCACTTACAAAGCACATTGAGTTTATAGAATGTGTTGACTCCCTCAGTCATCACAGGGTTGTAGGCTTGGCAAACGACCCTCTGGTTGTGATGCTGTGAACTCAGGTTCAGCGTTAGGGAACTTTTCACTGAAACACCACCATATAGAGATTTCCTGGGTGCCTCCTCCACTCCTTGGAACCTTAGACATCATGCAGCATGTCCATAGGGGATATTTTATGGAAGTTCAACACACAATAATGCATTATAGCATTTTACAGAACAAAAATCCAGACTAACTTATATGTCTATGAAATGGCTATGTTATTCTTGCCAAACCTGAGTAGGCCCAGGCTCCAGGAGATGTTGGACTTTGGGTTGCTACTTCCAGACTGGCACTCCAGAGATAGCATCTGCCCTTGGCGAAGCTCCTGCTGCTTGGTTGTGATCTTCATACTTACAGCTGTAACTGAGCAACCGTGAAGTATAAAAAAAAACACCATGACTCACTGGCAATATCAAGATGAACAATATAAAACGATGTAGCTATAAATCTGTCTGAATGGGGTTATATCAACCCCATTTATCTGATATTGTGCTTTTCTGAGATATGGTAGAATAAATGTCAGGCTGTGTTTATTAGGTTTTAGAGGTCTGGGCTAACTTACAGTGAACCATGAGCTTAGTGTAGGCAGAGATGGTCTTTTTTGCCTCATTTGTAGCAGCACAGCGGTAGGTGGCCATGTTGTCACTTGCTGTCAGCACCACCACCAGTTCTCGAGCCACGCCCCGATCAAAGGATGTCTGCCTCAGTGCATCAGGCACTGCCTTTCCATTCTTAAACAGTATTGACAGCCGTTCAGTCCAACAAGGTGTGTACACTAGACACATATATGCAGACAGACATGCATATTCACACTAACCTTGAACCAAGCAAGGGTCCCGGGAGGATTCCCTCCTGTGGAGAAACAGATGAGGCGGACTTTGGTCCCTGCACGAAGCGGGACATCCTGAGGAGGAGCCTCAAGCCATACCTTTTGAGGGGGGTCTGTTAAAAAAACAAACCATGTTTGATAGAGTAGCCTCAGAGAAGCCCATAAAAATCCACCCATTAATAATCTGAAGAATTTTATATTGTATAACTGTAAAGATCAAATATAACAAAGCTGGCCTGGAAAACGCTTTGTTTATTGCTCATTCATTGTCTTGGACTGTATTTTTCAAGGCTACAAATGTTTGTCATTTTGTGGTTCTTGACATTCAGCGCTGTAACTACAAATTACCCCTCCAGAAGCACGAATGTGTTCCTGATAAAAAATAAACAGTTGCACAAAATTTAAATGTCATTCTCCTTAGCAGCTTAATTAAAACAGCTGTTTCAAAGAATCAGACTTCAGCTCACTCACAATAAACTATGAGTTTGGCTGTCTGGGTCTTGGAGAAGCGTGTGCCCTTGTTGAAAGCCTCACAAGTGAGCTCCAGCCCATCTTCCTCCCTGGAGACCCGGTGGGTCATATTGGACATGGTTGTCATCCCTCCATTGTCTCCCTGCAGATACAAAGCACACATGACAGTTCAGTCAGGGGGACAGGCAGCCCTGGTCCCTGGCATTCTCAGTCTTAGGAGAGAGAGAGAAAAACAACCAACGCTTGTTTCTCTAGGTGAATAGAGATGGCAAATTAGCTGCTGTAATAACTGATGTTGTGCATGGTCTGTGATAAATAAGCATATTCATCTGACTCTTCTGCCTTGCACACGGTTATCAATTGAGCAAAGCAACATTTTGCACCTGCCTGATAGTGGTCATGCCTATGCAGCACATCTGGTTATTAAAGCTATTATTGTGGTGATTACTGTAAAAACCATAGTCGGAAAGACTAACAAAGACGCTGGACAGGAGCGTCAGTCTTCATTAACCCCACACTGTTTCAGATGCATTAAAGCTCACACACAGCACACCGAGTGCCTCGTGCTAGATCAAATGAAAATGCTGCTGCCAGATGAATAAAGAGCTTGTTTAATAGTGGTCATATTCTGTGTCAGCTTTTATTCACTTTGATCTTATTAACATACACAAAAGAGGAGAAAAGCAGCAGAACACTCCCGTTGGAATCGGCTGCTGATTTATTTGCAAAGGTGCAGCAAGCCTATACAGAGACTGCTCATGGCCAACCTGGTTTCTTTTTGATCTAAAAGGGTACATATGAGGTCAAACTTCATGTTGATGATTCTTTTCATTCAATGAGAGGCATTTTGCTAGTTTTATGTCTTGACTAAAGGGCAGCAGTTTCACATATTTTTTTCGTCATTTTTGCCTTGGATTCACAACACTTAAACAAAAAACATTCTTTATACTAACTAGTATAAGCACCAGTTGTATCACAGTGTGTACACTGTGTTGATGTGCATTTGTCTACTTGCTCAGATAGATTCAGATTGGTGGAAACTGTGTGCAGTGTAGTTGAACCTCTTCCATAATGACAACAGAGGTGTTGAGCTCCTTGTAGCCCAACCACCACCGAATCTCGACAGGAGGATTACTGGACGTGGCAAAGCAGCTCAGATTCAACTCCTGTCCTTCGTCGACCGTGAATGAGCCCGACAAAATCACCTCTGCAGGCTCAACTGATGTGCAAAAACAGACAAACATACAAAGACATGTCAGTAAAAATATCGCCCCATGAATAGTACATTCAACAGCTACCTATTCTGATCACAGTGGCAGTGCAACTATTTTTGGATGTGAAACACAGAGCTGCATCAAGGGTGAGAGGGAAAATCACTTTGAGTGGCAACTTGTTTTCTCAGGAGGTTTTCAATGTAGTTTCTAAAGTCTGCTTCGTTTTAAGCACAATGGGAGACAAGGTACAATAGCTGCAGGCAAAGTGATGCGGCTGCACAAAGCCTTTGGGGGAATACAAAGAATTGCGATTGAGCTTGCAGACGTAGAGAAGGGGGGGTCATGTATGTAAATCTTATATATTTGTGTCTGTCCCACGTGAGACACAGAAAGCAATGTATTTGTGCATGCCACGCGTATAGTCTGTTGAAATTGCACAGATGCTGTAAGGTAAAAGAGGCATATTCATATTACACCAGCGAGACTTATTCTGTGCCCTCCAGCTTCTGCCAATGCCTAGAGCGCAGTCAGCAGTCTGCAGTCTGCAGCTCATTTTCAATATCCATGAATGGATGACTCGGAGGCATGGTATCGGGGCCTGGTGGGGGCTTGGTGATGAAAGAACGCTGGTGTAACTTCAGCCACCTTTAAATAGCACAAGTTAGGGCTACAAGCTACAATGGGTGATACTAATTCTAATCATATTTACAAAAAGAATAGACATCAATCATATTGCATTTACATCTTTGACTGGCATTGTCTGACTCTGTAGTGGAAATCAGCCTATTGTTAGCTGCTGAATATTAATTCTGAATTTGTTTTATTGTTGCTGAAACAAACATTTTTTATTCAGAGTGAAAAGAATAATCTATTAACCACAAAGTGTAGGCTTTACTGCCTCGGGATTGTGCATTGAAGCAATTCAGTTAAATTAGTGTAGCAGCTACGGAAGAGCATGCAGATACTAATCTGGAGGCAGTCTGAATTATGGGCTGCAGCAATAATAACCATTAGTTTCATTAATTATATTAACATTAGAATTTATGCTGGGGCAGCAAAAGAATTGGTTTTGGAGGTAAGACTCTTATTATATTCCTCTGCCTCATGTCCATATCCTTAATAATCCATTGCTGCGAGTCCCGCCAGGGCTCTGTGTGTGTGTGTGTAAGCGTGTGCGCTCCAGCAGTGTGCTCTACATTTAGCATCATTTTTACTCACAGACTACAGTGATTTTGCGATGGACGGACAGAGGCAATGGGGACACCGGATTGGTGCTTTCACAACACAGTATTGCCTGGTTGTCAGCAGGGGTGATCTTCAGGTTGAGAACACTGCTGGACGTCTGCGTCGCAGCATCCTCTTCCCAGGTCGTGGACAGAACCTCCCCATTCTGACACACGGGTGAACATACAAAAGTCAAAACGCCATGAGGAATGTGCTCTTATGTGGCAGGAAATTAAGTACAGACGGTACTAACAATGGGATAGCTAAAAAAGAAAGTTCTTGAACTAAAATAGTACATTTTACCAACGTGACAGTGTGTTAGGAAGCATCTTAGCAGATGGTACTGAGGATTTACCTTGGTCCAGTGGAGAGTGGCTAGGGGGTTTCCACTATGAGACACACACTTCACTATGAGCAATTTGCCCGCTTTAACTTCCTCTCTCTCCAGACCCACAATAACTGGAGGCTGAGGTGGGACTGCAAGAAAACAAGAGACAAAAATAAAAATGGACTTAACAAAGGAGAATAGAGTATAGAGGAACAGAAAACTGACGAGGAGATGTTAAGTGAAGCAAAGGTATGTAGTAATTCAGAGAAAGGCGGTGAGGAGTGACCATCAATAGGAAAACAGAAAACAGAAACTGCACTTCGATGAGTACACTCTTGACAAGTGAATAGGAAGCATCCCTATTTGTTGAGACGGGGCCAATAAATTGGGCACATTCAACATGACTGTGGGATAAGAGGTTCAGATCTGATGAAAGCATTAAGTATTAAGGGAGCAGTGAGCTGGATCCAGTCCATAAAGCAAAATAACAGATGTTCAAACAGTAATAAGCCAACGTGAAATATGAATAAATTACAGCCTCCTTGAATAAAATATATGCAGTAAAATAAATTAGAGGAGCACAGGCCTTTGTTATTGCTGCAATCAGTTTCAGAGAGCACGCTGCAGACCCTGGGCCAGCATGACAAATTGCCACCTTGCTAACAATCTGGCTAGATGAAAATGGCCACCGTGCTGGCTTTGATGGGCTGGCATGCTGAGTAAGACTGCAGTGGTGGCCCCAAATTCTGCAACATTAGCACTTAGTCCATGGTCAGAGAGGAGAGATAGGGAGGAAGGGAGGAAAGCACACAGTTACTGGTGATTGTTAAAACAGCAGCAATAGCACCTAATGTGGAGGAGTGTAGATGGAGACAACATTAAGGTGTCTAGTCAGCCTGTGGATAATATGGCAGCAGAGCTGTAGGAACCACTTTAATCAACAACATGATTTGGGCCTGGTAGTAGCAGGTGGGTAGACTAAACAATCAATTACTTCAACTGATCAACACAGTAGAAAACAGAAAAGCTTCTATAATCAACAGTGGCCGCGGTGAGAAACTATTGTGCGTTCAGCGACAATTGCTTTCATTGTTGCCCTGTTAAATAAGAGGAAATAGGTAAAACACAATGAGAGATAGAGACACCACATGTGTCAACGCACCTCTCCGCTGCAGTAACAATTGTGTTATACAATGGCATGTGGTTTGTGATAATAACATTAGCAATAAAGCAAGAAAAACTGCCTTACACCCCTCCACCCCCGCCTCAGTGGATTCTAAATTTATTTTCAGCTGATGAGCACAAAAGTTGTCGGTTAAGTTTTGTTGGATTCATTACCATTAGCTGCTGTGGCCTTAGCTTCACATATTAATTCTTGTGATAGGATTTTTAAAATCTGTACTTGAAGCTTCACTGATCTAATCAATCTCAATAGATATAACAATGGGTTTATGTGTCTTGGATAACACTGGGCAAATGGGGGTACAAGGTACAAATAATGGTGTATGATTGTACAATGTACATTAGTCACTGTGTGGAAAACCTCCTTTGGTCATGTCAATCTCAGACCACCAGGGGCAGCAATGTAAAGCCAGTCACTTCACTTCACTTCACTTTACTATTACTTGGCAGACGCTTTCATCCTAAGCGACTTACAAGGAGAAGACACCAGCAATTACCATTCGGTTTGTGTAAAACGGAGATACTACTACAAAGAGCCCATATAAGGCCTAACTCGTCAAGACAAAGAACATGCTTAGAAAATGTTCAATGCTAGACAATGATATGAGTGCGTGTGTGTGTGGTAGACTCACTTGAAGTACTTTTTACACAAGTGAGTACAGAAACACGTCAGCTCAAAGTAGGTGTGAGTTTGCCTTCAGGTTGAATGTTTCTCTTTGTCCCCCTAATAAGGACTGAATGCACAAGCTCGAAAACCATTGGGCCACCCTGAGGTGGGATTCCTGTGTTTTTAAGTGTGTTTGTTTTGAAGGAGAGGAGGTGTTGATGTCACTTTACGGACAGGTTGAGACACTCACAGTACACGCTCATGGTCATTGTGGTCTCCACAGGCCGGAAAAGGGCGGAGTTCTTGGCATGACATGCCAGCTGTCTCCCATTGTCAGAGCTCAGAGCGGTGACTCTTTGAAAGGTAACAGAAAGACAAGAGAGCGTTAAATCTCATTACATTCATGTAAATACAATTCAATACAGGTACTGGTGCCTCTGCAGGCAAATCGTGCTTAAATCATTGACAAACTAAGATATCACAAAGGTAAGTAAGATGTAGTACAACTGGGAAAACTCAAATAAAGTAAAATTACCTCATTTTTTTACTTAAGTATCCCATTAGCTATTGATGACACGTTATACACATGATAGTAAATTCAAAAATGCACTTTGTGATGTACATGATCCACTAGCCATGAGTCTGAGACTAGCTTACTTTTTCAGTTTCTGTCTTGTATATCAAATTATAGCACAATGTCAACCATAACAATCACACATTGGCCACTGCTGGGTACGCTCAGTGTGAATATGAGGAAGGAGCATCAATATTACTTAAGACCTTGGCGGTTCTGCAACACAGCCGAACAACACTGCAGCTCCACAGTACCAATGTTATCTCAGAATATGACAAGAGGTTATTATCTCTGACACAGAGGAGACAAGCAGGATTAAAGTAATCTATGGCCCTGTTTAATGTATAGGCACCTGGTGAACCAGCGAGGATCGGATCTGTCTCGCTGCCGGAATGTAATTTTGTGCATTTGACAGAAGCTAATTCAATCGCACAATGCCAAGAAACAGTTTGGTGTGTGCAGAAATTCATTGTGCTCACTAAGACAGAAGGAGAAAATAAGAGCGAGGTGAAAACAAGGAAAACAAGAAACAAAGACAGACTTGCAGAGATTGAGCCGGTTGGTGAGGAGAATGAGCCTGACAGGCAAACGAACACATACGTTACTTCAGCATGCGTGTTCAGGAGCTTATCCTTTGAGCCAGACATGGTGAAAGACTCTGCACCTGTCAGTTCGACTCCATCTGAAAGACACAACGGGGGGGAAAGGCGTACAATAAAGGCGGAGAAGGGTGTAAATTTGTTCATGTGAAACAGAAACGCCACTGTTATTCTCATGTGGAAATGATACATATGTTTGTTAAAATGATGAATGTTTAACCTTGTCTTTAAATTTAAATTAGATCTGTTATGAGATCACTATGTCACCATAAAAAAATTACATCGCGTTAAATCCAACACAGACAACAGAGAAAAAGCAGTAACAGTCTTAGATTCAGATCACAACCCCTGTAGACAAATTCACACCAACATAAAACAACAGAACAGCTTCGGTATGTGCAGCATAATAGGTGTGATGGAAGAGCATGAGGTAACAACTGAAAATGGAAAGACTGCTGCTGTTTTTGTCAAAAACTAGAAACTGTACATGTAATTAGAAAGTCAGTGAGAATTGGAAATTCAAATGTTCAGGCAATTTCTTCCCACGCATTGTATGCTCCTTTCAACTCTGCTATGCAGAGGCTATGAAACAGCACATTTCTTCTGAATTTGAGCAATGTTTATGTTTGAACATAAAGACTGAGACCCAATGTGTAGCATATTAGAAAGGCTGTTGTCCTTTGTTTCATCGTTTCGGCTTGACCATCTCTGTCAGACTTGAAGGAGTGACTCACCTTTAAAAAGTGTGACTTCGGCTGCAGGCTTTGCGTCAGGGGCAACGCAGATGACGACATACTTCGTGCCTGCCACCCAAGATGTTGCCGTGTCCACCTTAAAGTATGGCTGTGATGAAGGAACTGTGTGAGAGAAAATATAGCTCATGTTTCATATTCATCAGATCTGTAATCGCAGTAATTGTGGGTTAATGGAAGCTGCTGTTGTCAATGATTGATGCAGGTCAAATATAGGTTTCAAATTATATAATAAATAAGCACTCCTACCATTTGGGAGTGACTGGAATGTCATGCTATCAGCTTTTGAGTGCTTTACTAGAGAAAGGTTTGATGTTCTGTTGAGTTATAATACAAACAGTGGACAAGAAGAGAATACAGAGATGAAATAGTGATGAAACCAATCCAGTGCTAATCTATCACAGCAAACACCAAACACGTCTCTTCTCAGATCACCCCCAAGCTAAATATGTGCTTACTGGACTGATCAAAGCAGTCTTCACTTCTCCACTGTTCTACACTACAATCCTTTTATCTGACCACAAATAGGAATTCCAGAAAAAAACCCACAGTTTTTAACACAAGGGACCAAAATTGTTTGGCAGTAATTTGAGAAATCTGTCACCAACTAATAATCAAAGAGATTTCTGCATATTTTTGAGCCACTCTTTCTTAGGACTATCAGTTCAATCATGCACGTACTACAGAAACCCGATCATCTACTGTGCAGACTTTTAGCGAGCGGGCGAACCGGCAGAATTAGAAACCGTGGTTACTGTTGCGGTTGCTCTTCTTTCATCAGAGATCAGGTGCAGAGGCTGGCTGAATTTAGAGACAGAACTGGGAGATGAAGAGAACAGGAGGGTTACATTCATTTATGTGCGAGAGACATGAAAAACTGGCAGAAAAGCAAAGAGGTATGGCAAGAATGAAAAATGAGTGTAAGAGTATCTGCAGATAGGACGCAGGAGCAGGGAGTTGTCTCCTTCACTGTTAATGTGTGGGTAAACAGCTGAAGCACAGGCAAAAAAAAGGATCAAAACAAAAAACAGCCAGCCACCGAGCTACTATCCACTCTCTTTTGGCACATGAAATCAATTCCTGGCCACTAAGAGGAGCTGTTGCTGTGTGCAGAGTCGCCCATTGGCTCTAGTCTGCTATTGAGACAGATGAGATGTGGCTGCAGCTTCAAACTGATTTAAAAGAAGCAATTGAATCTGTGTGGACTGTGATGGGTTACCCAGAGCACTGCAGAGGCACACATTGCAATAATGAGATGCATTTGTTTGCCCCCCCCCCTCTACCCTGAGAAGATGACTGGGCCATGCATCTATTGACAGCCACTGCACTCTCAATCTACTCAGACCCACACGATTCACACAGGAGCATCACTTGTTGTGCTCGAGGAGTGTCGAGCAGCCTAACAAATCCTAAAATAAGAATAATGATATGTTCACAAACGAGGCAGGCAGGTATGCAATTTTTTCTTAGCTCACTCCCGCCCCCGATTCTTCTTATCTCTCCTTCTCTCCATCATTCCTCTCAAACAGCCCGAGCCCACCCCCCTCTCCTCACACTATCCTTCTTGACCACTGCAGTTAAACTGCAGAAGAGCGAGGGAAGGTGTGTTCCAACTTGGACCAGGAATTACAGCCCTCCATCCATCGCATGTACTCAGCAAACACATGTGACCCAGCCAGCCCAGTCAGGACCCACTTAGGCAAATATCTGGACAAATGTGATAGTCCAGAGGAACACCAAAACACATGTAATGTTCGATTTAGTGTTTGACAAGCACTCCTGCTTCTTCTTTGTCTACTTGCCGTTTGGCTTTCTTTATTGTGTCTCCTTGTCTCACTCTTAGTCTGTGTCTAACTCTGGATCTTTTATTGCACTAAATACATTCACTGATCATTTTAATAGGTACACCTGTATAATCTAATGCAATCCAATGCAGCAGCAGCTCTGCCATTCATCCACTTTTACAAGGTAATCATTTTTCAGTTTTAAATCGGATGGGCAAAACATTAGCAACAGCCTGCATACAATTCCACCCCTATGACCACAATAATAAAGATGAAGTGGAATTACCACCTTTATGTTAGTTCCAACAGAAAAACAGACACAAATCTTACTTATAAGTAAGAATATATAGATTAGATTGTACCTAATTAAGTGGCAACTGAGTGTGTGTGAACACAAAAACAGATGTTCTTGTTCTCACAAGAAACAGTGAGCTGCAAAATTTGATTCATTAAACAAATACAATTGACTGAATGGATAAGGCAGATAAGAAGGAGATTAGCAGACAAGACATCAATATGCATAAGCAGCAATTTCCACCTATTTTTCTCTCTCATCCACATACAGATGCACACAGTCTCGTTTCTCCCCAGCACACAAACACACAAAGATGCAGATTTGCACGCACAAGCACACTGACACAGACGAGCGAGCGTGTGGACAAGCGGCATTCATCTCACTTCATTCTAAAAACAGGCGCCAGTGTGTGCACAGCCTAACATGTGATGCGAATCTGATTCTCTGGAAAATATTGGAAAAAGGCCCAAAGGATGAAACAGTCTCTAAAAAGCTTATTATGCCGAATTAGGAAACTAATGGAAACCAGAAGATCAGGCTTCTCAACACCAGACAGACGCAACTCATCAGTTTTTATCTCTGGAAGACAGGGATCGATTGGCTGAAACCACGCGCGCATAAACATGCACATGTTCTTTACACTCTTGTGTGGCTAAAAACACATGCGTTCACTCATTCACACTCACATACACATGGTAGGTCTCAGGTGTGTGATCTCTGGCAATGAAAGGCTCTGAAACACTGCTCTTTTTTTCCGCCGCCCCCCCCCCCTCCTCTTCCGTCTACGACTCTTCTCTTCTCTTCTCTTCTGGGGGAGAAGTGGAGCAGGTGTCTGGAACAGAAATCAGACCCTCCCTCCCACCCACCTACCCCCCGACATACCCCTCACGCGCTTCTCTCTGTGTCGTTCCTCATGTATCTCTTACATAATGGTACACTTGTAATTTTTAAGCACCTATTCACAACATGACTATTTAGAGAAAATATTTCATACACATGTTAGTTCTGAAGTGATTCCATTGTAAAACTACCTTAATGTTTCAAGAGCTGACCTTTAGTGTCTTAATTTACTTCTTATCAGAACTTCCCCTGCTAATTGTAAAGACCCTGACACTGTAACATTAGTCTGCTATTGTAATATGCACACCGTCACGCCACTGTATTACACATCATCATTTGATGGGGTTATATCTTGGGCAACTGTCAGAACTTTTCGTGAACGAAGATGAATAAAGTCACCACTTTCTACGTAGCTTGTGCCCCCATTTATAAGTTGTTCCATTATTCATAACAGGGAATCATAAAATGAAGGCTCATTATATACTCTTCAACTGCTAAACTCATTAGCTACCGCAAAAACCTCACCATAGCCCTGGTTCCTAAAATGTCCTCTAACCTCCAACCAGCACTGATAATAAGCTTACACACACGGGCACACACTCGCATCTCTGTGAGACCCAACTGAATGAGTAACACAGTCTAAAACCAGAACACATCAAATAACTGTTTTGAACATTTGCAGGAGGCATCTGCGCAGGCATGCAATGTGGTGAGGGAGAGAGTTGTTCATTAATAGGATTAAATGCTAAGGCTAATGGTATAAAAAGCGAAACACAGGATGTGTCAGGTATGTGACGGGTACAGTGCGGGGTAAGTTTTAGCACAGGGGGGGTTGCAGCAGAGGGGGTAGAGGTTGTTATTGTCATGGATTACTCACTGCCACTTGATCTGCCTATTGCAGTAATCCCTATCTAAGCTCTACAGGAAGGCAAAAAACACACACAGGAGTTATGTTACACCAGTGGAAATGTCTTGAAAACATCTCTGTGAAAGCCCATGGATAGGGCTTATTGACATATTTCCCTCCACCCCTGCTATTTACTGCCTGTGGTGAGCCATCTTGAATTAGCTTGACATGATACCACTCCCTCTGACCCAAAAATCCAATTATATGACCAGCAATCTCTCTTCTGATTCCGTATTCCTCCGCTGCCTTCCACGGTATCTACTCATAAAGAGTTTATAACATTTTGATTTGATGCAGAACTTGATGGGATATGGCCATGGCTGACTGGCCATGGGTGTGGGGGCCTTGGGAGCTGTAGTTCATTGACAGAGAAGTCTGTGGGGACCTCATCAGAGACCGTGCGCTTCAAAAGGATGCACAGTTTGCAGTCCCACTTCAGCACTAACAGGAGATTGAATTCATCAGCTCATTATCAAGCCCCAGATTAGTCATGTATTTTGATTCAGTTCAGTTGCTGGGATAGAACAAATGACCCCTCAGGACCAAGGAGGCAGAGTGCTTTTTATGTTGCGCACTTGCAACAGCTGTAACTGTCCATCTCAAACAGTCAGCAGCTGGAAAGCTTTCCCACAATGCTGAAGAAAAACACCAGCTGAAAAATATTGAGGGCTCCCAGATCTGAGCATGTCAGGGACACAGGGCAGCAATAGTTTTCACAAAAGGTAAATAGAAGAACAAGCAATTGCCGATGCAACCCAAAAATAGTTCCCACACATTTTGACCTTTTGGATAAAGCCAAAGGCAATTGTGTTGACTTTGTGTAAGTGTGTGCGCGTGCAATAGGCATTTCAGAAGTAATAAATGTGGGAGTTAGGCCTGCTGTGACTGCAGGTGTGGGCCTGCTGTAGGACACGAGATTGCTGTAGTGTAGAATAGGACACAGCAATTCAAAGCAGTCTGGGGTCTATGTCTCCTCCTATCCAACACCACCCGCCATCCCTCCCATCGGCCTATTGATGTCAGAAAAACCTGCTTTCTTCCCAGAGGAGAGCGAGCCCACTAGAATTGCCCCACACCCACCCCCTCTCCAAAAAACCCTCTCCATGGTCCCTGAAAGCGAGGGAGAGAGGGAGAATTTGTGTGATGAAAAGAATGGGGAGGGGGGTGTAAGTAAATGAACTGTGCCTGGAGAAGAAAGGTTCCTTTAGAGTCCTTTCCTTGCCACATATGGGCCTGCTCCCACAAGCAAGAGGGACAGGGAGAGATAGATACCGGTTGTTACAGAGTGACAACAGGTGCCCCTATGTAGCTGCACAATTACATCCATTCCACCCCACGTCTGAGCAGGAACTTTTCAATCACTTCTCTTATAATTTATTCCTGTGCAACGGAGAGACATGGATCGCCCTCAGGCTTGCCAGGGAATCCAGGCTGTACAGATACTTTATAATGTGCAGCTGCTGTGTAAAGCCATGCTCCTACTGGAACATGTCGGGATGGCATAGCGCTTGTTAAAGAAATAAATACTGTCTGAAAAGTTACAAAAATTGTCACTTTCTTCATGGTTTATACATATTTCAAACATGATTTGTGCTTGGAGGAAACCACGGAGTTCTACTGTACCAAGGACACACTAAATATGAGCTCTGCTTTAAATGCAACCACCTTTTCTTAAGCAAATTAAAGTTCTTTATCAATAGAAATGAATATTTAACAGCGCTTTATATGCTGATTACTGGCCAAGAGGTCACATATGTTTCCAGTGCGTTGAGGATGCTCATCATTACAAACATTTTAATATTCTGACAAAAAAACTTTGTGTTTCAAAGCCTCCATGTCCTCTCTTTTCACACACACACACACACACACACACACACTCCATGGATTTACTCACTTAACATGTTGACCCAGGCTGTGTTGGAAACGATTGCTTCACTGCTCTCAGACTGGCCCGCTTGACATTCATAGGAGGCATCATCTTCCAGTTGTGCCTTTTCAATCTGAAGGTGATACTGTCCTGGAATAGAGAAGAGAGATTAATTATTTTCAGGACACATTCAATTGTGATAAAGACGATCAATTTAAATATATGTAAACAATTACGAAGAGAAGTGCTTCATTTTGATTTCTCGTTCACACTTCGGTGAATCTAAAACTACTGGTCATAGCTGGTGCATGTATGGTTTATTGACAAGTACCTCCCATAGGCCCTTTGTCATCCGTGTTGATTTCAGAGTGTCTGAATTATAGGCAATTTTCAACTTGGAAAATGGGAGAATTAACAATAAAATCAATTTGTACAATGACTGCCTGGCATTTCAATTCAGTATGGTAATATGCTCTGCGACTGACATTCGGATGTTTGAATTGGTTATAAATAGACAATTTTCTTATTTCTGCAGAATGAAAACATCTCACTTGCTGAGAACCTCATGCTGTAGGCATTTCCATTGATATGCAAGTAGTTTCTCTAAACTCATAGCAGATACATTTTGTTTCAGAATGAATCTCCAGTATGGTAAATGAAATCCAATCGCAGATTCTCAAGGCTGACTGAATAAACTGTCTATTAATTGATGCCAGGCAGAATCGTTCTCTCTGTATCTCTCTTCTGATAGTCTTGCATGCCAGCAGGGCTGGATTTGTTTGATGCATTGCCATAACCTGCAGGGATTAGATGATGTTCAATGTTGGTTTTGCAGCTCCTGATTCTCTGGCACCCGGCCTACTAATGTGCAAAATAGTATCTTGGTCTGACAACCACCGAGGCCTAAAAATGTATGTGTCAAGTAAGCTGGCAAGATAATTAACACCAACCAGAAGCAATTTCCATCTCTAAGTTATCATTGAGTGCAGAAAGAGAGAGAAAGAGAGACACTGAGGTTATTAATCATATTCCTCTTTTCTGAAATTACTCACAAATAGCGCAATGAAGTTGCAGCGGAGTTTGTGTTTACAGAAGGTGAGATGGCAACGCAATTTGCATTTTTGCTTTACCTTCTATTTATTTTGGCTAGGGCCTTCGACGCTTTGGGGTACAGGATATATATGTAACCATTATGTCAAAAGCAGAGTTTATTTTCTCATATGCTAATCTGCATTTGTGTTTTTGTCGTAAAGCTGGTAAAGGTCAGTTCTGATGAAATGGGAAAGGGCAAGATAAAAGCAACTAGTGTCAGCTGGTGATTTTATTTATGCAGTGAGCATGTCACATGAATATATTAATATATGTTTAGCTCAATTTTATTATTCATTATCCAAGCTGATTTACTGAAGTATGTTCGACAATTTTCACTACAGAAAAAGTAGACAAACAACATGACAAGTGTGAGCCAGCTGAAGCATCCTAATCACATCTTTTTCTGGCTCTGCTCGGTGTGCATACTATGCTTAAGCCCTACAAGATTCATTAGGATAGCTTTATTTGCAAAATCACTGTAGCTTTGGCAACATACAACACACAAAAAAAATCCCAGCAGGTGGTTAAGATAACATTCACATGGCACCATGATAAGCAAATGTATAAAGATTTTGTATTGGTTGAGAAAAATGTGCAAGATTTGCACTACATACGGTGTCATGTGATCTGTTTGCATGAGTGCTCATACATTATTAAATTTCACCTGTCTGATCGACTGGCTGTATCCTGTGTATCGCAATTAAATTCCCCCCTGTGGATCAATCACCAAAAACACATTATAAAAGAAAATCTCACTTTCTGCCTTAAACAAAATCTGTTCTGCGATTTATTTGTCTTTAGGAATTAGATTAAGGATCATGTCGATACACTTTTCCATTACTACTCCAACCTGGGAAAACTAAGTGTGCTACGTTACCTACATGTTTTAATCAACTTTCTTACTCTTTGCATGAAACTGTGTGATTTTAGGCTTTTCCAAGCATCAGTAAACATCTCTGATAGTGACAATCAGGAAATACTTGTAGGTAAAAGTGTTGTCAAGTGTCATCCTGAATAATTTTGCTCTTTCTGTGCAGTGTAAAGTGATTGCATATATCAGTGTGCAGTTGCTTTTCCTGAAAAAGTGAACACTGACATATGTTATTCTCAAGGGTATGTTTGAGAGTCTAACAGTGTTTGTGGTCCTTATGTACACATGTGTGGTTTTTTGTTGTTGTTGTTGTTGTTGATATAATTGTTTTTCTAATCCTGTACATGCTGCAGAGCTTGATTTTCATTTAGCAACAATTTTACCCTTCATGTAACATCTAGACATCAGTAATCATGGATAATGTGTGCATGGGCATGTATGTATCTCACAGTGTTCCTGGCGCTCTCCACACTGCGACAATAAAGTGCGGCTTGTCTAGTTGCGAGCTGATCAGGAACAGATGCTCTTCTCTTACACGGGATTGCCTTCTAATTGGCTATTACTTTTTATAGACTGAGGTGCAGACTCTGCAACACACTTTAGTCTATGTAGCTTTTCCCTGATTTGCTGACACTGTGTTGCTTTAATGTCTTTTTTTGCTTTTACATTTTACATATGATTGACACCGAGAGGGATATGTGTGAGGCTGTTGACAATCACAACACCTCCTCAGTCCCAGATGCTCACTGTACAGAGAACTAGAGCGCCATAAGGTTATCATAATTTGTTGCTTTATTACAGCGTTATCAGGCCATAGCAACCGCATCATCTTATGGATTTCTAGAATAACCAACATCAAGCAATACTGTTGAAGGCTTTCTGATCTGACAACAGCACTTTCCAATTTTAATCATAGAGTATTAACAACATGCCACTACTAATTACGTTTTTAGAAATCATTCTATACTGACAACATGTTACTGTTACTTTCTTTAGCACATGTATCCCTTACACTCATGACATGACAGCGGCATAGCTTTTACATCTACCAGTGTTATTTCATCTCATTCCACTTAAGAAGATTTTCTGTGTTCGTTGGTTCTATGAGATTTCCTTTGCAATAAAGTGCAGGGGCCATTCAACCATAACTGATTACATTATGACATTTATGGTGTGTTTTACGTGTTCTTTTATCAAGCAAGTTTATTTACTGAGCTTGAATAGGTCCATAAAAGCCCAATAGGCCATATACCACATTTGTATGTACCTCTGTTGGGGTTTCCAATCATGCTGTAGCGCGGAAAGCCTGGCAGATTTCTTTGAGGTCCCAGGAGGAGGCCATCTTTCACCCACTGCACAGTCCCTGAAGCCCGCAGCACCTCACACTTCAACACAGCTGTGGCTCCCATCCGCACAGTAAGGTTCCTGGGCTCAGACCTGAAGGCCTGTTGGGTCTGTGTGCATGTCACTGTGAGAGGTGAAGGAGGCAATGAGTTGAAATGAGTAGGACATAGATGTCATGGAATTAAATGTGAAGAGAGAAAGAGGGGAGTTGAGGGAGCATGACTTTGATATACATCACAAGGATGCAGTCTTGTGGTCTTGTCTGAGAAGGCACCATGTTGAGCCTCTCCGCATTATTCATCGTGGCATATGTTTTATTGATGGGAAACTGCAGTGATATGGCCCTGAAAATGAGTCAATAAAGTAATTACTGCGAATTAAACCCCCCCTTGGCCATGGGGTATGGGGAAATGGGAAAAAAGCATGGGGTATCAGAGACCTCATTCACCTGTGGTTTTTCTTCAATGTCGATGTCTCACCAGCTAATTCCTCCTGGGAAGAGTAATGATTATCACCCTAATCCTCCTTGTTTGTCATAGAAGGGGATGGCAATCTTTCAACCGGACTCTTTGGTGACATTCTGTAGCACAGTGTGCTTTAGTCGGGAAGGTAACCTTAAACGAGACTGCTCATGAGCCTCCAACACTGGGGCTGGGATTAGATCGTTATTATACAGATGGGTTTATGAATAAATTCAGTTCAAGGAGCCAAACTCAACCGCATATTCCAATTAGTGCCTAATATATGAGCGTGAATCTTGTTTAAACAATGCCCCACAGAGAAATTCTTCTAGGCTGTTTGAAACTTGACCTTCATTGAAGCAATGACCAAGTTGTTTGTGAAGTACATGCTCTATTGCATCTGACAACATGAGTGAGAGGCAGAGCTCTCAGATCAAGGCTGAACCAGTCACCTCACGTCAAATATGAAGGGCAAGATTGGCCATTACAAAGGATGCATACAAACAACCAAACACTAGAGCACATTTGCATACAGTTTACATAAATGAATACTCAACAGTGGTCTACAGTGGCTGCTAAAATAGTGTTATGCTGTATATTTCTCAGAGACAGAAGTACTAAATACCATCAATTTTTGTAATAATATTTGTATCTATCCAACAGTGAGGAAAGGAGGTTAAGCTTATTTAAATCCAAACCCCTTGAAAGCCAACAAAGCTGCTGTTTCCATCTATGTGAAAAATCCCTCTGAATTTCTAGAAAAAAATATACATGAACAACAAAAAATAATTTACAGTCAAAAACGGTTTCCGTTTAGTTTATTTGCTGTTAGGTTGTGGTCATCACAGGTGTTTAAAGTACAAGAAGTCAATACTCAAGTAGAAATGCTCAAAGTACTTGTACATCAACCTGTTATTAATTTTTTTACATATTTTTACAAGAATCTTGTTTCACAAAAAGCAACTAATTATGTTAAAATGAATGTGGTGGAGTAAAACTAAAAGTTACATAAAATACAAATACTGCAGTTAGGGTTTTTAGATAGATATATTTATTTAATATGCTCTCGAAAAGTCTGCTGCTACTGAAAACCTTGAGACAAAGTTCAGTGCAGCTGTCAGACCTATGATGAAGGAGTTGACTGATACATATTTTGACTGCACAGTTGTAAATAATACTATTTATAATGACTTACCTTTGAGTGTCCTAGTAAGACATGTCATTGAGGAAATAGCACAGTATCATTGTGGTGGAATCTCAGTCCCTCAATGAACTGAAGCCATCATTAATTCATGTTATTAATTACACATGCTATGAAATATTGATTTACAGTTCAGAAGAGCAGATGCCAATTTTTACATACATTGCAATATACTGCTCAATATCTTTACTTCTACATTCAATGGAGTTGTTTGACAGCTGTAGTTCCAAAAATATTTCACAACTTCTCTAAGTACAGCATGTACCTCATATATCAGTGTTGGTGTCTAAAGGTGTCCATTGATGAAAATATATGTTTATTGCTCTCTTGTCAGAAGGTAGCAGCATATGATTAAGATTTTTGCCCATCGTATTGTCAGATACCTCAGATAAGATTTATGTTTAGTTAGTTCTGTGAACTTGATGAATTGATTTGGGTAATGACCATATAAACTACAGGAGGATATAATGTGTGCACAATACCCAAAGGCAGTGAAACAATAATGATGCTGTTTATTATTCTCTGTACAAACTGTACAGAGATGTCGAAGCAAGAGGTGTGTCAAGGATATCATGCACATCACCATACTGCTCACTTTGGATAGATTTGCCCTGAGCAAAACTGTACCAAGCAACAACCCTGGTAAGGAAGAAGAGTCACCATGCTCACTTGGAGTAACCCAGTTTGCCATATTACAGTCGAGAGAGTACAGTATTTGGATTATTATATTTGCATAAAACACTAAGACTTTGAGACTTTCCATTTTGCCATGGATAAATCAGTTAACAAAATGTACCTTTCTACCTGAGGTTGTGTTCACTTGGAAATTGGTCCTGCAGCAAAAGAGAATAGAAATGATGCAGCTGCCGGTTTCCTCTCTGACTATGAAATAGCAACTCTGTAGGTAATTATACATATATTGTTAACACTGGTAAACACCTTAATTTACTACCAGACACAGGGTTAGACCTCTTTTCACCAAGCCACAGTAAAGCTATAAACACCACAGTATGAGATTAGGAGATTATTATGGTCTTAACCAGATTAGTTTAAATGACTTACATCTACAGTGCAGGCTTCACTGTAAACCTGTGTTACCTGAGGAGCCAGAGCAGGCAACTCATGCATGGAAATGTACAGTAGCTATTATGTTAAAATGAAAATCTAATGAAGGGTTCAATAAACTCCAGTTTCCCACTTCTCAGCTGAATGACCTGAACATGGGTGGAACTTGAAAAAAGTCACAGATACTGCAATGATAAGTCTGTGGTGACATTAGATTCTCTTACCCCAGATGAGACAGAGAAAGGGTAGCGCTGAAGGAGACATGAGCCATGCTGACAAGAAGTCCATTTCACCACTGACACCTGACCTTCAACAATCCTGGAAATATAATGGGAAAGAAAACAATAAATTATACAACAAAAGACAACTTTCTCCTCTATAACATCAATATAGAAGGCATAATGTGTTTGAGCTGGATTAACAAGTGAAGAAGTGCATATGAGACAACAATTGGTCTTTCAGTGTTTTCATATCTTGCTTGTATTTTGAGCTTTCCTCTGACAGCACACTCAAACCAC
Organism: Microctenopoma stevenorrisi; assembly: GCA_032270685.1. Classification (NCBI taxonomy): domain Eukaryota; kingdom Metazoa; phylum Chordata; class Actinopteri; order Anabantiformes; family Anabantidae; genus Microctenopoma; species Microctenopoma stevenorrisi. The sequence continues at coordinate 11,179,608 of JAUMTR010000008.1, forward strand.
TTAATGAGTAAAAAATAAGTTTCATAAGCAGAGTGTTAATTTGTGTTATGAGACGGTTATTAGTTAGTTAATTAGTTCTGATCACGAGTCACATGTTGACTTCACCTTTGAAAAGCATCTGAATTTGTGATTAGGTACAGAAGACTGGGTTACTCTGGCATCTCTTTTCACTTCTCAGACACATACAGTGCTGTGAAAAAGTATTTGTCATTAGATTTGCAAAGTCTAATTTCTGAGGCTCTGGGACTGAAGCCAGCAAGCCAGTACACCAAAACAGTATATGGTTCATTTTAGAGGGCAGCGATAAGCAGCAGACATGTTTGGATTTGGTGTGTAAATAGTTTAAGTTATAACTGTATCAATATTTTTGCAGGTAATTTCCAATAAATATGTCAAATTAGAGCATAAAAGAAAGGCGAGCTGACAGGAGCAAAAGATACATTTGTTATAAATGTTGGAAATTAAGACTGTGGACTCTGTGTTGTGAGTCTGTGGCCATTACATCCAATACTGTTCCTTATTTGACCAGGAAGTGCTCTCTGTAGATTTTAAGTCAGTTTGTAATCACTTCAATTTATCTGCTGCAAGAGTGGAACAAATAATAGTGATTTACTTAATTGAAAACTAAATATTCTCTCATCTGAAAAGACAAAATGAATTGAAGGCAACAGCTCTTTGGCGCATCTCCCCTCAGTCGATTAGTTGCACTCCAACAGGCTTTGATAAGAATTAACTCACACTCAATTATTTTTTCGCTCTCAAAACATTTGTGTGTTTCAGAGCCCCCAGTATGCTCTCTGAGCACACAAAGGGCAATTGCTTCCCTCTTCAATGAATGGAAATTCTTTTCTGAGGTTGAAAGTGCCCGTTTCTCTTCTTTATCTGTCTGTGCCTCTTTAATGCCTGATGTAAGTAAACACAAACACAATCGGCCTAACACTGACATTTCTTCTAATGTACATTGCAATGTATAGTTATGCATCTTTGCCGGACTTCGGCTGGTTTGCACCACAATGGTACTTGTTTACACTATAATAGAAAAATAATCCTAATTTGGGATTTTAAGCTCAAACAGCAGGTAATCCCCGTGAGGAAGAGAAGTGTTTGGCCAACACAAGAAGGCCGCTGCCAGCCTCACGAGTCACTATTTTCACTAGGACTCCTAATGAAAGCAGACACAGCCTGTCTGACCTCGCCACATTCCAATTACCTAGTCAAACAACCGCCTTAAAGACTTTATGAACACGGCTGCAAAAATGTTGATTTACTGATACGTGTTTAGTTTTTGTCTGACAAAAATTTGTAATGATGTAGCATTTGTGGAATAACACAATTTAGCATCACTTAACAGCTGATTAAAATATAACATTAGAAAAATACCATGAATGGCATTTTATTCCATTGTCAAATATATAAGTAAGGACTATATTTTTTTACAGCAGCACTCAGTGCCACAGGTTTTTTACCTTGTTCTTCACCAGCTCCTTACAAATGCAAATTAGAAAGTTTGATTTGAAATTTGATTCGTTTTCAGACACAGAACTGCCACTCTCCCTGCAAGGGCATGAGAGGTAGCTGAACAATTCAGCATGACCCCCGACAGGTAGATTTTTAATGGCGCCTTTCATAACATCATCAAACGACTCAATACACTAAATCGTAGACCAATTTAATGTGAAACCCCATGAAATCAGTCAATGGACAGAAAATTAAGTTTCAACCTCAATGCAGCCACCCAATTCAGATGTGGTGCTACATCTTAATGCCAACCTAACCTCCTACCAATCTTCCCAGTTGCCTTTGGGTGCAATTACTGTATATTATAGAAGAGGTGTTGAGGAGTATTACTGCTTCAACACTGAACTGCTGATAAAGAGGGTTTCTAAAATATGCAGATTAGGTTATCAACAGAATCTAATCACATCAGAAGCAGTGATTGTGCATTAAACATTTCATTTAGCAGTCTGTCAAGTGGTCTTAAGCAGGCTGGTTAAGGCGTGACTTGATGTGGTACAAACAGACAGCACAGAACCCGGTCTTGAATGCATTCAGGCTAAATCATATTAGCTTAGTCCAGCCATTTAGCAGCAACCTGATAATGCACACGTCCAGCACAACTTCAAGGCATTCAGAGAAACCAAGTTAAGTGTTTGTGTAGGACTTCTCTGCTCCATTCAGCTCGGAGTGTTCAGGTTTACTGGATTACTCTGACTTGGTTGCACACACACACACACACACACACACACACACACACAGCTGCTTTGCTCAGGAAAAAAAAGTTAAGAGATAGAGAGGCAAAGCCTTCTTTCAACCTCTACCAACTCAAGCATCTACCTGCCTAGGGTGCACAGAGACAAAGTAAGTGAGGCAGGCAGAAGCTCAGAGAGGGAGCACCTCCTTCTTAAAAAAAGCCAAGAATCTTTGAATATGTGTGTGTGGATTTGCATGAGGTAAAAAGAACTGTGCTCACCTGTTGAGTGACGCCAAGGCTCAGGAGCGTCTTTTTGTCTTCCTGATCTACAGATGGCTCTCTGAACACCAGTGTGCAACGGAGATGTTAAGGAATGCCAATGGGACTCCCCCTTCTCTCACTCCTTAGTCTAATACAGAAGCCAACAGATAAAGAGAGGGAGCGAGGCAGTTGTGGAGACTGAAGAATGAAGGAAGGTGTATACGTGTGTATAAAAAGCGTTAGTGGAGGTGGCTACAAGCGGTCAAATCAACAAGAGAAAATGTCAATAACCATTCAAAGCTACCCCAAAGATGCAGAAATAGTTTGAAGGGTACGCATTAAGCCTATGACCATTTGAAAATGTGCGTGACCCTTTGTCTCAGTAGAATTTTATACATAAAAACTATCAAAGTTTAATGAAGTTAAAATGAGACAGTTACAGGACTACAGGAACACACTTGTAGTTTCTACCTATCCTACTCTTCTGGGGAGTATTCATGGATCCCATTATTTTGCGTTTCACCGGTTGGAGGGAGCACAGCAGCCCTCAAAGATACAGATGGATCGTGGATGTCTTCACACCTGCTAGTTTGTAACATTTATGCTCATACATAATGGATGGAACAGAGTATCCACATAACTGTATTTTATATAGTGAATCCTCCTGGAGACAGAGACAGGCCAAAGAACTGACTTTCAACAGTGCAATATTTAATTTTTTCTCAATATTGATTCCACCCATGACTATATATATATATATATATATATATATATATATATATATATACTATACATGTGTACTGTGTATTTTCTACTTGCATGTATCTTTTGTTTTTCATGATAGTTCACATGTGCGCTGTCGCTCTGTATGTACACGTTATTCCCTCAGCAGGAACACAAAAGCATTCATACTGCTGCATCCCACTTTAAGTCAACCATGCAGTGGTGACAGACCAATTGCTGACTATTGCTAACAAACTTTCACATTGGTGCTGCAGACAGTAAAGGAAGAATGATAAAGACACACACCGTGGCACGAATTCAAAGACTGTAACCTTATGTTGGGCATTCTGTACCGTCCAAGAGTCCAGCATCTGTTCTGTATAGCGTATGTATATATAGTGTGTGTGTGTGGCCCAGATGTTAACAGCTGGGTTGTATAGTGTGGAGCTGGCCCTACAGACAGTCATTAAGCCCAGCAGCCCAGGGCAGGAAGGTTAATTCCCTCGTTTGGAGGGGTATGTAGGTGGGATGCAGGAGGAGAGGAGGAGGGGGGGGAAGAAGAGGGGGAGAGGCGGTGGGGGGAGCAATGGGAGGCGAGGGGGCTGTGAAGCTCAGCACTCAGTTAACACAAACAGCACTGTCAGCAAGAGTGGAGCCGTTCCACTGCCAGACTAGGAAGAGGAGGGAGAGTGCTGGGGCCTGACAGAGAGGGGGTAGAGAGGGGATGAGGATGGGAGATGGACAGAGGGTCCGAAGATGAATGGTAAGAGGGGAAATGCAAGGAAGATGAAGGAAATACAGTAACAGGGAAAAAAGAATTCATGTCAGGAGGCTGGACAGGCAGAGGGTGAGATGAAGGGGACACGAACGAGCAAGGTAATGGAGCGAGAGAAACGGATGGAAGAAGGAGACAGAAAGATACTGTAAAATGGGCTGCGGAGTGATGAATAGAAGACGAGAGAGAAGCAAAGGAAGTGGGGGGGTTGGAGGAAGGAAGGCTGACATGAAGAGTTGTTTTGAAAACAGGAAGTCTACTGACTCAGACCAGCGTGACTGGGAAGATCGAGGAAGATTTATTTAAAGAAAGCAATAAGCACTACAGTAGAAAGTAACACAATATGTGGAAGAAGGAACGACACGCAGGGTCATATCCAGAAGGCTGCTTCAGAAAATAGGAGTGGGATTTACTGTGTATTTGAATGAACTTCCGAAATACAAATATTTGCCCAAATAAGGCACGTGTTGAGTTACGCACATGAGATACGCACCAAGAAGAGTTGACTGTTCAGCACGTGAAGATGTTGCTTTAATATAAAAGGCCTCGGTAACCCTTCAAGACTCCCGAGGGCGCCAACGAAGGCGTGCAATAGTCCTTGCGCCCTGAGCTGCAGAGTAATACATTCACACTCGCTGAGCCTCGGCATTAACTACAGCCATCTGACCTGATGATCTGATTGGAGCCCCAGCTTCTGTCGCCTGCCACAGTACAGCTGCCATATCAGTGATGCTTCTGTGTTCTAAATCTGTAGACAAGGTCAACATGTTTTTTTTTTTTCCCCTGGCCAATCTGGCTCCCGATTGACCACAGGAGAAGGAGATTTAACAGGCAGCCGCAGACTGAGCGAATGCATCACCAGAAACTAGAAATGACAATTACAGGCATCACTAAAATGAAAGTCGCAAACAGAGATAAGAGGACTTTCAACAGTCTGACAGCATAGATAGTTGCTTAATCCCCTTCAGCAACACTTTTCCCAAAGCCTGTTGTGGTGAGGAAGTCTGAATAGGGACACAAACCTTGTCCCACTGCTGGCAAGTTTGTGAGAGACAATTCTCAAGTTGCTGTCTCTGGGTGACCCGTGGACCAAGTGATGCTGAAGCATGTGGAAAGACATGTATCGGGGTTAAGACGGATTTTGAAAAGCCCCGTAAAACACATAGCCACACTCTTTGGCGTTCCCATTCAGCTTCCATCCCTGTGTTCCATGCATGTTTGGCAGCAGTGAGGAGTTTGGAGCTGTCAGCGTGCGCACATGTTGTGTATGTATTAGGATGGAGAGGCTTGAGACAACCAGCTGTGGGGTCCAGATTGCGGAGGGATTATTTCCCAAATCTCCCCCATTTACCTCAGCTGCCTAACAAGCTCCTACATAACCATGATAATTCACCAATATTGCAACGTAGACTCCCGGTTAATGATGAACAAAAACATTTGTCCAATCAAATTGGATCTTGTTGACGAGGTTTAATAGAGATCTTTGTCTAGGTAGAGCACAACACAGCTGAGCTTAGTGAGCAGATGCATGAGGGTTTGTATTAGATACAATTCCCAACAGACTAATAAATAGCATTAGATACAAAGATGTAACTGATGGCTGAATCAGGCTTATTCAACAGTGCAAGCAGCCATTGTAAATAAGTATCTCTAAATTGCTGGTAAGGAATGTTTTCACATTAAGGCTTAGGCAGAAACAAAAAAAAAACAAGAGTACAGACTTTGGTAAAGTGCAACGCTTCATGCAGCAGATTCCTGTGTGAAGTCATGAGGTCACAGGCTGTACAAGATCGCTTAAACAATATTATTAGGTCAGTGAGGGAAGAGGAGTAGGGTCAGATAATAAGACTTAGTCCAGCTGAGTGAAAATGCACGGGAGGAAAAGTGCTGACGGCTCCTTTGCTCTCGCTCATCCAATTCCCAGCACTTACTCTGTGCCACTGATATTCATGCCAAACTGTCTGTCCACGGCCCACAAACTTTAAAGTTCATCATCTCCAATGCCCCATCTATCACCTCTGTGGTAATGAAAGAATGCAGAGCAAAGCAGGGGGACATGCTGAGGACTGGCAGAGGAAAGGATGAAGTGACATAAAGAGACAATATTGCAATTTAAGCTCAGGAGAGACAAGCGTTATATGCATGCTTGTGTGTTCTGAGTCACCTCATCCATGTACAAGACGTGCATGCACAAACATATATGCATGGACACACACACATGCACAAACCCAGACACAGCACTACAACTTCCTATCGCAAGCAATTCAATATAAAGATACGCGGAGCTCAGGCAATAACCTGATCCTGGTGAGAGATGTTATAGGCTTTGACAGGCAGGGCTGAGCGACACGGTCCGGGCTGTTCTCCTAGTGTCACTAACAAAACAGAAGGATTAGAGGATGAAACTGAGCTGAATCTGGGCAAGCTAAAAATGGGGGCAAAAACAAGGCACGGAAAGAAACAATGCTGAATGAATCCAAAGGAGGCCTTTAACAAAAGCTATTAGGCAATAAAATACCACTTTAATAACAAAACCCTAGTGTTCTATTGTTTATGTTCTGCTTTCCAAAAATACACCCACATGCACCGCACATGTACTCACATAATCTGATTTATACCCTCCACCCAACACACACACACACACACACACACATACCTATGTATAGCAATTTTGTTTCTTCTGTAAAATAACCTCCATTGATTAGATTCATACTTCTACCAGACTTTCACCACTAAAGCTTTAACAGCTGTGAGCCAAGGTCTGTCATTACTTTCCTCTCCCTCACAGCATTAGCATTGCCAGAGAGGTGTCGGTTTTGCAATTTTGACCTCAGAAGAATGTGATTTTTTATTAAGGAAGTATTGTAATTTCTAGCTATAGTTGAAATTGTTTTCTTAGCCTACATGTTTAGCTGTGAGTAGAAATTCCTATGTTCCTGCCTTTATTGCAGCAACCGCATTCTGCATTTAACAAACCCGTTAAACCATAAACCACAACGTAATGTATGTGAGAGGTCCGTGATCTGTCTATGTCCCTGTAGATAAAAAAAAACATCCTCCTGCTAGTGCATCTCATGACTTTATCCATCACATGAGAAGGACCAACGTTTATTTTAGTTGTGCTGCTTAAATGCTTTAAAAAATGTTGTCAATAGTCTACTGTAGATAAACATATACAAACGGGCCAGGCCATCTCATAATGCAAAAGGAGCAGAAACGCAGTACATCTTTATTCTTAAAGGCTCGCACTGGTTCTCATAGAGATAGAACCACAAGAGCACACAGACATTAAAAAAACACCCAATCAGGCCCACATACACCTCTGCCAATAGATGGGCTTATGGCTTTGTTGAAATGGAGTTTGCCTCCTGCCCGTCCCATTTTCAGAAAATCCACTTTAATTAACATATCAGAGCTCCGAATGAGGCTAAACCTCTTCTATGTGAACTGTAATCTGCCCAGTTTGAACTGACCAACCGTAGAGCCTACATGATAAGGCTTGCCAACCAAAACATATGCATAATCCAGTTATACCTGCTTAAACAGCAGACAGCTAAAAGCACTGATCTGACGGTCTCTCTCCAAAGTGCTATGGTTTGCATTTTGCATTTTATCTAACCAAAGAGTTTTGATGTACTTACTATACATCATGTGGCTCAATCTGAAAGGAATCTCTAAATGATTTTACTCCATTTCTCTAGCACATGACCCACACAGAACATATGGAATGCTAATCACCTTTGCTTTTCTTTTACTCTTCCTCTTCTATCACTTTTCCCACCCACACAGCTTCACCTCCCATCCTGCTCCTGCCCTAATCATCTCATAACCCTTAACCACGCCACTTTGCCCCTCATACAAGTTTTTTTTTGTTGCTGTTGCTTTTTTTAAGTTTACTCCCAAGGCATTCTACCACTCCCTCGTTCCTTTCCAATGGCCTCCTTCTGAGTTTCTATTTTGATCGGAAGGTCTCACAGGACCAGTGGTAGGGTGGCTGTGGTTCCCTCCAAAACCCCCAGAGGACCCCCAGGGAAAGCTGAACAGACCAACAGATGGAGGCTATTGTGTGAAGGAAGGCACAGGGATGAGCGCTGCAGGAAAAGGAGAGAGTCATGTACGTGTGTGCGCATGTGATTAGAAATGTGTTTGTGCACGTGTATGTGAGGACTACACACGTTGTTTGTGTGTGTTTAAGTATGTTTGGTGTATTTGTCCCTTTGTGTGTTTTGTGTGTCGGAGGTGCTGAAAGGAGGGGGGCACTGCAGTTTAACACAAGATGCTTGAAATCTGTTGGCCTGACAGCATGTCACAAGACTGCCTGTTTAATAAAGTCTCCTGGAATGTCTCCTCCTGCAGTTTTAATGAAGCCCAAGCCAAAAGGCCTAATGAAGCGTGCTCCGTTTGCCAAAACAGTCCCTTGGCTTGACCTCCTCTGACCTGCACCACTCCCACACCACTTGAGGGTATGTCTCCATGGCGACCAGCCTAAAGAGTCTTCTGGGCCTAAGTTGTCAAAGGGACAAAGGAGTGAGGTAAGTTAGAAAAACCCAAGCAGCTAAAACAAAAGACACCAGTTAGAGACGGAGGTGGTTTCACCAGTTTCAGATTTTAAATGTTGCACATTTCCTGTCCTTTCTGTTATCCTGACAAAAAGGCCAGTTAGCAAAAAGCTGTTGTTTTCTGGCCAAGAAAACATTTTTCTGAACAAGCTCTTTCTCCTTGTCAGCATCCAAAAAAAGACACACATATACACACAAACACAACAACATACACTGTACACACGTGCACACACACACACACACATTGGTCCGCATTGCACTTTGGCTATTCTTTGTTCAAGCTGAGCAGGAGCCTCATTATTCAATAAGTTAAGACTATAACACAGACAGTGTGTATTTGAGGGGGGTACGGGATGTGTGGTGTGTATGCATGTGTGTTAAGTATGAGTTAAGGACTAATAAAGTGCAAGACACCTAATTAAATAGTCTTTGTTTATGCTCCATAGCATTTGTATAAAATCAGACACAATGCAGGGTGGTATACCAGGTCGCTGTGCTCTCATTTGAATAACTACAGACAAAAGCAATGAGAGAGAAGGGGGCAATCAACTTCAAAAGAAATTCTTGCTTAATTGCAAAAGTGTGTGAAAACCAGCAAAGGCAAAGGAGAAAGAGCTGATTAAAGTTTCACTGAACATTGTCTGCAATCTTACACAGCCGTGGAGCCTGATCTGATTTTGAAGGTACTAAATACGATTAGGGGATCTGAGTCTGATAGATAACATACAGTATAATATAATTAAAACTCTTTATTTTACATTCCTGACAGGTCCTAAAGAATTCAGTCTGAAAATGGACTAAACCATTTTTGGATTAAATTACTTTGGACTAATGATTGCATTGTTTTTGTATGTGCTACCACAACGCCAATTTCTGCATGAAGAATAACAAAGCAGAGACATGATATAATTCATTTTTGCTGAAACCCCTCCACCACTTCCCAGCACACCCCCTTTGAGAAAACAGGGAGGAAAACCTGAAAGAACAATCAGCGCTTGTGCACATTCCTGAATTCAGGAGTGGTGCCATTCATTATAAGCCCTATTAAAATAAACAGAATTTATGATATAATAACAAATAAGCTGAGCCGCACATATTGTCCTAATCAACTGAAATTAGAAGAGCCAAGGAACACAACTTTACCTCTGTGACCTGTCTCTCTCTCCTCTCCCACACTCAGAAGTGTGCTTCCACAAATACACACACACACTGGCAGATATATATATATACATTGGCAAAATAAAGTAGAAAGAAAGTAATGAAGGTTATTTGAATGAGCAGGTTGGATAAACATTAAAAAAGGTAAAGAACATTACGAGCTGAATGAACACGTCTATGAATTCCTGATCGCACAAGTAGGTGGGAATGGCTGGTTGGGTGATTAGGGTCTATTTACAGTTGAAACCACATCGTCGAGGTATGTGCGTGTTACACGACCACACGTGAAAAGAAATATATTTATAAGGCTGTCTTATTAAAAAACATCAACTTTATATATTGTAGGTATTTATCTTTCTCAGCTCAATTTGTTGATTGTATTTTTTCTTTTTCAGTAGTTAGCACCAATCTACATATTGCACATAGACAGTATTCAGTGTGTCAGGGGATAGTGGGAGCAGGATTTGAGATTTAGTGCAATCTGCCTGTGTGTGTGAAAGAGAGAGAGAGAGAGGAAGGGGGGGTTCGTGAGTGCTACCAGCTGACAGTCCCATGCAATCCAAAGACTAATTGATTAAAGGGTTATGAGCATGTTTGCATGGCAATGCTGTGAGTGTGTGTGCATGTCTTCACGGCAAATATCAGCCATATGGGAAAGGGACTGCACCTCGATTACCGAGAATGGAGCAACAGTGTATCAGCACCACCTTTTTGGCAATAACACTGCAGTTTATCCTTAAACGTTGGATTTAGTAAACTCTTACACAGACACGCCAAATACTTAAACATACATATTCATGGAGTCAACTGACATTCATATTAATGTGACAAAGGTGACAATCCTGTGATTTTGCTACAAAGTCAATTACCATCCCATAATATATGGCTGACACTGTAGATTCTTTGAATGCTAAGCAGAACTTCTGCAGCAAAGCGAGGATTAGCCCGGCTTTATAGGGCTGTTTTATTGTAGCATGAATCTGCATTGGGGCGTCTGCTGCTGGGTAAGTCAACGCTACCAAATTGAACTAATTGCACTGTAGCCTGCCCAATGGACCTCGTCTGGGACCCAGGAGAGCATAGAACTGAGAGCAGGCGAGTACATTACTCAGCCTGACTAATTGCTCACACCTTTGCCTGCCCAGTTCACTCTGCTGCAATTCGAGGGAACGATAAAGAGAAAAGCTGGAAACATCAGAGGTGTGGCAATGGAAGTTAAAGTTCACAAATCTACCTGTCTATCTGTCTGTCTATCTCTGTGCACCGGTCAGAGTTTCAGAAGTGAGGAGGATATTAGCGTAAGGTTCCAATCAGTACGAGGAAGTGGGTGAATTTGTAGCTTCAGGAGTGTATTTACTGCTCACTTTTGTACTCAAATCCAGCAAATGTAAGTGGTCTGTTTTGTTACTAGCTCAAGTATCTGACCTCAGCCACCTCTCTCTAGTCAAAAAGAAAATAAAAAGACACAAGGTGATTTCTTAGGTGCTGCAAGAAGGAAAGCATTGACTCTGGACAACTACGTTATGAAAAACACTGTTTCCAATTTCAACCTCATCTGCTTTAAGTTACCCGAAGAGTGGAGTGCCACATGATGGAAATTATATGCAAGTTACAGTACATAAATAAAAAGGCAGCGGAGATAAAAATCCTACTGGAATGGGGTTTGAAACTTAAGACTGTATTAAGTCATACAGTTTTGTAATAATGCATAACATTTCTATACTTTTGGTTTGCTTAATGGTTTTTCCTCATGTTGAATATTCTCAGTTAGAGTGATGACAATATGGAGGTGGTGAGCAAAAAGAGTATAGGAGGAAGAATTGAGGTAAAGACAATAAAGGGAGTATGCTGAGATAGCTGTTGTCTGACCAGAGGCTTCCTGCGCTGAGCAGAGACGATCCCTAAGTCTCACAGCATGAATCCCACACCCTTCGACCACACAAACAGCATGAATCCAATGCACAACATGCTCGCATCCTGTGGCTCCCACACCATGTATTGGAGACACTCAGTGAAACACAAGGACAGAGCTTCACGCCTAGCAGCACCTCAAACTCTGGTCTTTACAACTTTTTCCATTCAGGACCATCATTCGACGCTACCTTTTCTTATTGCCTACAAAAAATATGCCATCAGACTGATAAAGCAACTGCCCAACTGTAATTTAAAGATTTTTCAGAAATATCCAACCTAGCCCTCTCTATCTCTAAGAAGTGTGAAGTCTCCATGAGCTTCAGAACTGAGACTTTTACCGGACAAGAAATGACTGTTATTGCATTTGGATTCACTTTCCCATGGCTATGACATTACAAAATGTGCTGCACAAATTGTGTGTTTGTCCAACTTACACTGTGTCTAACCATCTGTTCAGCTTTACTGTGGGAACTAACTTTTTGTCCTCAAGATTCATGCATCAGCAGGTACAACACAAATCCACTATACCTGCTTTGTTGTGTTTTCCTTTGTAGAAATGTGTAACTATGGGCATTGCTATCGTTGTTAGCAACCCTCACCTTCATTCTTTACACCTTCTGCTCATACCTTGGTAGAGTTAACACATCTCTCAAAGGATATGATGTACCACGATATCTAAGAGAAGACAATCTGTGTGAGTGTGGAAGGATGGGAGATTGTGTCACTGTGCATGTGTGCACATATATCTGCGCATAAGGGCACAAAGCCCCGCCATTATGGGCCATTGTTTTGGAAGGGTATGACTCTCACACCCCTCCCCAACATGTTGGGGGAACAGAGCACAGCCTGACTAATATTTAACTAATGACTGTGCCTTCCAGACTCGACCGCCCTCCTCTCGCCAACTGCCAGACCTGAGCCATCTCTGCAGTGAACGTCACTGAAGTGTGGCTGTGTGAAATAGAATGTGGAGGGATGGGGCTCTGCACAGTATCAGGGGATGGGGGTACGGGAGAAAATAACTGCTGGAGAGCACATAAAGGAGCTGTGAGTGAGGGAGAGATGGATGCACACCACTGTTGTGTGGGAGGCCAACAAGTCCAGCAGTCTGAGAGAATGCCATATGCTACCTTGAGGCAGGCACAGTCTAGCAAAAGGCAAAGGAGAAGCAGAGTTAGACAAGAGTGGCTGGTTTCCATCAGCACTGATATTATGTGTGTCTGGCCTTCACATTTTTCATCAAGAAGAGCACTTATTCCCCCGGTCTCCCTTATAGAGTTATAGGCTGTGCTACTGACAGAGAGGAAACAAGAGAAGGGGCTGAAAGAGTGAACGAGGCAGCGGAAGGAGGAACATGGATAGGGAGAATAGATGAAAAGGCATAATTAGATAATGAGGCCTGTGTTCGTCAAGTGATAAAGACAGAGGAGGGAAAAAAAGAAATCTGTTAGGGCAAAATAACAGAGTGTGGAAAACAAGGAGGAGTGAGGAGGCATATA
>JAUMTR010000008.1:11192701-11284710 GCA_032270685.1 Microctenopoma stevenorrisi
TATAAAAGATGCAACAGAGCTGATTATTGTTATAGTGCCACCAATGTGGACTAAAGCCCTCGGTGCTGCCAGGCAAATGTAGTATTAGTCACTTCAATAATTAATCACCCTGGGAGCATGTCATTGCAGTCATGCGCTGACCCATTTCTCTAACATTTTTCTTAACAGTAACATGCCCACAGAGTCCCTCTTCTTCCATATCTTCACAGTGAAGTGGGGGCGCAGGCCCAAATCCTCTGGGTCAAGCCTGGTCATTTATTAGCTACACTTCTCAGGAGAAATAAAAGTAATCTCACCGCCCTTCTCAAAGCCTGGAAACCATGCAGAGAGACAGAATAGCGGCCTCGGCTGTGGCCCAATGGGCCTTACTGACTGTCTGTCCTGGTGAAATATGAAACCCATATGTAGGACGGCCATCTGAAAGAGGGACCCAACAGGGTTCCTTCAGGCTTTGATGCTCATCACCACAAAAGCAGATGGCAGTGTCCTGGTCTTAAAAGTTTTTTTTTACAGCAGCCCCCACACCCCCACACCTCTTCTTTTATCCAATCCTATCCGGCCTATTAGCCCCCTGCCTGTCATGGTCTAGCAGCCTATGCTTAGCCCCCAGGGGGCTTCCAGAGCTATGGAATGAAGTCAAGCTTCCCCATTGACATAGGTTTCACTGGATAGCTTTGAATAGAAGTCAACCAAGTGAAAAGGCATGTTTTAGAGGACAAAATGGAATAAGGTGTGGGGTGGATCAATAAAGCAGGGTTGTTTGGACTTGAAATGCTTTGCTTTTTCTGAGCTCAGACAAAGCAGCGCTGACTGCAGGTGGCAAAGAATTTTTCAGGACATTGGGTAAAATGTGACAAAGCTGTTCGAATCTGTCTGAGCGATTGTCATCAAAACGGTGAGATAACCTCCTGTGTGTGCCCTGTATCTACCCCTGCCCTCTGCACTAAAACTGGCATGATTTGCCACTAAGGTCCAATCCCAACCTGTGTGCTGCTCTCACCCAAGCAATTTCTGAACCAGAAAAGCAATCAAGGACTTAAAGTTAGAGACAATGCAAATAGGTCTGACAGCCCATCTGTAGAAATCCAACAGTCCCTCCTGCACCAGCCTGCTCTCCATCTCAGCCTCTCAGTGGCACAAGCCAATTAATTGTTTGATTCAGAGCTGAGGATGAACACCCTAATTGATTACATGGCGATAGTCAATTCAATTATCAATTTAGGCACAAAAAGCTTAGCGGAAATGCGAAGCCCAGAAGTTTGCTGAACAAGTGCAATCACCGTGTATGTTTGTTTAAGTGCAGAAATGAAAAGTAAAGGAAGAAGGCAGTGGAGGCAGGAAGACTGACACTTACTGAAGCTACTGCAGGTTGTTTACTTGCAGTCTCTGACTTACACCTCTCCTCTGCTTCTTCTTTCTCCCCAACACAGACATTCTTCACTGCCTAAAGCACACAAAGAAACACACACAGACAGTGGGAAGTGCACATGTAAACGCACACAAATATTTGCATGAATTCAAACTCCCAAACATATATATATATTATATGGTATATGTGAATGTGGATATGATATATGCAGGTGCAGTGCACACACATCATCCAATTTTTATATATAAAATATGCACATAAAGATACACACATACACAAGGAATAAACACAAATATAGATAATAATGAAGAGTAACACACACACTTATAGGTGCAAATACATGAACACACAAAGCCACATGGGTTTTGATGGATCGGCAGCAATTGAATCACAAGAAAAAAAAAATTCTATTCTTTCTCATCCCTGTGATTCTGCATTGTTTACTCTGTCATGGAGAGTTGCTCGGTTTAATCATGCTGGAGAGGCACTAGGTTGGGTGGTTGTGCTAACGAAGTCTCAGTTTGTCGACAGGGTAATTTCCCAAGATAGCTTCATGTCTCACTACCTCATGGTTCTTCTGGTAAGGACAGAAGGAGATCCGCACCTGAGCTGTTGGCGAGCAAAAAACGAACGTAAGAATTTCTACATCGATCCAGTGAAAAATGTAAAGTTGATCATTGATCAATTAATGGTTTGTTAAATGTACATATTTGCACAGTTTGAAAATATTATCTGTGCAGCAAAATATTATTTTGCTGCACAGACCATCACTTCCTTCTGTCCAATGTAACATGCTGGCTTACAGAGAAAACCACCTTTCTGTCATTATGCACTGTCAGGCACTGATGTTCACACAATGACATGAGTTACACCCCTTTTCCATTAAGAGGGTTAGGGTTCAGCAACAACACGCTGCTCTGACTGAACAGGATGAAGAAAAGGAGATGGTGGAGAATGTTCAGACTGTTGGAAGTGATGGGCGGGATCTCTGTGTATGACAGTGTTTTTAAAAGTTGTTGGAGACAAAAAGTGTGCCAAGAGGACTTCTCCATCAATCTGTCAGGATGCTCTCCGGCCCAGCACAGATTTCTAAAGATGCTGTACATATGTGATTGTAAGGCTGCACAGCCAGGGGATGCATGCATATAATACACTGCAAGTGGTCCCCCTAGAAGGTTGTGTCCCACTGCTAGTAGGAGGTTAGCAGGAGGTCTGCAGCCTTTATCTATGACAGGCAGTAGGTCTTAACATCCTCCACACACACTGCCCTGCTCCATGCCTGACGCCCACAGGGCTGAAGTTATGAGAGAGGCAGGGTGTCCCAGCGCAGGAACAATTCCCTGCTTCCCCTCAGCCTTTTCTCTCTTTCTTTTTTTTTAGAGAATGAAAAGACCTCAATGACAGCCACTGCTCAGAAACACAGGGGACTGAGGATGCTCACTCTGTTCTTTGGCAAAGACTATCTCCTCTAACTGCCACACACACACACACACACACACTCATGGATGCTTGCACACACATTGACACGCACAAATGCCTGAGCATGGCTTCTTCCTCCTCTGAGGGTTGAAGCTGGTCCAGAGCATCAATATTGTTGGAGAGGCTTAGTGAGTAAGAGAAGGAAACTCTTCTAGAGGGAGAGCAGGAAAGACTGAGAGAGAATTGGAGAGACAGACACAGATTCCAGGAGACACTGAGCCACAATGCATTCCTAATCGACTTGCTGCCGACTTGCAAATCCAGCATTCTCATCCAGTTGACGCTATGTCAACTGTGAAATGTACTGAAACAAACTGGGGGAGACAAAGGAGAAGAAGATGGGAAAGACTCGATGAGGAACTAGTGCAGTGAATAACGGTTGTTAATGGACAGAAGTGACAGAATCTAGGTACGCGACAGTGTGGAGCGTCTGCTGCTATGTAAGGCACATTTTAAAAGTTGCTACTCAAATCTCCAAAATACATTTTTCAGAGAGTACAACATGTGTGTGTCACATTGGATAGGGGTTATTTTTTATCCATTGACCCAGATTTGAGAAGGAATTGAACAGGAGACCTGAAAGACATGGGTCTCAAAGAGATGCTGGGCAATGTGAACACTGGCACACAGCCAATCAAGCAGAAAACACTGTTACGTATACACATGGACCGTGCAGACACGCAAACACACACAGTGAACATGCTCGCTCAGAACATACTTGCATAGACACACCTTTGAAACTATTCATATAATCTAGAGCATCTCACATGAAAATCAGACACAGCTCCCACACATACCAACTCCCCTCCATGTACATGTTAGGTCTAAGGAGTTAACACGAAATCACATATGTGCAACCGCTGATCATTACTGGCAAAACACCAGCAGATGAATGTTCATATTTTCAGGCACTCATCTAGTCATCCAGTGTACATACGAGAGCGTGTTATCCTGCATGCACGCCATTTTTCACAGCTATACAAGCACACAAACTGACAAAATGTGAATAAGATATGGAAAAGGTGAGGGGCACGGATTGCAGTCTTTGCTCTCCATAGATACAGCCTAACTGTGATATAACTGCTTGCAAAGAAGTTAGCGTGGGTGAGAAGGAACAGGTCTCACAAAAGGACAAATGTGAGTACCTTTGAGTGTCAGAAGCAATCTTTTCTGCTGCTTCCAATGCAACCATGAGAAACACAGAGACAGAGAGAGACGGGGGAATTGATAAACCAATGACACACAAAGATAAATAAGTCTCCTTTATTAGCTCAGACAAGATGCAGCAGACAAGTTAGATTATGCTCTGAATGTGTGCTTTGCTTTTTTTTAGATAGTAAATATGCAGATTTAGAAACTAAATGAGGAGATTAAACATGGGACAAACTCAGATGCCCAAGACACAATATAGTGTTTCTGCGTGTGTTAAACATACAACCAGATGGTTCCTCACTTCTGACCACTACAACCGCAATTTTTTTTTCTTCCCCTTTCTCAATTTGTGTCTCCCCTACAGTCTCTGGACTCTCCCTCAGGGAGGGTAATAGCTAAATGCTGTCATTTCAGCAACTCAACTTCGTGCCACAAACGATTTTGCTGTCAGAAAAAAATAGTCTTTACTCTGGATATGAGTGACAGTCTTTGGCCAAGCTCCTACGACTACTCCTTATGACCACTGAAATCCCTTAAGGTACACTTCTTGTTAGAGGTGACAAGTCTGCTTGCAGAAGAAAGCCATTACCAGAGAAGAAAGGTATCAGGCAGTCTCCTGCTGGTATAAATTGAAACCAAATACAATGGCTCTGAGTCAAGGAAACATTCTGGGAAATCTAATAGTGCCATTTCTTTGCCTTGCTGGTAAGTTTTCTTTACCTGCTATGAAAAATGTCTTTGTCAAGATTTTTTCTTTCAGATTTTTTTTTCTTTATTTTCACTATTTCTACTACTATGGATCAATAATATATCAGAGAGCAATGTTTGTTATACTCATTGTCAATATTTTTACAGCGTCTCATTTTCTGGCTGACTTTTTGAAATCCCTCGTCACCTACTTAGTAAATGCAGCCTTGCTCTCTTTCTCCTCGGTAGTCAAAGTAAAAGCCTGGGACCATGGCCACATGGTTCAGGCCTGGGCTACAATACACAAGGACGAGGGGGGATGAAAAAACTAGTGGGTCTTTATAGGCATAAAAGTTCCTTTCTTCTCTATCCTTGCCTCTTTCTTTGAGCCAGAACAGAGGGTTGCCAAGGCGATGAGGTTGGTCTGTCTCCCACGGCGTGGTCTGGGAAGAGCAGCAGCTTGCTCTGACATTTACTCAGGCTGGAGGAAACAGAGACGATAGAGCAGAGAAACACACAGAGTTACACATTTATGCATGGAGCAAGGAGAAAGTGGGTGACCCATTAGCAACTGGCGGCTGCAGAAAGTGGATGGATTAAACGATAACACCTGTAACATCAGAGGTTTGACAACGCACATGAAGAATTGTCTGTCACTGCCTTCATCCAAACCTTTTTATCTTCTTCTCAGGGTCCATTCCACCCCCAACTTCTATTCCTGTCCTCCTTTTATTTGCTCTCATTTAGATCTTGCCAGCAAGTCAGTAAGCCAGCGCATATTTTCATCCTGATCCTAATCACAGCCAAACTCATGCACACAAGCAATGCACCGACATGAGCACAAGCAGACAGTCCAGACACACAAATGCACACATAAATGATGGTCACCCTACTGAGAGGCCAGCTACCAATGATGCCAGCAAGTTCTGTAGTCAAAACTAGAAATGTTGGCCAGAGAATCTGGTGTACACAGCTCCGCAGCCTGTGTTTCCTATTTCATCACAGAAAAGGTTGACACAGTAAAATGGCTATTGACTAGATTCCTTTATACTGCTAATCTTTTGGTGTGTGTGTGTGTGTGTGTGTGTGTGTGTGTGTACATACATGGTTGCTTCTGCAGCCTTCTTGTGTGCATGTGCGACTTTCAGAGATTTGCTGGCTTCAAACTCTGAATCCACCAACCAGTCAACATCCCCCATGGTGAATAAGCCTGTGACACTTGAAATCCCACAGCAAGTCAAAACTTTTCTGTTTTATCGAAAAACTGGTTTGTTTCTGATTAAAGGAGATTAAAGCCGCAACATCACAGTATAAAAGCAAAGAAACCAAGGTGATATGACTGTGGCTGATGTAAAACATGAGCTACAGCATACGTTTACTATAAACCTGTGCAGCTTTTTGCCAATGCATCAGTTAGCATACGAAGTGAAGGCAATGCATCATTATGCCACATTGACAGACATACGGCATTCAGAACACTAACGACAGAAGTGGCAGCATTTTATGAGATACATCCATATGTGCCACTTTAGGAAAAATCTGTAAGACTATGCTAATGTGCACTTTTTTTTCTCTGACACTGAAATACACAAGGCCCTCTGTCAGCTGTGAATGAGCTTTGCATTCTTTAAGACTAGAGCTCCTGTTGAAATGTTCACTTTTAGCCTCCTTCTGATTCTTTGGAATCTAAATAAAAGGCAGCAGGGATTTTTTGTTACCATTACCCGCAACAACACAAAGGCTTTCTCAAAACCTTTTCCCTTCCATCTATATTTCCTGTGGATGCACCCTTGTATGGGGCACTCAGTGGCAGTCTGTTGGTGCTCAAAGCATGACGGAAATTTGAAATGTTCAACAGCAACGTTTCTTAAAAATAGAGAAAACTCTATCTATGATAACTTCACTGTGAACAATTACTCTCCACCAACTGTTCGTCTACATGCAGTAGGACATCCACTGTGGACAACACAGTGACTGTATTTATAAGAGACCTTGGCTTGTAGTTAGTAGTATTCCAGTTAAGAAAGAACATGTTGAGGTGGATGTCCCATCTATCATTCAAAGCTGCTTTTAGTGATTTGACTCACTGAGCCAAATCACACAATTAAAAACAAGAAAATATTTCAATCTTCAGCAATGAGCCATGATCCAAATTCTACAGCAGATGCATGAATTATGAATGAATTCCATCTTCCATCCAATAAAATAGGTGTTTTGGCAGTCAATCTTCTACCTACCTGAGTGGAATCTGAAAGAATTTGGACTGACCATAAAACAATGAGAATAAAGTTGTTTGAAGATGCTGATTGGATGTAGATTTCTGGGTCTCGCAACAATAAATGGAAAAAACACAACATAAATATCGAAACACAACATATGAGCAACTGGTCACATACTGTATATAAACAGCTATGGCTTCCGATTTCATTACTAGAGGCAATTATAATTAATATTAACACAACATCAGTTTTGTTAGATATTTCACAGTTTTAGTTTCAATAGATGCTGGTTATTTCCTTGAGTTCCCAATTTTGCACAAGTATCCTGAAACAGCAATATCAACCAGTAGCCATGAGGTCAAACCCAATATTGCACCTTCGTGTAATAATAAAAGTAAAGGATGAAGGATACTGTTGCTTCAACAAGCAAGAGAAAAGAAACAGACAACTGACAGAGAGCTATAGTTTGTTCTTCAGTGCTGCTAATGACACCAGCCACGTTTGTAAGTCTGTGTTGAAGTTAACAAACGATGAACACATGAGGAAAATGAAGGGTTCCTGCAACAACTAAAACAACAGTGAACATCCCAGCAACAAGTGCAGCTGAAAAGAAAGAACGGTAGATTAAGCCATCAAATAACATGAATGAGTCAAACACATGCTCGTTGTCGCTATAGATGTTTGTATATTCTTTGTTGAACCTCTTGCTCTCATGTCTTGTTGTTGAACTGTGCGTTGCCTGCTCTGCCTCTGAAACTGTTGTTTTACAGCTGCTCCCCACACAGACGCAAAGAGGGACGCGACTCGGCACTGCTTTGAGTAACTGGAACGACTGTAATGTCTTCAGTTTTGCAATCGTTGGTCGTTCAGTAGCCTGTTGCCTGTGTCCAGTCTGTGCAAGAGCCATTGCAGAAAGTTGCTTCCTTTATTGTTGTTAGAACAAGATTAATATTTTATTTGTGGATGGATGCTTATATTTCTCTTCTACTTCCCAGTTTGTTATGTATTTTTCTAAGTTATCTATTTGATGAGAATCTCTTTTTACACTAGAGGGATGGCGTGTTATTTTTCACTTCAAGATTTTAAACTCTATTTTATTCTAACTACATTTCGAATTTCATTGATGTGTTTAAAATTCAAGACAGAAACAATAAGCATCAAAACCATTCATCTTAACCGCCTGTTTATTTTTACAGTACATACTTAGCGTTGTCTAAATGCTTCTCTCTTCACTTGTAAACTCTCTACAGTGAACACATGCTGACCTGGTCAGAGCTGGTCATTTGTACAAGACAGAGCAAAAGATGTTTTGTAATAGATGTATCCTTATTTGCGTATGATTTTAATACTTGCCAAAGGCACTTTGCTACAAACCAGTAGAGGTCTGGAAGTCGTTCCTCTCCGCCACGTGTCCTATCTACCTCTCAGTCTCAGCGGGTCAGTCATTCTGGCAAGGATGAACTCAGGGGGCTACAAGCAGCAGGAGTGAGATGAGCCTGGAGGGGATGTTCTCACCCTGAGACGAGTGATTACTTCTCTGGGACTAAGTTATGCTAATGCATTCATCTCCAAAAGCACCGTGATTATTTAGAGTTCCTCACCAACTGTTTTAGATTTTACTCGTTTGCTATTTTATGCAAAGATGCTTTTTTCCACCCGATGTTCCACTGGCACCGAGCTTTCGCAGCTGAGGGAGATAACAGAAGCGAAAATTCAGCAGATTGTTGAAGTCTTACTCCTTATTCTGATGTGCCCCTGATGTGTGAATGAATCTAGATCACAATGTGTCTAATTTTTTTCCTTGTGAAAGTCTCGCATGTTGCAATTTCACAAAATAAGAGGGGTGGAAAGAGCAAATCATATTGCACCTAATATAGAATTTCCGTTATTTCCCTGCCCCTCTATATTGCTGGGATGTTTTATGTAAAGGGACTCAGCATTTACACTTTAATCCATACAAACTTGGTGTATTTCCTTCCTTCTGCTGAATCAGAACTGCACCCCCTGCAGTTCCATTTGGCCAGTTTTGATGCCATATTCCACCTGGTGCTTTGCATGCCATTTGCAATAATGCGTAGTACTGGCCTGGCTGTGGTGCCCCTGCGAAGCAGAGTCAGTGGATATCAGCATAATAGCAGACTGAATATGTTAGAGCATATTCCCTCTAATCCTGAGCACACTGTAATCAGAGGAGACTGGGCTTCCTACCACTGTGACAGCACAAAGACATGCCATTGGTTTGCTGAACTATGCAAAGGTGTGTGTGTGTTGGGGGGGGGGGGGGGGGGTGAGGAGCTGAATGGAAAAGAAAGTGATGGTCATGGTGGCCTGGAGACTTAACCTTTTTTTTTTTTAGAAAATACAAAAAGCAGAGAGAAACAATGCAGGAGAAGAGGAGTTTGTCACAAAGTGGACAGTCACGGTGTTGTGAATATTAGCTGATGACCAAGAAACAGAAGAAGTTACCTAAAGGTTTCAACGGATTCTGAAGCCCCGCAGGGATTTACAGAGAATTTAGGAAAAGGGAGCTCTGCCCAGATGCGCTGCAGAATGCAGCATCTGCAGCATTAATTACAACAGCCCCCTCTCTCACCCCCACCCCACTCTGCCACCTGTTTCCTTTCGATGGCCCTCACTATACGTGAGTGAAATCCAGGAATCCACATTCAGTGTTATGGCTGATGCAATCACATACAACCTGCATCCCCATTCCGCCTCCCACCGCTCTATCTCCTCACATCCACCCACAAAAGGACACAAACACACACACTCTCGCTCACACACACACACACACACACACCAGCAGCACAAACGATTCCCCGTGGGTATCTTGATGTCTTATCTATTAGGTGGAGAACTTGAGAAAGAGCAAATAAAAGCTCTCCTTCACCCAAGATGTGTTGTCCACGAGGTTCGTTTCTTTCTTTCTGCTGAATTGATTTTGCTGGTTAACAGCTTTGATGATGAGAGCGATTGTCACGGGGGACAGAAGCTCACTGTTTGATGTGTGTGTTGATATGTCAGATCTTTGTTGTGGTCATTACATATTACTGCTGTGTGAACTCCGAGCTTACACATGCTCATTTGGGATTGTTTTCATTCTGCCTTATAAAAGGATGGTGAAACTGTGTCACAAATAAAACAGAGCTCAGACTGAACACACAGCATGCCAAATGGCCATGAGCAAAGACGTGGGCTGATAGTTACCTTCTAAGGTCTGGGAGTGAGAGAAAGACAGTGTCCATAATGTAACACAGATTGTAATACAGTATGTCAAACGTCTGTAAAAGAAATATCTCTAAAGCGGATTTGGTAGAAAAAAAAAGAGGCATGAGATCAAGTGTCTGCAGATTTCCCCTCATAAGACCAAGTGGTAAAGGCCTGAGCGGAAACAGCATAGAATACTTGTAGTCTCCCGCTCTCTCTCTCTCTCTCTTGCTCTCCTCGTTTTAAACACACACAATTTAAACACATCCATGAATGCAGGGCATGCAGAGTTGAAAAGCTCAGGAAAGAGAAAGATATGCAGAGTGAGATCAACAACAGAGTGAGCTGCGGTGAAAATACTATCAGCTGTTAGTCCTCTAATGAACACCAACACAGAGATAGAAAACTACATTTTCTTTTCTCCTGCTTGACCTCCTGCTGTGATTCAGAGGCTTTAATTCTCCTGGTGATGTTAGGATCCAAACAGCCACAGTGAACAAACAAGATTACCCCATTTGGACATGCCAGTAAATCTTATCATATTGGAGCAGGGAGAGGGGCTGGGAAACAGGACCAAAGCAATAAGGTTGACAGAGGCCAAGATGCGGGCAGCCGTGGTTGCTGAACACAATTCCCCCCTAAAACAAATCTTCCTATTTCTTTGTGTGACTTGTTGTAGATTTATTTCATCAGTTGGGGAGAGAGACGGTGATGTTTCTTGTGTTGTGACTCTTAGGCGGTGTAGGTCTGAAGCACGTGTCCTGTTTTTATATTACTATTACTCACATTTGGATTTGAAGGAGGGTTCTTTGTGCCCTCTGTCATTTATTACACGCTCAAAACATACATTAGCAATATAGTGGTGAAGAATATCTTCTCAAAAAGCTTTACAGATATATTATTTGAGACTGCTGGTGTGAGTTTGAATTGGATTTGGTGAAGATAAAGGAGGATAGATGAGGCGGAGGTCTCTATGTGCTCAGATTCTAGCCTAATTGTCTTGCTCAACATAAAGCTTCACTGCGGAGAAGCCTCTTGTTGTTGAGCGGCCGTATGCCAGATTTGGGTCTTAGCATGAGGAAAACAGAAGCTGTGCAGTGTGCTGGAGGGCTAGGCGTGATGAAGTCAGAGACAGTAGGCTCCACCGGGCTCAGAGGCAGCCAGTGGAGCTGCTGGTTAGTCAGGAACTGAAGGTAATGTCTCACTGGGATGAATTCTCGTGACTGAGAGCATTAGACGCATTTTTTGTGGACCCATAACCTGTAAATAAAATAATTACAACAGGAAACATAACATGGGCTGGGGGGAGGGTAAGAAACAGCACTGGGCTAAACTTACATGACAACAACAGCGATAAGGGATTTGGGGCTTATGGGCACAGAAAGATGTTGGACTCTTTACCACAATATATTTGACATTAACATGCAAAAAAAGATTATGAGAATGTCTGCAGCACCACCCAATGCCAACAAAGGGAGGAAAAAGAGATTTTTTTTCTGTCTACATCTCCAAACAGACGCTGATCTTCCCAAATCCCTGTGTATCTCATGGTAAACCCGTGTAATGTGGATTAAGACCTGTTGAAACGTATACATATATAGTTATATCACAAGAACAGCCTGGGGTGAACTTCTTTGCCAAACTCGTTTGTTCTGAAAAAAAATTAGCAAATCTCAGCATAAGATACAACAGTGGCGTTTGTGTGAGCAGGCTTTCTAACATGTCAGAACAGATGTGTGTATTTAACTATTACTCAAATAAAATAAAACAGGAATTTATTGTTATTGCGCAACCCTAATTTACTGGGATTAGAGGTAAGGAGGTAGAACATACGTCTATGCACATGCACACTCCACACACACAAATATTTGGCACCATATTTAGTATCTGTTCTGTGCAGGCTTTTTAAAAAAATATATTCCTTATGGACAAATGCTCTTGGTTATTGTCATGTGGCTTCCTATCATAACATTTAAAAAACTACATTAAAAAAATGATGAATGATGACTACAGAGGCACAAACAAAATAATACTGCAGCAAAGACATGTAAATATTTTCCCAGTCCGAGAAATGAATAAATAACCAGCCTAACGCTTCCTTATCACGTGTCCTGAACACCTGCCGGATGCTACAGCTCAGCAAATGTCCCAACTTGTGATGTTTTCATCCCGCAGATAAATAACAGCCAGGTGAAAATGGTGTTTTCTCCTGACTCCGCGAGGACACTGGGCTCAACCCACCAAAAGAGCTAGCAGCTGTCAGCTGCAAGTAAGCATAAGGCTACAAAGCCAGTGAAGTAATGAATATAGCAGATTGGAGTGGCTCAGACTTTGTGAGACCTGCTTGGAATATTTGTACAGATAACACAGTTGTGATAATTCTTAAAATTCAGTTCCCCGTCACACACTTCTCACCTGCATCACTCACATGTCCGATACCTTTTGATCCCAGTAGGAGTGAAAAGTTTAGTAGTGAAAGAGACAGGTTGAGAGACAGACAGACAGAAATATGGAAAGCCTGCATGTGTGTGTGTGTGTGTGTGTGTGTCAGAGAAAGAGAGAGAGAGAGGTTGTTCGTGTTGGCATTTTGGATTCATCTTACACATTTGATTGTGGATGAGTACAATATTCCCAACATGTTGCCAATGACTGTCTTCTCCATGTCATGCATGGCCTTCATTATGTATTGATGCCTTGTATGTACAACAAGATACTGTGAGTGTGTATGCATGGGTATTTGAGAAAACAGGGAGAAGAATGAATTGAGCTGTTTTGATACAACCACTGATCCAGTCTTGGCAGAGAGAATGACCACGCTTATTGAATGGCTGCCCGAGTACTCTAATGAGGTAATATTACCACACCAAATTATGAAAAATTCATGTTACAAGTTGGTGTTGGTGCAGACGGATCCCAGGAATTGCATTTGCTGTTTGATATTCTTACTTGCCAGCTCAGCAGGCGCTATTGTATGATTGGAACAGTAAAAAAAAAGCACACTTAGGGCTGAAAGCCCAAGCTATTACTGTGAATAGCCTGTAGACACAGCAACACAAGTGCAAAAGTGTGTTTGTGTGTGCATGCTGCTTTGTATATGAGTCCATGTACTGTAGGTATATGCGTGCACTCGTTTGTGTGTTTGTGTATCAGTGGGCAAGAGTGTGTGAAACACAGGGCAGCGCAGGTGAAGGCATGCATACTGAATGCTAAGTGATCATTCTGCCGATCTCATTGGCATTGGAGAGCTTGTACAGCTCTGATAAGTGCATTTATGAAAAAGTCAGCACAGCTTTATCTCGTCATTGCAGGTTAGATCACAGATAAAAGGATTGGACTCCAAAAAGTAAATCAAGCCTAAAATAAGGCGCCAGCTTCTTAGCTATACCAGCTTGCTTTAAACTTGCAGTGTAGCGTGACCACTCATCAGTATGGGTCCTATCACTAACCCAGGGGTCCGTACGGGGCCTCGCTAAGAACGCCGAGGACATTTCAGATAACACTTTCCTGATGTTAGATTGTGCTGCTTATAGTTGACAAAGAGGAGTTTCCACTCGAAAGCTACAGTGAGGCAATCGTCCAGGGTAACATTTCACAACATATGATATTTACATTCAGACATCTATACTTTAAAAGTATTTATTCCTAATATTTATTTTTCAAATAAATATTATTGCTTCTTCCACCCCCCATTTTGCTTCGTGTGTCTCTCCAACTGTTTTCTCTCATCCACCTCAACGTATTCTTCTGAACTCCTTCTTCCCCCCTGGTCTAATATCCCCACCCTTTTCGGAACCCTAAGCCCCTCTGTCCCTCTTCTCCTTCATGTGTCGAAATAAGGCTCCAGCAGTGGACCCTTAGGGTGATGGTGATGGAATGCATTTGGGGGGCCAACAGCTTTCTCTCTCCAACCTGCATGCAAAATCATACCAATGGGGAATCACTGGCTTCTGTTTACAACACAGAGAGAGGTGCGAGCACCATGGCAACACCATTGCTCTCTCTAAAACCTTCAGCAGATAGGTCTGCACAATCACCCCCAGTTAAAACGCTTTACTGCTGGATAAAGAAAAAAGCTGAAGAGAAAAAAAAAATTGGCTGAAAGTATGCTGGCGCATATCCAGTCACAGTGAAAGTCTGTTTTTTTAATTCCTTTTTCATGTTTCTTGACTTAGAAATTAAATTTATGAGCATGGCAGAATGAAAGTTGCCTTTCTTGTTGCATAAACCCATAATGTACACATAAATCCTGCTGGAATCAAGTCATACACTGCACACACGTCTGTACAAAAAGAAGCAGTCGGTGGTGCAAAGAGGCACAACAAAGGGCTCATAACAGAAAATTAAGAATACACATATGCAACTATGCACATCTGCCCAAAGAACTCACACACTTAATGCTGTCAGGAATGGCTGCTACTTCTCCCTGGCACAGTGCTCAAGAGATTAAGTTCAGGGTAATTTATAGTAGTTTTGGTGAAATGCTTTACCCAGGTTTCTATTAGAAAAAAAAAACAATTTATTGATTTCCACTGTGGATTGTTTTTGCCTAGTGACCCTGGCAGCCAAATATTCATAAGCCATTAAAAATGAAAGATGCACATTTTGTGGATTTGACCTGTTGTGATGTGCAGCTCAGGTTATAATCTATTCTAGCCAGTATACTGTCCCACCTAGAGGTGAACCGGTCTGTTTTGCAAACAGAAAAACATGATTAGTTTCCCCACATGTTCAGGGTTGATTAGAGCTGGATGAAATAGACTGCAATCTCCTCATTTGGCAGATAGAGAGGCCCACAAATATCTTCATAACATTATGCTGTTGCTGTTGTTGTTTCAAAAATGCAGTTTTTCTCTTTAGATTTAGAAAATTGCTTTCCATTATAGTGTTTAGATAAGATAACTGAAGAGGAATACAAAATGAAACTTAGGAAACCCATAAAACCTTTAATTAAGATGTGGAAAAGTTTGTAGGGAGAGAATGTGCAGAGTGTATTTTTGAGAATCCCTTTATGGAGAAGGAGGGAGATGAAAAAGGAGAAGACTGCAGGGTGTAGAAAACGGGTCAATCCGGAGATGGAAGTAGAAAGGTGAGTTTTATTCCTCTTTTTTTAATCTAGCTTTATATTCAGTAATGTGGATTTTTTTATATTTTAAATGTTACTAACTAGTCAGCCTATTTAAATGTGTGAGAGAAATCTCTTATTTAGTTTTTCAATAAACTATTCACCTCTTTGCTGGACTGGGACTCACAGGCTCAGTTTGAGTCCCCACCATCTTGAGAAATTATGCATTGGCTGAGATGCTCCCTGCTGAATCCCTGCAGGGCCTGAGCGGCGTTCTGGGATGCAACCCAAGTCTAATCATCCGATACAAGTTTAAAAGTGGCCACGGGTAGTTTTTCAGCGGCGGGGAGGAGGGACCACCATGAGGGGGCCCTGCAGAGATGCTCTACGGATGCAGTAGGCAGTTCTGTCCAGTTGCCCTTGCATGAAGCTGGGCAGGTAATGAAAAGCAGAGACATAGATGAGTGGTCTGCCTGCAGGATTCACCAGTCTTGATTAGTGCTTGTGTGTATTCTGACTGGAGTCATTAAATCACTCACTGCACATTATATTCATAGCGTTGGCTCATGATGTTCCCAGAGACCATTTGGTTTGGGAACATTGTGTCCATCTCAAGGTCTTAATCATGTGACTACTTATGCATCCTGTGTCACCATGCAAATGTGTGCACATGTTTGCATAATCAGGAAACTAATTTGGATCTTCTTTGAATTTATCATCACAATGCTGTTGACCATACCAGTAGCGGCAGGGTTAACTTCTTTTTTCCCTTAGACGTTCA
Source organism: Microctenopoma stevenorrisi (assembly GCA_032270685.1). NCBI lineage: Eukaryota > Metazoa > Chordata > Actinopteri > Anabantiformes > Anabantidae > Microctenopoma > Microctenopoma stevenorrisi. The sequence continues at coordinate 11,208,658 of JAUMTR010000008.1, forward strand.
GTGGACTGGTTTTATGTACTGATCTTGCCTCTGGTTGTTATTGTAGTTTTTTGGCATGAGCAGAACTTCAGTATTTTCTAAATAAGCGATTACATTAGGAAATGTGCCTAAAGTACACGCTGGTAGACTCTGTCAAATGGTTGACACCGCTCTCTGTCGATTGGGTACTGATCTTTTGTGCTCCGGCAATGTCATTGTCCTCAACTGGGTCAACCCGTGTCTATACAGTACTCGTAACTGGGCATTCCTGAATTAGTTTTTCAGGCTCAGACTGGAATAAAACAGTCCTACTGTGTTACTGGGTGAGTTCGTGATTCAGTAAGACACTGGCAGTTAGTATTAACAACATAACCAGTAGAAATCACACAGCACTTCTAACAGAAAGAAAACACACTATGCCTTTCATCCTCCTTTGCCATCTGCTGTAAATGAATGACTATCTGTAGCTAAAACGCTCAGACTGCAGCAACGTAAGACAAGAAGCACAGTACCCTTCCCCAGTGCTCTATCTCCTATCTCTTTATCCTCTTGTCATTTACTCCTGATCCCTCATTTCTTTTGTAAGCCGACATTAGTTGGATAACCCTGTAAATGCTTTGAGATTATGTGAGGTTATCACTCCTGAATATGCTTAATTACAAGCAAGGCTGTGGATGACATGGCTGTATTTACACTGAAAAGGACATAAGGACCACTAAAATGACAGTACTGATCACTCAAACTTGGTCCAATGTCTTTTCACTTCATCGCTCAAAGACAAAGATGAGCTGCAAACCAGTAATGTGCATTACTGTAACAGCAAGTAAGTAATCGACTGCGTATCTTGTACTATTAGGCGGGCTGGTAGCTCCATGGGATAGGCATTAGACTGGGAAGCAAAAGGTGGCAGGATCAAATCCCAGCCCAGACTGCCAGCCCTTCCCCCATACGAGGGTAATGTTGAGTTTCCTGGCAAAATGACTGAAAATACTTTTTTTAATAAAGCAACACAATCCATTTCCGCTTCCTTCTGCTTTCCACACCCTTTTAAACACAAGCACAAAGTCTTAAGGCTGAATGATGTTTCTGCATGGAGGTGTTGAGGTACCCACCTGCTTTTGTGTGCACCTTTTCAGAAATGTAATTACAGCAACCATCAAGGCTGCAGGGATGTGTGGAGATGGAAAGAAATGTGAATGACCTTCTTGAGCTGCTCAGTATTTTCTCACACACTGTAGGTTGAAGAAAGGCTAAATAACGTGATCCTTTGTCTGTTATTCTATAAGAAAAAAATCCCATTTTGTTATCCTGCAAAACCATTTTCAGCTTTTACCTTCTCCTTACTGCATTTGTTGCTCCCCATCGCAAAGCAAATGAGACACTGTAAAGATGGGTTTAAAGAAGCACAGCATTGCCTGCACAACAAATCATCCACCGCCTCTACTGTTGCGGCGGCACCGTCAGAAGTTAAAATTCAACGCTGAACTCTGAATGGATGCGAATAGTCGAGGAAACAATGCTGTGAAGGCTGCAACAAAATTCAGCCTCCAGTTAGTTCATGCAAGGGATGCAACTGCTCAGTTGAAGTTGGCATTTCACCCCTCACAAGTCCATTCTCTTGCAGTGAACGTTTCTTTTTTTTTTCTTTTGCAGCAGTAGCTGTGACATATGGAGTTGCGCTGGGGAGAACTAACAGAAAGTTAATCTGCCCCTGATTCCCATTGCTTGGCCACACTTCCCTCTTTAAATAAACTAGGTCACAAGTAAGCAGAGCCAATCTAGAAGAAAAAAAAAATGCCAACTAGAAGTGTAGTACAAAAAAAAAGGAATCAAAACGGGATCTCTTTGTTCTGAATTTGGATCATTCACAACTTAATTCTCGTGTTTCCGTGTGAAGGGGTGGAAACTCCTTGCAGGCCAAGAATATTATTGTCTTTTGACTAAAAACTACGAAAGACCTGCGTAGCATAAAAACACAAGTCAACCCATAACCTTAGCCCGCTGCAGTAATTCACTATGGATACAAGCTGTGCGATCTAATTGAAACAGTGCTGACAGGAGTGCAAAATATGAAATACAGACAATTGAAGGTGGGTGACAGTGGGAGCAGATGGCACTTTTCAGTAAGATGTGATGCAGCTTAAATATTGTCTCTGTTAAGTTTTACTGTGTCATCTGTTCTTTTGAAAACTGTGGTGGACACATTTCTTTTGTCATTTCTGTTAACATAATACTTAGGCCTGTGTCTTTCAGACTGCTGGCCACCTCTCTTCTCCACTTCTCTCCTTTTTTCTCCTCTCCCGGGTCCTTCCTGCACTTTGTCGTGGCAACCCTGCAGGCATGCTGTCTCTCCTCCCGAGCTCAAAGATTCTGCAGCACCTTGGATGTGCCTCTCGTGGGAAAGAAGGCGAAAAGAGAGCCTAAGAGCAAGAGTTAAAAAAGTGGTGTAGGAGAGGCGAAAGATGGAATAGATGGGGGGAAAATGAGTTGTGTTTTCATGTTCACAGCCTGTCCTTTTGATGTACACACCAAAACAACCTGAGGCCCACAGCAGCCACTCCCAGTGGCTAACATGACAGTCGGCTTGGCAGCCACACTTCAAGCTCGAGACTCCACTCCGCCTCTATTTCCCGCCCTGTCCTACCGGCTCACTACCATCCCTCCCTATCCTCTACCTTCATGGTGTCCCCAACTTCCCACTATCCAGCCCTCGGTGTTACATACCAAAGCACGTTTGGCATCTCAGGACCAACCTTTCCATTGCTGCCAACCGCTCTCATAATGATGCCAGTGATTTTGGAAACAACTCTACACCATACAACTGGCACAACGTACGCACCAGAAAATACTGCCCAATTACACTCAACTTTCTAAATAAAAACCATGGGTGGGGAGAATCCTCTTTGTATGAGAGCTCTCCGAAGGACTGTTCCAAAAATTGAGAAATGAGAGAAGGAGGAACACTGTAAGGTGCAAACACACATTAGCGCTGCTGCACACACGCAAACACTCCTAAGCATTATTCATTTTCATTACAGTTTCCGTAATAATGATAAGGCCGTTGCCAAAAAAATAATTACAACAAAGGAAAGAATACTAATTAGGATATGGATAATCATTGTATGCAGACATGGCCAGCAGTGTTGTGATCATCCCTGTTATTGTTTTTATTGTCTTTCATCTCTGTTAAGAGGCGATGAAAATCAATGGTAGGCTCTCCCTGCGGCTTGGCAAGTCTCAACAACCCAGTGAAGACAATGGAAATGTCTCTCCGTTATGGCGCTCTCCTCCAAGACACACAGTCAGGCAAATACAAGTGTGTGCTCACATACTGAACACAAACACACAAACTCCTCTCACTGTTGGCTGCTGCAGAGGGAGATTGCTATCAGGGTGAGGCTGGGCTTTAATTGATCTCGGTCACAGTTTAATGTGAGGCAAGGATTAGCTGTTATCGGTAGAAGGGAAGAAGGAGAGGGAAGGGTTTTGGGGAGGAGATATCACAGTCCCTGATGCCAAAACCAACCACCATCACTGACAGGAATTCTGTGATGTGACCCACAAAGATGTGAGGGTGCTTCTGGGAAGGCACTTGTAAAAAGCTGGACTGGAGAGAGGAGTGACATCAAGCTAAACTTAATCCCAATTTCCCTGTGACGGTTTGGGCCAGATCTGGGCTATTTCTAGCCCTGTGTGGAGCAAGGGATAAAGCTAGTGCCAGGGTTTGGCCTGTGCTTTTAAATCCACAACTTGTTATTAATCTTTACTGGATCATACAAGGCATACAAGTGAGGCAGGTTTGATTATTGGCAGGTAAATCATCAGAGAGCTGAAGGGCATAAAAGTACTGACAGCGAAGAGGCATGGGAGTTTCTTAGCATCATGCACACTCACTACTGATGTCTCCACAGTTTTGTGATTCCCTATGGTTCAAAAAACAAGGGATAAATAAGTTATAGAGCAGACAGGGTCAACATTAATCACCAATTAACAGGTTCAAAACATGATGGCATCTTATGCTGCCACACATCAGTGGGGACACATAAGTTGCTTTTGTGTTTGTTGTTGTTGGGGTGTTATTGGTGACACGGATTTCAAAAACTGCCTTCACTGTTGCATAAATGCCAAGGTAAAATGAAAAAAGCAGTAGAGTGTGCCAGTTGGTGAAGCTTCAAACTAAACGAGGAAGGAAAATATCACAGTTGAATGGGGCTAGCTGATTCATTGTTTTTTACTATAGAGAACATTGTTAAATTCTTAATCGCACAAAAAGAAACAGGGAAGCTAGGAACAGAGACAGAAAACATCACAAAAACATTTTGTAGATAGCAGTTTTAACTCTCCCATCCCATTATGTTGTACATGCTATTGGAGCTATGCTTGGTTTCGCGCAAGTGTATTTCAATGATAGTAGAGCCTGGCAGCTTGGGGGAATGTAGACAAGCAAAACAAATCATCCTAGCCATGAATCTGTTGCTTCTTCTGCTTTTCTTTTCTCCTCTTGGAGAGTTTTCTCATTCAGCACTCTCCACTGACAGTAGACTATAGTTCAAGAGCCTCTTAACAGTCTCCCTGACTCCACTCCACCCCCAGCCGCCTGCTTTTCTCCGAGTTCCCAAGACAACACTTAACCCAAAGGATGGATGAAAAATCAGAGGCAGCAGAATGTTCAATATCTCCACAGAGGATCCACTAAATGAGACAGGATTTGATTTGAGAGTGTTGTGTTGCATTGGATGCATTTGTAACTTTGTTGTGCAAATGGTCAATACAGTATATAGTAATAGCATCCTGTGCAAGACGGGTCAAGAAACGATCAGCAAATAGTCTGAGAAATCAAGTCTTATTTTTACTCTGGACTCTGACTCGTGATTTCTAACACACTAAAGTGTGATCGAAATTCTATTGATTTGATATCGCATAAGATATTTAAATCAGGAATGTTTTATAACCCCCAGTATGAAGTATTACATTGTACAGTCCAACACGCACACCTTTATAAGCACCAAACATCTCTGTGCCCCAACTCATTCAGGGCCATAAAAACATATTTATGAGAGCATCAGGCCATTGAGCCACAGCAATGTTTGCCATTTTCTCTGCGCTCTATGATTCCATCCAAGCGTCAAGATTGATTCTGAGAGCTCCTACTGTGTCACCCTCCATAAGGAATATGTATAATTCAACAGCCTGTTTTTTTCATTCTTGTTGTTTCTTATAAACATACACTCACACTATTAGCAGCCCTCAGCGACAAAGCCATCCAAAGGAAGGAACAGGATTGTCTGCTTGGGGGACAGACTGGCTGGTGGAGGAGGTTTACCAGTGTTGCTTGACTGGTGCAGCTTTTCATTCCCCTCAATGGCCAAAGTGCTGCGAACACAATACCCACGTTGCTCTTCAAGCAGAGACTCTAACAGACTGTCACATGATAGGACAGTGCCAACTGAACAATCACCAACACCAATCCTGCCTGGCAATTGTCAACTCGTCATTTCTAACAGGCACGGTGGGCCAGATGCTCACAGAATAGGCAGGACAGTGAAACACACACACAGCAGCCAGGGCTTTGTACCTGAGCTTACTGAGGAAGCCACTGCTGTGCTGTTGTATATGTGGACCTGTGTGTAGATACTGGTGTGTACTGTACTCTTTAGTGGGAACAATTGACTATGAACTATGAGTTTTTGTGTGTGTATGGATTAATGTGTAGATGCACTTGCATGTGTGTGATTTTGTGGGACGAAGAAATGTGTGTGCGTCCGTCAAGTGCCTTCCCAGCAACAGAGGGCTCACTGGGCTAGGCAGGACTATAGTCATTACATCCACGCTCTCGCACAAGCAGATGGCAAAACAGATGATCCTCACTCATCTCACTCATGACCATCCATATTTATTTCATGGTTGCTGGCCCACAGACTCCCCATGCCTATCACTTCTCCATGAGTGCCTTGGCAGGGAGAGGGCTGCCGACACACACAAGTGTTTGGAAAACAAAATAGGCATGAAAAAGGAAGCAAGTGAGAAAGACAACAAATGTGAGCGAACACAAAAAAAAAAGCTGTGAAAACTGAAAAGGGAAACAATGGTACTTGCCGATGGTTGCCCATCAAAGCCGTTAAATAACTTCACATTGATCAAAGACAGCAGCAAATCCATGTGTTGTTGTGAGCTGCTGTTCATGACTAAGGCTCTGGTCGATGCAGGTTGACGTGATTTATACCGCTTCTTGGTGTGCCAATAAATGAAAGGTCTGATTGGCCCAGTGTAGAACTGGACAGAATGGGTCTTCACTCACTGCCTTTGATCTCCTGCTACTTACTGGGGAAATGAGCAACCTAGCCTGAAACAAACTCACAGAAAGCCCCCATACATTACAATCCTATCCCCTGGAGCTAAGCCAGAGCTAAAAAGCCCAAATTGGTCCACACCAATGCTGTTTAATGGAACATGGTATGACAGGAGGCCATTTTTAAGTCCACTTGAGCAGCTCAATACTCTGCAACATCAATGCAATATAGCTTTTGCTGAGACAGGGAAGTTGGGTCTTTTACCTGGTATCCTCATTATTTTCATCCTTACTTCCGTGTTTTATGTATAGATGTGCACATTAGTGGGTAGATTTATTCTGCCACCACCATCAAATCTTACCTTGGCCTTCTGCTCACCACTTTTCCTCACCTCTTCTTGCTCTTTTATTGTGGATGTCTCAACACATACTTCTTAGCCTTACCAGATCTGGCAGCAGATCTGGACGATGGATGAAAACGATGGATGAAATTTAGGTTAATCATAGGAAGTGACACAGAGGTGTCCCCCAGGGCCAGTGGCTGAGTGAGCAACTCAATTAAGAGCAAACAGCCTCAGACAGGGCCATCCATGCTGGCTTCACCTCTAAAAGGCTGCAAGGGAGTGGGAGGGGAGATCAGCATTCAGTAACGTCTTGCCTGCCCTCCCTTTACTCTCCTTGGGCAGGCAATGGATTCAGCAATTCAGCACTAGTGCTGGTAAGGCAGAGCCAGGGGCCAGAGTGACCGTGTGCTCCAGTTACTCTGTCGCAGATGATTCACCATAACCGGGGGTGGGTGGATAGGGGTAGGGGGGTTGGGGGCTTCAAGCAGGACATGTGACACATACAGATGAGTGGACAGCAGCTTTGTTCCATTATCAGTCAGCCATGGGATTCACAGAACGGGAGGGTGGGCAGCAGGAAAGGGCAGCAAGAGTGAGAATCATAAACAACACCCAAACTACCATTTCCCTCACTTTCCCTTGAGCCAGACCCAGAGAGGGGACCATGGTGGTGTTAGTGATAAGGGTAGACTATGGTCATACTGTTACCAGAGATATAGAAAGAGGCAAGAAAAGATAGCTAGTTCCATCAAGGCTAAGAAAAGGCCCTTGAGCCTAAGTGCCACCATTTCCAATAGCAACAAGCAGATAATAACAGATGGTGCCCATGGCAGAACTCTGCTGCTAATTTGTTAAACCCAAGGACAGAAGACAGGTAAAATACAAAAAACTGTGTTGCTAGAGAAACTGAAAAATATGGTGCTCATTTTTCATCACTAAAAATGTACTACTAAGTGACTATTAACTGTTTTGCTCTGTTTTATTGAAGATAGTTGTGCCATTATGGTGCCATTCATAGGTGAGTAACTCTTGCAAATCAAGACTGCAAAATGTAGTGTCACTGCTAATTTAAAATAAAGATTTTTTATTGTAAAAAAAAAAACTGTCTAGTGCTATTCAGAAGTCTCCGTGTCTTCAGTTGAAGCATGAGGACCAAAGAGACGTTCAAGAGAGGTGTGCTCCTGGGTGGACAGAACATGATTAATGGGAAAGGTTGGCAACAGTCAGCTGTCAGAGAAGGTGAGCATGAGAAAAGCATGCAAGCTTGGCTGCTTCCTTATCATGACACATGGCAGGCAGCATTTGCACCAGAGATTGAACTCTATGACTATAACTTTATGGCATTTCTAGAGTGGTGGGGGAGCACTTTGTAGTTCACCTGGAGCAGCAGAGCTTGCTTCTTGATTCTGAAAGTTAAGCTTAAAGTAGAATGTGCTTTGATAGATGCAAGAACCCTAAAATAGGCTGGAGTCTGTGTATTTTATGTGAGTCTTGTAGAGATGTGTTGTTGCATGTGAGCCAGCTCTAAAAGTTGATGTTTTGCAGAATAAAAGAAAAAGATTACTCTTGTTAGAGAGGGCTAATTTTCGGTTTGGTGTGGTAGCTCGGTGGGATAAGCGACAGAGTGTGGATCTGTGATCAGTTGTTTAGTCAAAAGTTTGATTAAAATGTTAAATAGTAACTCTATATTTCTTGTAACATACTGTATATAAAATGCATAAAAATAAGGCACACATTGAACAACAGTTGTCTACCAACACACAAACCCTTCATAATTTCTAACTTAGACAATAATACAAGGCTCAGAGTAATGCTAAATGAGCCATAAGAGCCAGCTCCTCTACATGAGCCGAGCCAAAAGAGTCGAAGTTTTGAAAAGAGCCAGACTTCCCACAAGTAGTGTCTTAGAGGTTCGGCGTGTACTCCTTGGTCCACTATCTGAATAACATGTAAATAGGTAGAACTTGAAATATTTTATGCACACATTTTTAATTATAAGAAACATATATGACCCACAAGCTATTCCAGCTTTTTTTTTCCTTCACATGAATTTCTTTTCTTTTCTTTTTATGTTGTTGTTGCAGAGGATTTGAAGTCAATAATGCATTCTGAGTACAATAAACAGGAAAATGTGTATTTTGTCAACCAGACACACAAGCAATAATAACAGGTTCCTCCGTGTGCTCCTTTTACATAAAATGTCTCAATTTGACCTTAGCCAGGCCAATGCTGTTGAAACTCTGCTCCAATCCCACAACAGAGGCATACTTACCAAGTTTACAGTTTGATGACATTGTAAAAGTAGGAGATGCATTTTATCATTGTCAGGTTTTCCTTGTAAACTTCACTAAATTACATTTCTTACTCTAGTCAATGTAGCTTTGGGACATTGGATGAGGTCACAATGTGCATGGGCAAAACCTTTTATAACAAAGACTAACATTGCAGATGTCCTTAAACAAACTGTATTTCCACCATCAATCATTTAAGCTCATGGTGACTGGCAACTGTCGCCTCTTCTCATCTCACCCTTCTCTCCTCTTGACTCGTTGGATGACTAGCAAATAAGATAACAGCAGAAGACTGTAACGTCACCTCTGAGTTCTGCGGGTCTTGTTGCTGTGGCAATTGCAGAGGGCAGGTTGTGGTGCCCTGACCTGTAGTCTCTCCAAAAGGATAATGAGCCTCATGGCTCCCCAAATGAATGGCGTAGGCGGCCAAGGTTCAGTCTGTTTCCCCATAATGAGCTTCCATCTAAAAAAAAAAAAAAAGCCACAAGGCTTTTTTAGTCTTTTTAATTTTTCCCCATACCAACTAATTCGATAAGAAAAAAAAATATGAACAGAAAGCAGAGTTCAAATATACAAGGAGCCTTAAGCATGATCATGTACACCAGTGCATGGAAAAGTGAGAGTAAACAATAAGAAATGCAATACCGGTTGACATTTTGAGGTCAACATCACTCTGCTTTTCATATCTGGCTCCTCAACATTTCTGATTAGCAGAAGTGGCTTTGAGGGGAGCACATTCTAACTGCTTGTCCATGGAGCTAATTAAGGGCGACATACAAAGCAACAAACAAAACAACATATCATCTACATTAAATCTCTTCTGAAGGCACTGAGCAGTACAAACATGCCACTCACTCATACTCTCGCGCCCTCAGGCTGTGGTGTGCTCTCTGCTGAGGAGACAGAGAAGGTAGACAGTGCAGTGATTTTGGCCATCAAACACATGTCATCTTCCCTGAGTGGGCAGGGAACAGAGGTGGCCGAGGGAGACAGTTGTTGCAGCACACTGTTGTGTGATGAGCGAAGAAAAGTTTGAGTGTGTGTGTGTGTGTGAGTGTGTGGTTGGGGCTGAGAAGAGCAGATAAGGGGTAGACAGGAGAGCGAGAGGACAGTTGCTCACAGCACAGGGACTTTTGAAGTGCGAGCCTGTCAAGCATGGACTCCTGTGACAGCCGCGCTGAATTCCTGGTGAGCTGCTATTTCCTCCACCATCGTCAAGATTACATTGATTGTCCTCACTGCATAGGCCACCCATAAAGCGCCAGACACACAGGTTTAGACTGACTGTCCGAGAATGGCTAAAATTCTTTCTGTCTGCGGTGGCAAAATGTGGACAGGAAGTCAATGAAATCAGCGCGTGAAGCTGTGTGACACCTGCCTTTCCTGAGGTGAACTATGCAAGCGTGTGTTTATGAATTAGCGTTTCGAGTCCCTGCATTCATGCTCAAGGTTTAAACAGAGCAAAGAAAGAGAGATACTTTACCTGAAGCCATCCACTTCAGTATGAAAAGCAAAGTTTAACTAACACCTTTATGGGAAAGCATATTTTACTCATCTTTTAAAAAGGAGAGAAGTTATTATGGTGCCCTGCAGAGGAAAGGAAATAAAGGTACTAATGCCAGTTTCACTGTAAAAATGAAGACACCTGTGGAGCAGTGATTTAAATAACATGTTTGATACCATCATGCATTTTAATGCCTGCATTTCTTACCCTATTGTTTGCTAATAAGTAGCAGGAAGAGGTGTGAACCTGCCCCAGTGAAATTAATCGGGAATGGCAGATGCTGTTGCAGAGGCATTGGCCCCCATAGAGCACTGTGGGATTGAAGGAGATCTGGAAGGTGGCTCTGCAGACTCAGAAACAGCCCTATAATGACAGCTCTCAGCAAGACTCTGATTTCATTGAGGTTTTGATGTGACCACTAATGGCTGCTCCCACATAGGCTCACACACCGCGCATCACGCTGTTTCTTATTGTATTTCTCCAGCCTCACTAGGAGCAAGCTTTGACTTTACCAAGAATTGATTTAATCCTGACCTTTGCCAGAGATGTGTTAAATTCACATTAACCCATCTAGGACTGACGCAGAGTAGAGCCTATTTGTTGGAGTGGGCCAACAAAAATAACTCAAGCTGGGGACATTAGCTCGGATTGTGATAACTCCGGTGTACTATTGGATTCCCCCGGTTCACTTCCTTTACTAATGCATGGGGTGGAACAGTGTTTATCTGCGGTCGCATTTCTACAATGATACGTTTGTTTAGAACATGTAAACAGATTTTAGGAACACTCACGTTACTACGACTATACTATGTTTCAAACCAGCGAAGATAGATGCATTTTTTATGAACACACACACGCACACAGACCACACGTATGCCAAACATGGGCATGCAGTGTCACACACACACACACACACCCTCAATCGCATAGTTGACTGTTTGTGTATGTTTCCCCTATCCATCTTGAGCTGTGGCCAAGGCAGCCAACCATAACATTTGCCATGCGGCAGTCACAACAGGTTTTACTCTTCACTCAGCCTGGTCTGTATACATTGAGTGGAGGGCACGTCAACCCAAGAATGCACTAATCAGTCATATTTCACTTCAAGCACGCTCAGCCTAAACCACAACCTACCGTCATCCTCGCCCGTTTTACAGGTCTCCCTTTCTGTGCTTTCTCTGTGTCTCCTGAGCACATATTGCAGGGAAACTCTTAATGAATCAGACGAGCCGTTCACATGGACTATAATGAGCAGGTTTTGGTTGAGGGGAACCACAAATTCTAGTTTCCACTAAGGTACTTGAGCTAGTGTTACAACAATAATGAATAGTACAACAGGGGTCTGTGTTAAAAATACTCCCATTAAAAGGTCAGTGCTACACTAGACATGCCCAAGAAATGCTTGGCAAACACATGTAGCATTCTGTTACTAACTTTACTTGATGTTAAATGTCTGATGAATGTAAAGTTCAAACTCTGTTTAGGAATTCTGCTCAGTAAAACCAAATTGGGGTATAAAATGTAAACAATGAAACAGCATATCTGTAGCAATAAGCCACTTAAGAAGGCTTTGATGTATTCATGGATAAATTGCCATACCCCCGCCCCCCCACCGTAGTGGCCCTGAGGACAACATCTTAACTGATATAAATCAGCTTTACTGCAACTGGTCAAAATTTACTTATTCACATCACAGTGCTTTCAAGTGATCATCTATCAGCAAAACTAATCTATTTTCCTCTCAAAAGGGGCCCTTTTTCATTTCCATTCATGGGTCCACTTAATTTGAGCACAACCTGTTTTAATACAACACGTATTATGTGGAACGGTTGAACCTTCGAGCAATGTACTGTACCTGCATTTCTCTGGTGCAAAGCTCGGCTTTGCAAATGGGTTCCAGAATTTGTGAGTCACTTGGGATGAAAGTCTGTGCCAAGGCATGAAATAATAACACTAATATTTACAGTACATTAGATCTCAATTGATTCTGCGTCTCATTTTCTACCAGATGCAATAATTTGATAAACTCTGATTGACAATTCATGTCATCCATGTGTTGGTCCCTGAGCTTTGGGTAAAATATAATTGAGTCATAGCTGTGATTGGGGCGTTTCTGAGGGAGCTGGGGGCACGTTGACTTGGTGTGGCGAGGGCACGATAAACTTCCTCTCAGATTCTATTTTCTAAGGCAGTTTTAATCATCGTGAGGATGTTGTCTTATACAGGAACTGCCAGGGAAAGTACAGAGCACACAAGAACTGGGGATGTGGTTGAGACAGGGATGAAAAATGTAATCAGGAAATACTGGAAGGAAGGCAACTGTAGAGAGCGACTGGCCAGCTAATAATAGAGCTGATAAGAACGCAATGCAACCTAAACAATACGCAGACTAACTGCTTTAACTCGGGTCTCTGGAAAATGAGTTCATCACTTGCACATCTCTAGCAGACCCCAGGAGCTAGGTGTACAGATGAGGATGAAATATTAACAATATTATTACATTTAGTAGTTTTTTTTTCATCTTAATAGCCAGCAACAAGATTAGAAGATTCATATAACAGCTAATTTAGTTTTACATCATAAAAAATTATGGCACACATTAACTGCCAGTTGGGTGATTTCAATGCTAGAAAACACATTTGTCTGTTTTGGCAAACTAAAAACAATTTGTTGTTTCACAGGTTTCCAGTTGCAACTACAATCCTCTAATGCAATCTCCAATAAGAATCATAATATGTTAGATCCTCCATAGGCAAGGGCAGGAGACTATCAGGGAGTATATGTGAATCACATCTTTTTTTTTAATCATAGGAACCTTTTTCTCATCCTCAACAATTTCCTAGGTTGACCTCCCAAAATGCAAAAGGTAAAAGAAACCCAGATTCTCCAGATGTGTACAAATCAAACAAAAGGCATGTTTTCAATGCAAGGATCTGGTTCTCTTCCCCACCCTGTCTTATTTTAGATCTGCTATTTCCTATTCAAACAGGAAATCTCATCTGCTATATGTTGTAAATACCTGAAGCTACAATTAACATTTTCTAGTGATTAAGATAAAAAAACGACATTTCTTTGGTGTGGTCTTCCGATATATTACATTTATTTGCCAATGCTGAACTGTTCATGGCAAACAGTGAGGGTCGTAAGCTCATTTAGTGATGTGGAAAGAATCTATTGACTCCTAGAACAGCTGAGGTACACTAGTAGATCTTAAGCTCCCGTTTTTGGCCAGTCTTTAGCTCTGAATACAAGGGACCGTTGTGTCTCCCTCTCTTCTTTGGCTGGCAGCTGTGGGCTAAGCACTCATTCATAGATCTACACATTAGGAATTTTGAAGAAATAGGAGTAACACAAGTCCATCATTTTTTCCTTCTCCTTCTTTCTAATCTTGGAAATCTTGGAAATGAAGTACACTAAGTACCGCCAGGGGAGGTTGATTATTTTAGCTGCATATTTGCATAGGCTTTCTTCAGAAACGCTACTTCTCTTTTCCAAAGAGCACAGAAAGAAAAAAAAACAGCTTTGAGCAGAGGAGTGATGGACAACAACCATCAGTCAAATAATCTAAGGAAATCTAATAGATTCACTTTGCATTGTACTATGTCTAAATATTCATGATTATGGAGAAGAAGAGAAGTGCCAAGCAATGCTACTCAAAATGTGGTTATGATAATAACAGGAGAAGTAAGATACATATTTATGCCTGCACTGAAAGGAATGTGATACTGATTTAGAGCATATGGGTATTAGCTTACGGGCTTTTTAGACTTAAGTAGGGGATAGAAGTGTACTATGGTATATTTTGTTTATATCTTTGCTATATCCATGTAGGCCATGAAGGTATGTGGAATAAGTATGTCAAAGCCTTTCCAGATGTTATATTTTAAATCATGTCATCTCCACTTAGTGTTATAGCCCAGAAGCTCCATTTCGAGTAAATGCCCCTTGAGCAAGGTAGTTTTGCAGGGCTGGGATCAGCACTCTTTCATCCCTCCCTTCCTTCCTGCCTGTTGGCTCCGCTGACCTTTTGTAAACTCAGTGTGACATCCACCTTTTGAGGTAAGACAATTTGACAAATAAGTGATGACCGTTCACATATTTAATTTAGGAGTATGATGAAAAATTAACCGTGGCCAACTCCAGACCTTGATTTTTAAACAAGTCTTCAGCAGCCTATCTCTCCCAACCTCTTTTTCCCTCTCCCTATCATCTATCTCTCTTGCCCGCGCTCAGTCCCTCCTCTGCGCCCACCTCTGCTGATCTTTTCCTCCATTCCCCCTCTCTCCCCTCCCCCTTTCCTGCCCCATAACTAATCCTTATTATGCCTCTCACATAAACTGTGGGTCTGGCACCAGGCTGCCCAGCCACACAGGCTAAAAGGAATAGGGTGAGAAGGGATACTGGAGGAGGGTTCTTCAGTTGTAACAGGCCAAGTGGTGTAAAACATGCTCCACAGACCCTGTTTCCTTCCCTCATTTGGGACTTTGTCCATTATATTCCTCTGTCATCCCCTACTCAGCATAATAACTCCTGAAAGGTAGATAACTATTAATAGAGTTCGCACAGCACTGCAGTCATATGGATTGCCCCGCAGTGCTGTGACTAAGTAGAACTGATGTCTCCTGTGACAAGCGCTCGTGTTGCTGTCATCCAGGACGTGCAGACACTCTGCATACATTACTGACTGCTGGCTTCCCCCACTCCGTCCCCTAGTTTGGATGGCACCACAGCTGTCCCAAAGTGAATCCCAAATGAGAGGATCTGTCAGGGTTTGTTTGCTACAGGCCTTGATTTGATGCTATTACTCTGCAGATGGAGAGACTGGCTCAGTCTGCAGGAGCTGAGAGCTGCTGGTGGACAACAATCGCCTCTGGCCTGGCCTGGTGGCACCGAAACACATTTTAAACAAACAGAGCTGAAACTGATAAGGGCTTTAAAACTGTTTCAACTTTCTTATTGTCTCCCCCAAGAACAACACCCTGCACTGATTCTTTAACACACCCTGGTGTTTGTGTTACGGAGGCCAAATGACTACATCTCTCTCTTATCTTTCTCTCATATTCCCCTTCAGCCAGATGTTCCTTGTTTATTTGTCTCAGACACAGCTGCATATGTAAATAATCCATGATTTCTTCTGCTGGATGGGTGGATCAGAGCATATAGTGTGTCTGTTAAGTAAGCAGTCTCTCCTTTTTGCACCAGAGGTGGTGTTTTTATGGAGTCCACTGGCAACGCAACGTCCCTCTCAGGTCAGTTCGAAACCACAGCATGGCAGCACCTTAGCGCAGGTTATGTAACATAAGCGGACAGATGACGTCTTAGCTGCATGTGCTTAGATACTCGTACGAGGTCAAGGCTGCTTTTACTGTCCTAGCAGCACCTTGCCGCATCACCCATTTAGTTTCAGGCCCCCATAGCAAGTCGTTCTACTCTGTTGCAAGCATCAACTGCACCAACCCAGAGAAAGACTGACAGTCGACCCACTGACGAGGTGTGCAGGCAGCTCAACCAAAACAATAACAAAACTGGAGTCAGAGGGAAAAAGGGGAAGAGGACAGACCCTAATAATGGCCAGGCCATGGCTTGACATGCTATGAAAACTGACAGTGGACGAGTCATCCATTATTTATAGCAGTGCAGAGCTGGGTTATTTATTTTTTCAGGCAGCATGAGCAGCAAGGGATCATGGCATAAAACAAGCAGCCAGTCGTGGCCTATTCATGTGATTGTCTGCAGACAGCAGGGCAAGCCCAATGGTGAAGGGAGCTGTGGCCGCAGCTCTGTGGCTGTGGTGGGTATCCACCAGGACAGGATTCATTTTGACTATTGCTGACTCTTTCTCTGTCCCTCTCGTCTTTCATGTCATACACATGAGAGGTCAGTGTCAATTGTGGATTGGTCAAAACACGGCTGCTCACCTTTAACTTGCATTTCATATTGCAAGGCTGCTTTAACTGAAGCATTAATCAAGGTACAATTTTGCAATATAACTGTATTTATCAGACTGTTTTTGAACTGACCACATCAATATATTAGCAATTTAAAGTGGTAGCAGCTTACAGCATATTTTGCATTATAACACTACTTCCGTATTCCCCTGGGTAAAGTCTCATAATGGAATATTCCCCAAATAATCATGAACTGTTGACAGAGCCAAGTGACACATTCATCAGTGAGTGGCAGAACTGCTGATTCCAGCGTGAGACTGCACTGGCTAAATCCATGTGTATAGATTAGTAGAAGTGTTCAATAGTTCTGTCCAGGCAACTGGATAACTATTATCTAAGATATTTACCGTAGCTGAGTGAAAAAGTGTGTGTCTGGACATGGCTCAGTACAGCAGAGATACCACGGATGTATGAGGGCATTTCTGGCACACACAAACGCGCATGACATCAGGAACAGATGTTGCACATGCTGAAGCCCATCAAGGGACACCAACTCTGCATCAGTGCATGAATATTTTAGACAGCTTACTGCTGTACTTATCAGCAAAGACACAGCGAGGCTGCCCAAAGACCCAGTCAATCTGATCTCACATTTTGGTGATGTAGTACAGTAATCACATTATTGGAGAAGTGAGTAAAAATTCATACTGGGTTGATGAACTGCTAGCTTGCAAAAACGAGGAGCACGAAAAGAAAACGCTTTTAGTTTGGATGAATTCTTCTTAGATGAAGACAACCTTCGGAGCTCAAACCCGGAAAATCTGTCAAAATTTTGTTTAAAACCTAAAAAATATATTTTGTTGCTATGGGAGCCTATACCTTAAAGTCCTGTATGCTGTAATGTCACACTACCAATCTTTTCTGATCTGTAGAAATCCACCAGCCACATTATTGTAATCCACAGCCTTCTCTAAGCACAGCTTGAACCAGCAGCTTCAACTTCTCCTTGACCCCTGAGGAAAATAATCCTTCAACCAGATCCCCAGAGAGACTTTCATTACAGACAAAAACACAATCCATGGGTGGCCAGAGTCATATTCCGATATTAGGGCAGAGGACATGGATTTGATATGAGCCTGGAAATAGTCCTATAGACTACAGAGTGAGCCCCAGGTCCACGTTGAGCTTTAATGGCCCTCCTCTTGCTCGTCAATCACACATAAAGAAAATGCTTAATTGCAAATTTCAAACCAGTGCAGTGGAATGGCGTCATATTATTGGAATGGGAGAGAAGAGACAGGTTTTGAATTGCTCACGAGCAGAGCAGATGGATACTACTGCCTAGCAAAGGTGTACGTCCTTATGAGTTACGAGCTTGTAGCAGCATTTAGAGTTATGGTTGACACAGATCAGCTCAACATTCAATATCACAATTACAGTAAAAGCTGGTGTAATGTTTCTCATATGGGCAGCGGCATAAACCTTACAGGGTTTGCTGCTGGGAACCTAAACACTGCAACAGGAACATACACTAACATAGGCTGAAGAGCGGTATGTTAATATTTATCCAAATATAAGCATATACTAAGCATATGATGCAGATTCAATCAGAAAGAGCGGATAACTGTGTGTTTTAACCAAATACCAAACTGCTTCTTCAGCCTGTTTCATAACGAAGGTGCAATATGTGTTTTCATTGAAAACTATATGTTGTTTTCACACAGCACCGGGTGGTTTTGAAGCCAAACAAAACTCACATTCCTCAGCTTCTACCTCATTCTGTACCAAGTTTACTTCTGGGAGAGAAATATCATCTTTCCTGGTGTGAGTAATGAGGTTGATTTTATTCAGTTTAATATTCATTCAAACTAAACACATGGTTTGCGTCTGCATGAATACATTTTCCTCCACTTGAATGTTAGATCCGGCTTCCAGTCAGACAAAGGAGAAGGCAGGCAATTGTAATTTTAAGGCCCAGCATGCCGTTCACCACAACTGACATCTCTTTTTTAATTGACCCCGGGTCAAATAGGGACTGGGATAATATTTTGTTAAATTATTCTCATTTCCCTCTGAATGATATTTCCATAAATCTCTACTTCATGCCTTATTTATTACCTTCTTACAATTACCATGCAAACGACGTCTTAACTGTCACCCCTTTCTCCCTCTGAACAGTTTAGTAAATATCAAACCATATTTATTATTAATAAACCCACAGCTCAAAAAAACCCTTTTATTTATAAATTATTCAGACACTCAAAAGCTTGGGGAGCATGGGCGCTCCCCACTTGATGCCACAGAGGCCAGCAAAATTAATACTATTGGCTCAGACTGATTCTAGTGCATGTGTCATCTGTTTTGTCCTCCTGTATCTGTCCATCTGTGTGAGCTGTAGGAGATCATACATTTCAAGCGCTGTGTCATGCCCACTGACAGACTTTACACAATAGACGTTGATTTTATTATCACAGCACAAGTGGTAGAGGCACCCTGCAGCTTTACTGCTCACCCGAGCCCCGTCTCCAGTCATTTATTGACGGCTTCTCGCGTGCATGCTATAGCCTGCAAACATACTCAACCAATAACCAAAAAGCTATGTTTGTGTTGGTTATCCCCTCTCACACCCAAGCAACCACACACAAATTAGATCACACTCTCACATATGCAAAGCAACAAACAATCAATATGTTTCTCCACACACACACACACACACACACACACACACACACGTTCAGACATGCTCATTTACCCATGTGCTCACTCACACTAACCTGAGTTGGCTTTCCAGCTGCGCAAGCTGTTTCTTCCATCAACATGTGTTTACTGGCAGGGGACCCTTATGTTTGCATTACGGGGAGGCAATAAACAGGAAGGCCAGCCCCAGGGTTTGTAAACTACTGTTTGGGGGGACCCTCGTGAGGGCTCTGGTTCACAACCTTTGATTAAATGCATGTGAAATGCAAGTAATATATTTTTTTCTTTTTCTAAGTTTTTGTGCATGATGTTTCTGGAATCCTACGTGTCCAAATCCACACACTTTGATTCATTTTTCAAACTCTTATGGAGCGCTAACCACCTGGTTGAGTCAACAGAGCCCATGTGTATGTGATAGGGGGGGGGGTTAACATTAAATTAGGTAGTCGCCTGCTACAATATACAAGTGAAGGACTGATTAACTAGATGACGGCCAGGTCTATTATTTTGGTTAATCAATAGATCCTTCAATATACTTAATAAACAACATCAAAGAACGCGCTTATAAAGAGCCGCAGGCGAGTGATAGACTGCACTGTTTTTATCTCTTTATAAAAGCCTTAGCTTTTGTTGAAATATGATAATGACTCTGTTCTCTTCTGCTCATTTTAGCGCCCATTGTATGACAATGAACAATAGGCTCATTTTAGATCACACCGCACCTGAAGAAAGCATGTTTTGAGCCAACTTCAAAGAAAATAATTTGCAAGAAATGCTGAGAAAGTCTATATAAACATACACTGCATAAAATTAAGGTACTTCAGTCACCTAGATCTGACTGGAATAACAAGACACGGTAAGGTTAAAGTAACATTAGTTGTTCAGATAGAAAAAGGAAACAAGTGTCAGCAACTTCATCCACAAATGTAGTACTGTCGACAGTTTTATTGGTCTGATCCATTACTTGATTATTCTATGTGTAAAGAGATCATTGTTCAATATGGCAAAGCATACGAAGCTGCTTCTGCACTTTACAGCAATGATGTACAAATGATTCATGTTAATAATTCCTCAATCTGGATGCTAGAGAAGGACTGTGCCACCACTTTGTTCCGAAGATCTAATTAGAACAAAAGCATTGCAGTAAAGTATATACAATACACTTTATCATAGTACATATAAACCATAATACTGCATTAACTTCAGTCCCGAGTTCCTCCGACTCATATTAGTAAGTCTGATAATGGACTTGTGATTAAATCAGTTATGAAATTAAGAGGTGTATTAAAGATTCAGAAATTAAGGTTTGAGTTGTGTAGTTGAGATGAATGTTGTTGTCCTGCAGGCCTAATATTCCTGTGACAGATGATTAGCATTTTCTTCCTAAATTAGATCAGTGGTCTACATCCTCTATAGATAACATTGTCTTTGTTGGCGTCTCTCTATTGTGTAATGTAATTCAAATCTCCATGTGGGCTACTCCACGCGAAATAAATGTTAGTTAACTCCTATTAAGTGTTTTAAATACCCTCCCCGTGACGCCCGTTCAGCCAATAGCGGGACCCTGGGGGCGGGGGTCGCTGCGCGCCCCCTGGCAAGCATGAGAGGCAGAGGAGCTCCTCCGACTCTACCTCTGCCGGGTTTGGTGTACCCCACCACCAGATGACTGTCAGTGCGCATTTCCTTCTGGCTAGAGGAGAGGGAAGTGAACAGGGGAGACCGTCAGGGAAACTGTGTGAGAACGAGTGAGTCGGAACCCAGTGAGAGAATCAGGCGCAGGGAGCGACGCGCAACTTCACCGGGATTTATCCCTGCGCACTGTCGAGGAGGAGAGATCGCTTTCGAGCACAGCATGATCAAGCAGGTTCAAAAGTGGACCGTGGACGAACGTACTGACTGATACTGAGCACAGTGAGCAGAGAAAGCTGTAGCAGCGCCACAGGGAGCGGACACTGGGAAAGAAGCGGATGCTGCGGGGAAAGTTACCGACTGTGGAGATGCTTTGTTAACTGCGAGTTTACAAACTGTTCGGACTATCCAGAGTCCTTCTTTCGCTGGATGCTATTAGAGCTGAATCCAGGAGCGCTTATCCATCCGGTGATATTCCGGTGCCGCGGTGCACAGTAACCCGCTCAGTCGCATAGACGGAACAAGTGAATCCTTTCCACGGAACACAGTCACCGACCAGAGCAAGCAAAATGACTGCGTTGTACCTCGTCTTTTGCCTTATGGTGTCAGGTAAGGTGTGATTCCGTTATTGTTTAAGGTACAGATCATTTGTGGAGGTGATGGACTGCGCTCCATCCCGGCGCGCTGCGTCAAGCCATCCAGGGCACTGGGGTAGAGGCGCAGCTGATCTGCTGCAGTGCTACAATTCAAAGCTATTAATTACTGGTAAATCTTTAATTAGTTTTAGAAGAGTGATTACAGTAGGAGGGCGCACTGTCTGCAGCCCGACCGGGAGCATCAGCGGATAGTGGCACTGCGTAATTGTGGATAACTCATTTAGTTCCTGTTCGGGTTGAGGTTTCGGATGTGTGAGGGACGGTCTCTCTGTTGTGGATAGAGATGTGGTTACAGATTCAGGGCGCACGGACGGAAAGTTTAAGGTTTTTAACAGTGGAGGGGATGACTCGATGCGTGTGTCTGTGTGGATCCCAACATTTGAATGAATTTAATTAAAGATATAATGTCTAGATATAGGCAGTTGAAGCGCTGAGAAATAAGATCATCACAGAGTCCGCAACTCGGTCCCCCGAAGTTAATCAGTGCACAGCTTGAAACTAAAGCGAGAGGATCAGCCTGATGAACCGATGTGGAAAGAGGGGTTTCTGTTCGGCTGTTAGTGTCCTCATCCAACGCAGGCGTCGCTACTATGAACAGTGCGTAAACAGATAAAATGGTGTATGCTCTGTGGAGGGGGTGGGGGTGCGTTTGTGAGAGAGTGAGTAATAGGGTTGGGGGAGTGGGGGAGTCGTTTGTTTTTCGGGAGACAGCCAAACACATCACGCACCTGTTTGCCCCTTCAAAAGTCCAACACATGCTTCTACCTAAACTTCCCAGTGTGTCTATCAATAAGAGTCGGAGTAAATGTATGTATGTTGAAAGATGACTCACTCATGACTCAATGACTCAATTTCATTTGGTTTAAAAATGCAGTTGTCATAAATGTAGATGCACAGCCATATGAAACTTATTATCAAAGTGTTTTTCAATATAAATATAACCGTTATGAACAACCAGGGTTTCTGAGCAGCTGGGACAATTCACGGGAATAATTTAGTGCAGCAAATGTGTTGATGCACAAATAAGCAACTGTTGACTTATCAGCATTTTTAGAGTATGATAAACTAATGCATGCTATTAACACTGAGAGAAATTAAGTAATGCAAATTAAAGGAAATACATCATCACGCTGACAAAGATCTTCTGTCAGAAAGAGAAAATATGGAAAAAGAAAAAATGGAATTCTTCTCAGCCTTCTTTGCCTCAATCAGACACAGTCTTATCACATGCATTTTTAGACTTACAAGTTGACGTGTGGTAAAAAAAAAAAGGTCAATGAGCATTTGTCGTGAGTAGATCTGTACTTTTAGCCTGGGTTCCGCATGGTTTTGTCATTATTCGAAGCTTAGGGGGGGGATATGACACCAGTAGACCTCTGCTCCCTGACAGACTAGCAACAGCTGGATGAGACAGGGCAGTAGCCAAACAGTGGCATGCTTCCCGGGACCTTAACCCCCTCATACTCACACACACACACACACACACACACACACACACACATTGACACAAATCCTCTGCTTCCCTCTCTGACTTGCACACGCAAATAATGAAAATGGTAACAGCTCCCCTAATTAGAACCTCAGAGACCCCGGACCTCATTTTTTGTGCCAGTGTTACACAAAGTCAAAGATATACAAAATCAGTTGTGCCCATAAATGTATTTTGTATTTGGCCACAGCACAGGGCTTCACTTTGAAATGTGAGTATGACATATACATTTGTATGTATGTATGCTTGTACAACACTGATAATTTACTTTCTCAGAAAGTCCCCTGGGCTCCCAGAGGAATTGGATTCCACAGTGCATCAGTATTCTGAGTAATCTTCAGTGAGCCCGTCTTTAGAACCTTTTGCTTTGGGTCGCTTGCGTCTCATCGGGCCAAGTTCAAAGGCTGCGAGCTGAGATTACAAGTTTTTCTCCCTTCCTCTTAAGTTGTGTCGCCACTCATGTCTCACTATAGTGTAACGCTGTGGAAATTTTCCACCTTGCCTCTTCTCACAACTCTTTTTGCCGGGTTGCAGAATGTGTGACTATGCAACACGAGGACATGAGAGCGTGTCTGCTTAATGGGCTGGAGGCAGACTTCCACCAAATGCTGAAAGCCTGCTCACACACATACCTAATGCGAGCACACACAGAGAACTGAAATCTAACAGAGCAAACGATAAGCTCTTACTGAGCTCTCGCCACCACCTCATCATCTTTCCCTTCCCCATTATCGGAAATTTGTAATTCCCTCGTCCCCCACAGGCATGTTTGTGGACGTAGAGGTAGCGTGGCCCGCGATGTTTGTTTTAGGAACCCGTGCATATTTTATGAGCTCTCTGAATTCTCGCGGAGGGAGTCTGGATAGGCAGAGCGAGGCAGAGTTTAAGATCAGAAGGGAGGTGTAGGATGGAGGGAGGGGAGTCTTGTTGCAGGGATGACACTCAGATGTGTCACAAGCGTGTGGATGATTAAGCTGACAAGCAGCGGGGAAACACTGAGGAAGACCGCTGAGCATCGTTAACCTTTTCTCCATCTTGTTAATCTTGTCTCCCTCTCGCTGTCACACTGATACACACAATCATACTCATGCTCGCTATCTCCCCTTTTACTCTTCCCATTTCTCTCCCTCTATCAGTTTCATTCCCTGTTCGCCTCTGTGATACAAAGAGATTGAGGATAAAGTAGGTAAGTGGTAGAAAGTTTTGAGGCATGAACCCGAGCCAGCCGAGCCAGTAGTGCAGACACAGCAGAATCCGAACACAGCTGAGTCTTGAGCAGGAGTGTCTTGCATTATTTAGGAGACATAGTCATGGCAAAGCTATAGATTAATTTTGGCCCTCTTTGATTTCCTGTCTTAGGGAGCTCTGTGTAATAGTTTTTAAACATTGTATCTGAAATTTCTTGATTCGATTGTGGCTACAAATGGGACAGTCAGTCTACAAGAACAGCATTTTTAATACGGTCTGCTTTTGTAAAGCCTCTGGACTCGCTTTCACAAACCTTTTGGTCACAAATAGTAATGAATGATCAAGGTCTCAAACAATAGCCTGCTGTTTTTCCTTCTCATCCTGAAGACATGTCATGCACGCAGAGCATTGTCTCTCTACCCTTCTTCATGAACAGATACCCTGGCATTCCCACCTACCATGCACGCACTGGCTATATATGCATGGAAGGAGAAACTGTAAAGGCAAAGAAAACAATGGGGCTTCATAATGTTACGTGTCTCTAATCAGCTTTGCCACGTGGGTAAACACAGATAAAGAACTTGGCAGTGTATCCTGAGGCTTTGTTATCAGCTTTTAGCAACTTAACTGGATGTATATGCTGGTATGGTTCAACAGGAAGCTGGAGTGTCCAGGTAGCAAACAGTGGATTGCATTTGGCCTCTTCCAGGATTATTTTTAAATTTCCTGGCTATCCTCTATTTGTCTTTTCTCCTTGTGTCTCTGCACATCCTTACCTCGCCTTCCTCTGGGGCAGTTTAAGGATCCAGGGAGGAAATGACAGGGAATAGGACAATGGGAGGACCATGTCAGCTTCCTGCCATTGCCTGGAATCTTCTTCCCCATCTACAGGGTGTATCATCAGCATAAAGACTGGTGGGGACATCACAAACGTGTTTACTCTTTCATTCTTCTGTACAAACATGGTAATGGACAAATATAGAGAGGCAGAAGCTTGGATTAATTATCTGCATATCATTAAAACAGCCACCCTAGGGAAAGTCACGTTTATATGGTAATAGCTATTTTATAGCAGGCTAGGGTTTAATTACCCCCCCCCCCCCCCTAAAAAGTCTAAAGTGTCACTTCCTACTTGAGATATGTATCACCATTTCAAAATGCCCTTAGCCCAGAAACCAACATACAATAGAAAAACCACAGACATTCCAGACTACACATTCATTTTTATTTTCCAATCAATTCTTGCCCTGCAAGACAAGAATTTCATATCTCCTGCCGAGACACAGAAACCAACAGCAAATTGAAATTTATCTTCTGCGTTGCTGCAATATCTGTTCCTGTGTTATCTTCACCAGCCGTGTTCCTTAACCCTGTCTTAAAGATAGCTCTGTTGGACAAGGATTCTGGCTGCAGACAAGGGGCTCAGCAAAAAAGAAAAGTTCAGTCAGGAATAACATTTATTTACCACTAGACGTTGATTTATTTTATCTCTCTTTTTATTCACCTTATTTGAATTTTGATTGTCAGTGGCACTCACTATAAAGAAATGTTTGAATTATGCAGTAGTAGTTTTGTAGGGCTTATGGCATGTGCACATCATCCAGCAATGACTCACGAGAAACTCATGGAAGCAACACCCTTAACATACACACACACACACTCACAGAGGTCAAGGGCACACAGTGGGGCAGAGGATGATAAGCTAAGATGAGTATTTGCTATCTTCAGGGCTGTGTGCCCTTTCTGGAGCGATTAGTCAAAGTCCAACTGTCTAATTAATGATGCTGCAGCTTCCAGAACATGTCATCTCCAGAACTAACAAGGGCTAAAAACGCATTTAAGGAAACAAGAAAACGCTTGCCTGTCTGCCTGCTGCTCATTTTATTAGCAATGGAAATAGTGCATAATCTTGCGGGACTAAATATTCCAACTATACGTCCTTTGAAGTCCAGCCTGCCTCCTCCTTTATTCTTCTATTCATCTGTCCGTCCTGTCAGTTCAAACTGCCGGGAATGCCAGGAGTTATATTGTGTTAATGACTCAACCATCAGCAACAACAGTGAGTTGGATGTGACTTAATGTCTTCTTCCTTTGCTCAGTGAAAGGCTGCTCAGCATTGTTCTACAAAGCTGGGTGTAGGGTTGGAGAAAGTGCAGCCATATCTTTTATTCTAATTTATTTCTTGTGGGTAAGTAAGTTTGGACAGGTTGGAGAAACTCACAATGGGAGGTCTGTGAGGAAAGGCCGCCAATTTGCTATCAACTGAGGAGTGTCAGTCAAAGCTTATCGACCAAGCTTTTAACTGCGGCTCCCTCAGAGGTAAAACATGTTAATGTTATTGAGCCATACAGAGGTGCAGGAAACAGTGGTGTCTGGGTGGCGGTTGAACCAGTAGGAGACCAAGGTGTGTCTCTCTCTCTCCTGCTGTCTGTTTGGCCAGAGTAAGCTGATGTGGAGACAGAAGTGGGCTCAGCATGAGAACAGGGGGAGGGAGAGAAAGAAAAGCAACGCAGAAGGGTCAAAGGGATTTATTGCCAGGAGCCTAGCATTTCAAGTAATGGATATGCTTGTATTGGTGTAAACCAAACCTGCTGTTTTTCTTCCAGCATGGCAGAGGTGGAAAAAACAACAAAGGTGTTACTGACTGCAAGTCTGAGGGGGATTAATAGAAAGTTGATATTTCGACACCTCAGGCTACACGTTAGATCTCAGGTGTACACTTGGACAAGCAGAAAGTGCTTGTGTGTGTGTCAGTGTGTGAGTGTAGAGTGGTGGATAGTGGGTGTATGAGGGTAAGGTAAGGAAGGTGTATTGTGGGAGGATCATCTGCTTCTGCCACATTCATGTGAGGCTGCAGCAGGGAGGGCAAGAACACATGGTTAAGTGCCTCCCAAGCTGGCTGAAGTGAACCTAACACCCCCCCTGGATGAAGCAACCCAGCCATTGTTCCAGCACATTGCACCCGTCTGACTGAGGCATCCTAGCACTATGCAGATCCCAGGGGGCTGGAATGAGAACGAGGCAGAGGAGGAGAGGGACTGATTGTTCCCTGCTCAGACTATCCACAGATGGGGCTACGGCACAGGATGCTGGCTGTTTGCTTTAGAAAGTCCCAGGCGTTTGCTTTGCAGTTGCGGTGCATAGAATGCTCTGGGGGATAAAGGAGAAGGGAGCGAAAACAGCACGGCAGGAGAAAGAGAGAGTGGTGTAGAGAGAGAAAGAGAAAGAAAACGATAGAAAAGGGACCTTGCCTAATATGATGTCAGTGTGAATATAGTGTCAGTGCCAAGCAGGGAAGACAGATGATACAGCTATACCGTGATATGGTGGTTGGGTGAGAGAGTGCTCAAGTCCTCCCATTTCCAAACAGAGACATATAGAGCTGGAGATAATGGAGAAGGGAGGAAGAGAAAAGAGACTAGAGCGAGGAAAGGAAAAAGGAAGGGATGAGATGCAGGCTGCATCCATCATGTGGTTTGGTGCAGAAGCCATTTGTATCTATTGTTCACCATAATTTGTTTTCTCAAAGACTGCAACGGGAGGGGTACGGGGGAGAGACAAAGCTTTGGCAGCTATTTATTTTTGTGCTAATTACTTAAGTGAGACAGCATAATTAGACGTATAGCTAAATAGACAATAAACGGAGAGAGAGAGGCAGATAGACAGGGAGGCGGTAGGTGAATTCAAATAGATGAGGGGCATGGCCCTCTCTATTTCATATTCAAGAGCACGAGAAAACACGTTAAAAGGAGTTAGAAGGGGATGGAAAAGGATAAAGGGAAAGGAAAAGGGAGAGTAAAGGAGATGGGGTGATAGAAGGGATAAAAGATAAGAGGGAAATAGAGAAAAGCCCTCTTCGAAGGCTGCACTTTGAGGTGCGGCCCGATGCTGCAGGAAGAGTCACCTCATTTAATACACCTGCTCAGCGGGAAGGAAAAAACAGAGATATAAGAAAATGTCGTAAAGAAAAAGAGAAGAGAGAAAAGAGGATTCTGATCTCATCTTTGCTTCCTCGGATCAAAGGCAGAGAGCGGCAACAGAAGGCTGTTTGTTGTGCCTTGTTGGGAGGGTCTCTTCCTGTGTGAGGTCACGGGGTGACCTGGCCTGCGGTTTGGTTCAGACAGCCTTTCCGTTCCACTCAGCTACACGCCAAACCCTTGAAGGAGTCATATAGGCTTTATGACCAGGGACAGTTTACTAGAGAGAAGTGGTGAAGTTGATGGAAATCTGCCAATGAGATAAGGCTGCCTGGTAAAAGAGAAAGGGAATCTGAAAGTTTGTAAAAAAAAAAAAACTGGCACGGTTATGAATAAAATCCCTCTTTTTTTTTCGACTAATTGGAAAGGACTGTGTTATTAGCTAGTCGATGTGTTGTTGAATATTCCGTGTGTGATAATGCAGTTCTGCATCTGCTCAGGTTCATGTGTAGGCAGTGTGTGGGTGTGTTGAGCATGTCACCAGTCTTTCAGTACTGTGATACAGGGAAAGATAAATAGGACCTTAATGAAGCCACTCAATCACAGGCCAGTTAAAACAGCTCACCAAAGATTGAGATGCAGTCAGGCCTGTGTCGAGGCTTATTGAAGCCAGTGAGAGACGCTCTTGGGCGGTCACACTTCATATTAGCCATTCAGTGCACTGAGGACCTCAGCCTAACTACCCTTCTTTCTCTAAACAGTCCTCTGACACTATATAGAAGCCTGGGTCAACTCCCTGATTGTGCTGGAGAGTTCTTTAAAAACCAATTTAAACCCAGTCCTTTGTTTAACTCCCTGGAAACTCGGGCTGGGACACATTGTGAGTATTGTGTGCCCCTGTTATATTATTGAGCTAAGGTTTAAGTTTTGTGCGAGCAGTCCTTGAGCATGTGATGTTTTGTTGAACTGGGTAGATCTCAGGACTGGCCCAGACTAGTTTTTGGGTGAAAGACAGCACATGAGAGAAATCAATGGTCCAATTCAACCTATTACAGCCATGACTGTTACTGTAATAGTGTGGAAATGGACAGTAGTCATGTGGATCCCTTTTATATCCCCAGGCTTGGATCACAACTGAAGCTCTGATTCATTTACTCCCAGCTTTGATTAAAAAAAGGCACTCTAAGGATTTCAGAGACTCTCACATGATGGTGACGAGAGAAGAGATCCTTCCGGTATATGAAACGGATGAAACCTCCATTCTGCCAGGTTTGCCGAAGGACAAACATAACACTGCACTGCAATTTTTCTCGACAAATAATGACTCCTCTAGTCCTCTCTCCTTCTAGCCTTTGCTGCTTTGATCCCAGGTAATGTGTTAACAAGCAGCGGGTTCATGGAATACACATAACATTAGTATGTGTGTTCGCACCGAGGCGCGAGAGAGTGTGTGTCTGTTTGCATGTGTGTGTTTTCACACCAACTAATGAATTGCTTTATATGCCTGCTGAGGTGACGATGGCCTGTCTCTCTGTTTTTTTTTACCCCCTATGTGTCTGCCTCAATCCATGATGGTCAGGGCCCTCTCTCTCACACAAACACATTAATGAGACCAATCTAATTAGTCCTTGTGGTTCCAAACAGGAGCCCCCAAGAAAACCACACTATCTATGTGAGCTGCTCTAATCAGGGGACCGCTCAAAAGACACAGGACCCACTGAGCCAGTGAGAAAGTTCACATAACGAGAGAGACCTGCTTGGACTCACTCAGATTACCGTGCCAGTTAATTGCTGACAGGAGGACACACACAAAAGAATTGGTCATATTTTCAGTCCTATGACCACTGAGGTGCAGCTCTTTACTCTTTGCTGTTTAGCTGCCTCACTCCCCCTGGTAGAGCTCCTCCCTGAGGGTGATGCAGAAAAATGACTTTGTTCTCCTTCATCCCTCTCTCTCACTCCAGATAATTCAATCTGTTCAATATCAAATGATCTCTCCCAATTTCTCAGTCTATTTTAACCTTATCGCTCAAACAGCTACCTCTGGGGGATCAGCCTCGTTCCACCTTGTTTAAAAAGACACGTAGAAAAGAAAAGGAAAGGCAGCCCATGAAAAAGGGATGGCAAATAGCTCTCCGAGGAGTGCTTTTAAAAGCCTTTGTTTGCCATTCTCATGGGCCATATGTGAAACAGCGGGCAAACAGATTGAAAGAGAGAAAAATAGTAAAGGATAGCACGATGCCAAGGGAGATAAAGGAAGGCAGAGGCAATCTACGAGCAAGTAGGGGAGTGCGGGTGATTTGAGTTGTGGTACTTGTACTGTCTGGGGCTCTAACTTGTGTCCCACAGCACTTAACACGCCCCTAGCCATCTCTCCTGGCAGTTAATTAGAATTCAATAAGGTTGCCGCCTGTTGGTCATTGTTCCTCCAGTGTGTTTACCCTTTCCAAAGGCTCCATTCGCTGCTTAATCTGCAGAGAAGCTGAATGTCAATAGGTCAGGCCAAGACTCCAGAGCCCTGAGAGAGGGAGAGACAGAGTGAAGGGGGAAGAAGAGAGGATCAGGGGGATGAAGGAAAGAGGTCAGTCCTCTCACTACTTGCAATTTTTTTCTTCACCGTTCCATTCTTGTTTTTTTTTACCCCACCCCACCCCACCCCCCGGTTTCCTTGTGTCTACGCTTCTTTTCTCAGTTCTAATCCGTTCTCTTGATTGTTCTAAGCTGCTTTCAGCCAGTCCCTGCGAGGGTGGAGGGGTTTTGGGGTCTGTTTTAATTAAGATTTAAAAGACAACTCAGTCAGTAAGGGAGATTTAGAAGCAGGATGAACAGCGCAAAGCAAATGAGTGAAGGTAGGACAGATTGCAGTGAGAGCTCATAAAATTTCAGAAATAGGTAAAGGAGAAAGTAAGAAATCTATGATTTACCACAAACTCACACATGTTGCACACATTCAAACAAACACAGATGGACTCTGAAGCATTCGAGTGGCTAAGCTAAATGGGATTTTTTTTTCTGGAGGGGGGGGTTGTAATCAAGTGGCACAATCTATATAGACTTCCTCTGATTCATACCATATCCTGTGAGGGTGATATGGGATCAGTGGTAGCCAGCAGGGGAGCCAAGGGAGTTATCTTCACACTCTGTCTAATGATCGATCATCTCACCAGATGGGCTTAAGAGTTTGTAACGCTCCACTTGTTTATCAGAGCCCCAAACCTGAGACCTCTCCGTAGAAGAAAGACTTGTTTTTCAGACACACAGATTTCATGAAAGGAAGAATAGAGCTCGAAAGGTGTGTTTCAAAAATTGAAAGTTTGCTTATGCTTATGAAGCTCGGCTCATTTCTGTGCAAAGTGGGTCTATTGGGCTGGCAACGTCACTGTGGTGGACGTTTCTGCTGGACACTTAATCAACAGGCTTAATCGCACCAGGACAAAAGCCAGTTTCTCTGTAGGAGTCTAGCCATCAAAGATACATGCATTGCTTTACTTACTGCAAGCAGTGTGTTACAGACAAAGTGTGTCTGTCTCTGTGTGTCACAGCAGCCTGAGAAAAGAGTTAAAACAGACACATCTGCCCCTTTGCAAACTTTACATTCTTCTTCCACAGTAAAACCCCAGAGAAAACACACCCAAAAACAGAATACACAATGAAGTGTTTAAGTTCATCAGTCTGTCGGTGCAGCCAGTAAGGTGTTAAAGGCCAGGCGAGGGTCAGGAGCTCAGCCCATGCTATTCACTGCAGTGATACATCCCTACACACAGCCACCATATGTCCAGGGTTTCACAGCCAAAGAGCCAACCCACCCAGCATGACAAAGACCTATTCACACCCACTTGACTCTGAGGAAATCTGCAATGCCATGGTATGATTAGAACAGAATGCAGCACTAGTCCGGCCAGTGGCAGACAGAAACAATAGACTGGAAGGTACAGACAAGTAAAAGGAGAAAGAACTTTACAAAGCTCTTTGAATGGATAACTGCAAGCATGATCTTGCCCTTAGCTTACTCCATCTCCATTGCTTGCCTCAATCAAAGCCCCCCGAGACTCTCCCAGCACGCTCTGCCTCTGTCACTCACAAGTCTGTTAATAAGGCCAACAGTAAACGCCAGTAAAGATATGCAGGGATGAAAGATCCGTTTCTGATGTTGTTGCTTTAAGGATGTGTTTCTGAGTGTCAGAGGGAGTCGGGGACAATGCAGCTTTATAGAGTAATGCTGCATTTTAATACAAAACAATAAACCCATCGGCTTATAAAATAATATTTTGTGTCCTATATCCTGCTGTGTTTAGGCTCTGGGGACTTTTGGCAGACACGAAAAAACCCCACCTCCACTAAGTTAAAGGTGCAGAAGAAGTCTATGCCAAAGAATAAAGTGTATAGAGTTCCTGGAAGAGGGATATATCACACATTCTTTCACTGCAGCAATTAATATCCAGAAAAAAAAGGTCAAACTTGACTTGAAACAGTCCAGTATATCACTGCTACATTCAGGACCTGCATTTCATACATCAATCCCTGATGTCTCATCAGCCTGGTCACACAGGAGAGACCCACACTACACATTATCAAAGATTGATGGTGTGTCCTAGTTAAAGACAGGAGGAGGAGAGATGACTAGCTGGAGAAGGGAAACTTGCCTTACCATCAGCCTTTTCATAACTCTTGACTGTCGCTTGCACATGACCTCTCACAGCCCAGTGCAAACACCATCACTGTTCTTGGCAAATGTTATGGCAGGCTTCAGGCTTCCTAACCCGAAGACCTGACCCCATGATATATGGGGTAACTTGCAAGTGCAGCATTTGGACAGTGCTCTCACATGAGATGATGCTAGGAAGCTCAAGCCAGGAGTGGAGTCGTCCGACCCACCCGCTTCCTCATCCTGCCCTGTAACGGAAGACAAAACAAACTGACAGAACAAACAGACAGATTACCCTAAATCCTTTTTTCTCTAACACACAATCAAACCATCTCTTATATCCACTGTTTCACCGTCATCCTACCCATTTCGTGTTCAGAGTGCTTGCTTAATAATTAATTGATTAATTAGTTCACTCATTAATCATTTATTCATTAATCATGGCCTGATTTTTCTAGAGGAAGCGCTCAATCTGAAAAAAAAACCCTGACTTCACATTTCACTGTAATTATGCTCCTTTACTAATCAACGCTTAAGAAATGGAGTTTCAGGAAATTAGTTTTCTCTTCCCTTCTTTTTCTCAGCACAGAGTAGGATGTATTGAGGTCGGCAGGTAACGTTTTTTTTCCCTCCCTTTCTTGTGTTGTGGAAGCTCCGAGTCATCAGTAATTTTAAAATAATGTTTCAAGTTATGGGAAAGCTGATGAACAGAAAAAAGGTATTGGTGTTAAACTAAAACTTGTCTTTTCTCCACCTATAAATGAAAGGGGACAGAAACTCAGGTTGCAGAGTAGCCACACGCATTGATTAATAAATGGCATTTTGAAGGCCACTTGTAAGAACAATGGGGTGGCAGCAAAATCACACACTTATTGTTTTCACTGGATCAGTGGCTCTCCTGGGAAAGGAGGTAATTTGTTTAATCGCCTGGAGTTGCGTTCTCTGGACAGAGAGATTGGAAGATAGGAGCATTCAGAAATATCTTTTAAAATGTGGAGTAAGCATAAGAAGGAGAGTGAGGAAGAAGAAAAAAAACATTTTAAACAGGTTTAATTAAAAGTGTTTTTGTGCCTTTGTTTTCTCTTTGGATGCAGAGTTCACAGCACAGCTCAGCTGCGTTCTCTGAAGAGGCTCTTGTCAGCTGATGACAAAAAAGAATTATGCATCAAATTAAAGAGAGCTCCAGTGAAATGAAGGCAAGTCGGGCATTAACCTCTAAGCTTTAAAAAGCACACATATTAAGCAACACTAATGAGACTCTCATTGAGCTAGCTGTGTTTTATATTCAAATACACACCAAAGTACAGCTTTGGCTTCAATGCGTCATTGCTGCCTCTGAATGAGATTGTCTCTCTTATTCATCTCACCAGCAGCAAACACTGGAGAAGTGAACAATAGCATGAATGTCCCTTTAACTCTAATGAGATGCATACATTTACAGCATTACCACCCTCATTAAAAAATAATAATAATAAAGGGGAAAAAAAGTATTAATTATGAAACGCACTACTTCCTATTGTGAAGAGCCAAGGGGGTCTCCACTGGGCTCAATTAGGAAGAGTAGGCCGCAAATCCCTAGACTAAATTAATTGACACCCCAGGGCATTAGGCCCAGAGTCTCAGTACAGAATCTATGTAGAGAACTCCTTTGTTTTAATTTCTACTGCCTTTTAGAAAAAGCAAGAGATGGAGGCAATTTCAATGTTATCTTTTCATTGTTTTATTGATTTTTTTTTTCAATCTATTATTTATTAATATATTCATTTGTTTTGTTTACTCGTCATGTGAGCAGCTGGGATGTGCCTTTTTCTGCCAACTTTTCTGTCCCATCTTAAAGCTGCATTTCCGTCTCACATTGGGTACCATTGCAGTTTTATCCACCATGTCAGCTATTATGCACATGCTAAACAAGGGCTTTTGCAAACAGCACAAGAAGTTAATGATTTAAAAGCACAGTAAATTATACTGAAAGCCCTTCCATCTAAACACTGGTGAAGGGGGAGGGAGTTAGAGAGGGAAAACTGGGATATAGAAACAGAAAGAAAAAACAAGAGAAGGAAAAGCAGGGGGGTAGAAAAGGGCTGGAACTGTGACACAGATCCAACCAGCAGCTGTCTTGCAGAGAAAACACCAGGGGGTAAGCAGGAATGAAATGACAAGAGTAGCTCAATCAACATCTTGTCAACACTGCTGGCTGATGTGTACAGACAATTTCATACAGCCACCACCGACTCCCTCCCCTTTTTCTTTTTTTCTTCCTTTTTTTATATGGCTTTTTATTTCATGTCCTTCTGCCAGCCAGCCAGTCACTTGGTATCTGTCTACATGGAGTCAGCTCACAGCTCTTTGGCTCTTGGCTTCAGAGTGGGGGAGCTGTTTAAAAGCCGCGCTAGAATTATACTCAGAGATGCTTCTGCCCACTAGAAACCCTAAAGATATGGGACTGTGACAGTGACTGTGCATGTATTTATGTGTGTGTGTGTGTGTGTGTGTGTGTGTGTGTGTGTACAGCATGTGTGTGAAGACACTACAAAAATTAATGTATTTATGGCACATTGTCAGGCACTGCAGCACAGTGGCTGCACAAACCATTCAAATACACTCACACACAGACTATGTCACATCAGCACTCTTGGCCCCTCTGAAACCTCTTACCTTTTTTTTCCACCCTTCTTCCTCTCCTTGTATGCATACCACTTTATTACTCTGTCCGCTGCATCTGTTGTAGCAGGTACCCAGGGAGAAACTGTGCCGCTGCTCGCCCATGCGATCTGCCACACCGCTTCCCTGATGCGTTCAGCGCCCTATTCCTACAGAGAAAAACCTTGTGGTGACAACCTTGTGGTGACAACCTTGGAGACAGCCTGATTACAGCGTTCCATCAATCCCTTCTCAGGCCTGCTTCTTTGCAATTTGAAACTGACAAGAGCCCACTTTTTCCATTTTTACCGTACCTCACTTTCTCTAGTCTTTCTAACATGTAGTGGCTTTTGTGTGTGTGTGTGTGTGTGTGTGTGTGTTGTTCTCCCTAACCGTTCTTTTTTGAGAGTTGTGTTGACAAGCTGACACAAACCCCTGTGATTTTCACACCGGGGATGCAGAGAGCGAGGGAGAGGGACACGGGATGGCGTAAAGAGGAGAGGAAGATATAGGGAGAGAAAATGGAAGGGAGACGGTTGGCAAGAGATGACAACTGACATGGTGTCTGGAAAAGCAGGGCAGTGGCAGAAAGAGCCGAGGAGAAAGCAAATCAACAATTAGTAACACCTTATATAACTCTCAAAGGGGGCCTGGTAGGCACTGATTTCAGGGGCCATGGCTCACTGACTGTAGACGTTTGACTGATACACAGGAATGAGAGGATGGGGCAGGATTTTAGTGGGGTGCTGGAATGGAAGAGATGCTCTGGGTGGGGATGTCAGCAGAGCAGCAGTGAGGGTGGGGGCTGGGTGGATGAGTGGGTCCACTCTCTAAAAAGGGTCTATATCTGAGCCAAGTTTTTCACAATGGAATAAAGGCTGAAAAGGGAGGCTAGGAGGATTAAACTCCAGCAAAACAGCTCTTAAAAAGCTGTTAGACTGCAATTTGGGCACAAAAACACAGAATGGGAGAAAAAGATAGTGAGAGTGGGTGGGGGGGAGTGCAGCTGGAATGCAGTGTGGGAGAGTATGCATGCGACTGGGCAGCATTAAGGTGTGAGACAGGAGGCCATCTGCAGAAGAACAACCCGAAGGTGTTTGCAATAGTCCAAGTCAAAACACAGAACTCACACATCCATTTGTTGGGTCCCATGAGTTGGTGGGTGGTATCAGTTGTTAGCCCCCATCAAGCCCTCAGAAGTTCTGTAGGAGTCATGGTAATGAGCTTAGAAGTCAGATTAAACATGAGTTGGGCGCAGGCTCCCCTTTAGGACATACTCTTCGGTTTGGCTACATCAGCATTACGTCCTGTTTGTATGCACACACACACAGACACACACACACACACAGGAAGAGGAAGACAAAAGAGCCTGCCTCAAAACAAAGGGATAATAATTTCATACATAGAGAAATGGAGCTTGCATTTTCCAACTCGATTTAGAAGCCTTATCTAGACAAGGCACAATGGATGGCATTTGGGGAAAGGGGTTGTTTATTCCAAGCTTGACACTTTTTGCCAGTTGCCTTGTTTTGTGCAGCTTTTTTTGTCTGTTTTTCCTCCTCATTTTCTAATGGCTCTTATTGTGGAAAACCCACACCAGCCATGCCCAGGATTCTGCTTCTACCACTGGAGCAAAAATGCACTGGGCACTATTTTTTAACATTTTGAATTATTGCTGCATGGAGTAAATTGTCCAGTCAAGTTGAGAGTGCTCATATTTATAGACCCCACAGGATTGGATGTTGCACTGGATGGGAATGAGGGCAGGAATAAAATCAGGACTAAAATAGGGACTCTCTGTTAATGCAACTTGGAGCCTCTTAGAGTGAATGCAGTGTATTGAGTGTCATTTTAAAAAACAAGGGGAACTAGACGGTGTGCATCATCTAAGCTGTTACAAACAGCTGTAGGCTTTGCTGTTTTGGATGTTGGCTTAAAATAAAATTTGACCTGGAATACAGGGGGTTTATTGTCAGAAAATAGTGTAACATATTATGATTGCGATGACTTGGTAGTAAGTGCATAGAACTGTGTGTGTGTGTGTGTGTGTGTGTGTGTGTGTGTGTTCGATCCACATTTTATCTAAAGGTCATCTGCAGTGCCATTATCTTTCTCAGTCTTTAGCATCATAGCCAGCAGTTACACATACACATTTTCAGTGCATAGACACGCACTCACAGAGCGACTGGTTCAATCTAATTTTATCAACGCAGATGTCCAGTGGTGGATGGATCATTGCTGACATCTGTCCATCTGTCTCTTCCTGATCCTTGCTGATGTGAATGTATCCCTATTGGTTCAGATGAAGAGGAGAGAGTGCAGGCAGTGCCAGGGTCAAAGCAAAGCTCTTTAATAGGTTGTGTCCAAGTTGGAGAGGCTGTTTTGCACTTAACTCCAACCATGTGACACAAACAGCAAAGTCACTGTGTCTAAGTAACTGCTAAATGTGCCCTCCAGTACCTGACAAGTTCCTTTCGCTATTAACACTGCCCCACCCTCCGCGCTCAATCACACAGACATAATCATACACAGCCTATTTCCAAACAGACACACACTGAACTTGCACAGTTGAGCAGAAATGGACACACGCACATACACACACACACACACACACACACAAACGTAGCCCCATGTGCCACCAGTGGCATGAAATGATATTCCATTTTGAGAAATCCGGATTAAAATGTATCAGGCCAAATGTGTGTTGACCTTGTTAATGAGGGATAGAGAAGTACACACACACACACACACACACACAAACTCACAGCAAGGTAAGAAACAGAGCACATTTTTGTCGTCACTTGTGAGCACCTAAATTGTAGTAGCATTACCGCACTGTATGCGGTACAACTAATACACACTGTACATATTTACTTGCATAACATTAAAGACGACATGCTGAATAAATTCATGTCCACAGCTGCTGGGATTCCAAGGGACTCCATGTCTTTCTTTTCAAATGTGATTTAATTGCAGTCAAAAGACAAGCTCCTCATTTTGAGCCTGGCAAAAACACTGAGAGCCTCAGTGTATGTTTGTGCATGTGTGTATGTGACATTGCAGCACACCAATAACAAGCCTGTTTCACACCCACAGCTCCCTACTTCTTCTGACTGCTTCTCCTCCACTGTTTCTTTGTCTGGTTCTGTTCCTCCCTCTCTTTTCCGTCAGAAATGTATTCATGTAATTAAGCTGCTAATACACCGTCAAAGAATTGTCTAATTCAGCAAGGAGGAATTAAAGGAATTTGGCATGAGTCATTAGCCAGTCGAGATGTTCTGTTGAGCATTTTCAATAAGGGATCTGGAGAGCAATGAATCACTCATACGGTGTGAAGACATTCACTACAGCACATATTCTTTACTCCATATCTGCGCGGCTGCGTTAGTGTGTGTTTGCCCACATGGCGTTAATTACCATATGTGAGCATGAGAAATTGCATGTGGGTGAGGTGTAGAGAAACTATTTAATGCATGTAATCCATCTAAACAATCAACCAATGCAATGAGTTATTACCCATTGTAAACATTTAGATACCCTGGGCAAGGTACTTAATTGCAATCAATGTTTTCACTGTTGCAAGTACAACAAGA
Organism: Microctenopoma stevenorrisi; assembly: GCA_032270685.1. Taxonomy (NCBI): domain Eukaryota; kingdom Metazoa; phylum Chordata; class Actinopteri; order Anabantiformes; family Anabantidae; genus Microctenopoma; species Microctenopoma stevenorrisi. The sequence continues at coordinate 11,247,407 of JAUMTR010000008.1, forward strand.
AAAATCTGTAAATCGCTCTGCTAATGGAGGTATATGAAATTGCTCAATAGCTCATAAAGGCTAAAAGTTAGGGAAAGGCAGGCTGACTGTAACAACAGCGTTTTTGAAGGGATGATGGGAAAATGCCAGCATGCGCTAAACACCTAATAGCTTGAACTAGAAGATGTTTCACTTCTCACTGACACTCAAATTGGCCTCTTTTGATCCATAGTGCGTGACACACATACAGTCTACCTGTTTGCGCCCACAGCTCAATAGACTTTTCAAACACTTCAGTAAAATGATGTGCAGGGGAGACATTGTTGTTGAGCTAACATGCGTTCTTCTCTGATCTCTTTCTTTGTTCAGCTATCTATTAACACATCTCTTAGCCCAGATGGAGAGTAAGAGAGATTGGACGAGTGTGAAAATGGGTTTTGAAGCAGTTATTGGGAACCACAACGGTCTTAGCGCCGCGGAGAACTCACGTTCATGATGAGCTCACTGTTTGGCGGCTGTTTTTTTTGCCGTTGGGTGACGGAGGCAAGAGGGTGCAAGAGGGAGAGGGGAGGCAAGAGGCAGGGTTCAATCCACGGTGCACCCCAAGATGAAGTGGATAATTGAGTGTGGAATAAACACTGCCAGCAACCTCGGAAGCCTCCCTTTCAAAAGGAAAGAAAACTGGAGAGAATGGAACAAGAAAGAGGGGGAAGATATGTGGAAACAGAAAAGGGGTGAGAGAGAAAATCCCAGCTACCCTCTGGGGGGAAAGCTGCTATTGAAAAGCTATTAAACTTGCATTTAGCAGGATTGATTGGAAATGAAGAGGCCTATTAAAAGAGAGGGACAAGGGGACAATAGCGCGTCTCTGGCCGCCGTATGTTGCCCTCTTTTTAGCGTCTTTCTTTGCCGGGAGGGGGGGCAACCCTGTCTGTTTAAGCACTCTCACCAAGAGAAGCAGTTCAGGGGGGGCTTAACACTGGCTGAATAGAACCCTCTTTATCTTCCTCTGTCCCCCTTCTCCTCCATTCTCCACTGAGCAACAAAGAAAGATGGAAGGAGAATGAGGGAAGGTTTTTTTAAGTCCTTGCGCAGACATCCTACTTAGATAACCAACCAACCAATAACTCTCTCTGCCTACCTTTCCCTATGGATTAGACACCCTTGGAGTGTTGCCATCGTCCCCAGCCAGAAGGGTTTGTAACACCGAATCTTTAGCATAGTGGCAGTTGGACCCACGGATCCGTATTCACGCTGTGTTTCTGTAGTGTGAAGGCAGGCCAGCCAATCCGGCGAGACTGTTTGCCATACTTAAACACAGCAGCGGAACGACGGCAGGTGTCTTCGCTGACTTTCAGCGAGCTCAAACGGATGAATCCCCTGGGAACTTTAATGGAGTTTTGATTGTTTAACATCCATTTTTACAGAAAGCACACTGAAAGAGTGGCAGGTTTTCTCCCCAGAAGTGTGTTTGCTTCATGTCAGCGAGCATATAACCATATGGTCTCTGCAAAGAGTTAAATAAGTTATGAGGCGCAGCTGAGTCTCCCTTTTAGAAGACACATTTATCCAGAAAAAATATATTTTCACACGTCAGCCTCATCACATATCTCAGCAGGTGCCATGAAAACAAGCGAGACCAGTTCATGGGAGTCTGCTCCCTTTCATACTTACTCTTACTGTTAAAGTTTCACTTCTCTCTGCTGGCTCTGCAGAAATGTACTGCCATCAGACGCCCTAAAATGCCATTAGCAGTTTTCTGCATACCTGGACTTTCTATAGTTATTTTGTGAATTTCAGTGTGTGTGAGTGTCCGTCTACTACCGTGGACATGTGGATTCTAAAAACATATGATATTCACAATGTGTTTGTCTCTCTTCTTTCAGCAGCAACCCAAGCAGCCTACTTCTCCCAGCAACCACAGGATCAGGTGGTTGTGGCCGGTCAATCGGTGACTCTACCGTGTGTCATTGTGGGCTACCGGGGAATGGTACAGTGGACCAAAGATGGCCTTGCACTGGGTGGAGAGAGAGACCTACCAGGTATTAACACCGACCTCTTATTTCTTTCGCCACTGCTTCCTGTGTGTTTATTGCTCTCTCTGTCTGTGTTGCTCTTGCCTCGATCAATGCCAGGTCTCATTAGAAACCAAGTCTTTCTCTGTCAACTGTTGAGGTTTTACACAAATGAATGGTGAGAGAACAATGTGCTACGGACAGGTCGGCTATTGCTGTACACACCGAACTTTAATTTGTTGTTTAGCATTTTAAGGGTCTTGTAAGAAGGTAGATAATCAATTGGCTTTTGTCACACGCTGACATTTAAATGTATGGTAGACTAGAGAGAAGGTGAAGAGGCTTCCTCTTGACCTTAGCCACCTCATCTTCATTGTGTCTGTGTTTAAAGGACACAGACCTCATGCAGCAGCTTTGTCACATGATTTTCAGCTTCACGCTGCTCTGCTAACACCGCGACTTAATGGCTGGCCCAGTAGGGTTCTGCTTGCATTCATTTGCGCCTGCGTTGCCACATTTCTCTAGCCTTTGTTGAAAGCACATGTCTGTTCTAGTCCTTTCATTATGTGTTTGTAGTTGGTTAGTTTGTTTGTTTGTCTCTGACTCTATTCTCTGTGCTGGCTTCACGCAGGCTGGACACGCTATTCCTTAATGGGCGACCCACTATCAGGCGAGCACAGCTTGCAGATCGATTCAGCAGAGTTGGCGGATGACGCAGTGTATGAGTGTCAGGCTACACAGGCGGGACTGCGCTCCCACCGTGCCAAGCTCACTGTACTAGGTAAGATACACAGCCCATGCATGATCCTCACAGCCAACCCTCGTGCCAAAGCCAGCAGACTGGCAGCACTTGGGAACAATCAGGGGAACATCTTCATCAAAAACCACAGAAGTATGTAGGCAAATATACTAATACCACATGTACAATACATGAAACATTGTCAGTGTCAGAACAAAAGTTAGATATGTTCAAATATACATCAAAATACTCTTAGAGTGATTTGCAAATCATAGAATCATTTTTTAAATATAGAAAATCTAGTTTCCTGCTAAAATCATCTACTAAAAGCATAATTTAAACTCAACAAGGCTTAGCCAAGAGATTCAACCACGAAAAAAAGAAACTCCTTCGCTCTTACTTGCTATAATCAAGACTGTGGACGTCTAGGATAATGTGATTGCTGCAGACTTGCATAGCTTGAAAGTCAGGATTTGCACAGTTAGCACATTTTACAGTGAGCCACAACATTTGTCAACTGCAAGGCAGTTTTTACATTAATGTGATGTGAGTGATCTATTTCTTCACACAGACATTAAGAGATGAAGAGGGTGGTGAGGAGGAGGGCCAGGTCTTGTGGGAATTGGATTTAGCAAAGCACTGCTGGCATCTGGTGGCATGCAAAGGAATGTCAGTCCATTAATTAGTCTTGTCATTTGTCCAAGTATTCACCTACACTCAAGTCTGATAGAAGAGGGAGAAAACTCAGCGAGCACAATTATTCGAGCGCGACGCCGCAGCATTTGTCACAACACAATGTAGGAATTTCAACAGAAGTTGTCGTTAAATCAATCTGTTGTCGTGAAGGTGCCTATGCTGAGTTTACCGAGGCAGAGTGATGGCCGCTGAAAGGAAAGCAGACTGAGATCACAAGCAGAAACTAAAAACATTTTAGCAAATGAATAGATTCAAACAGATCACCCACCAGCCCACCTTCCTGTGTCTAGTGCCACTGTCAAAGCTGCACAGAGAAGCACAAAGCAATGCGGTCATCACCTGCCCACACACACAGCCATAAAATGCTCATGTGGAGGCAGCAAAAAGTTTATAAAACTGCCACTTCTAGATTAAATGCATTCTAAAAGGCTGGTGGTTCATGAACATAATATGCATAAATAAAATCAGGCGCACGGCTCAGGATCCTGCTGTTCATGTTTATGTGTGGACATGAGGTGTGATAAATATAGAGAGCGGGCTTTTCCTGTGCGTGTGTATGTGTGTGTGCACATGCCTGTGCCTGTGTGTGTAAATCAATGTGGCCAGATGAGACCAAAGCAATCCTGCACAGTCAAAGGAGTCAACGGCAGGAGTGCAGTCAGGGGAATCGGCATGGAAATTAAAATCACCTAGCACTCGGATTCCATTAGTGTCCGTGCCGCGGCAACGGAAGGACCTCTGACAATTCAGATACACACAGTGAAATTGGTTCGGTGGAGGGAGCGAGAAAGGCCAGCACAAACCCCATGTTTACGCTTTCTCTTATTGGTTGGGGAGATAGACGCCTTCATCAGGGGTGGCACGCTTGGCTTGCCAGTGGTGCGTGCGAAACCATGCAAATAAATGAACAAATAAGCAATTCAGTTGAAACATCACTCCGCAACAGTAAGAGCAAATAGAGTAATAATGCTGCTCCAAGAAAGGAAATAAATAAGGTTGAATGTTTTTTTCAAAATGACAACTGTTCCTGGTCTTTTTTCCGTCTGAGACAACACCTTGTTAAATAGACCCAGGGCTATAGGAAGATATTGTTTGCCTCTTATGCTGTTGCAGTATATTGATGCTGAGCTAAGAGCAACAGCAAGCTCAATATCAGCAGGACTTTCTGTGTGGTTCTGTGCTGGCCTAGAGCTGTAACGAGTTATTTCGTTTGTTTGTTCTTCTTTACAGTTCCTCCTTCAGATCCTGTAGTGGAAGGTGGCCCTATTGTACGTCTTAAGGCCCACACAGCGCATAACCTCACCTGCAGAGCCTCAGGTGCCAAACCTGCTGCTGAGATCACTTGGTACAGAGATGGAGAGGTCATGGAGAATGCAATTTATTCCAAGGTACAGTGATAATGGATCCATCCTCAGCATTATCATTCAATCACTAGCACCCACACAATATTACAAAATATAAGAAATGGAAAGCTATTCAAAACAGAAATATTTTCTTTTAGGGTATAACCCTAACCCTCTCCTCTTTTACCATTTCTCTCATCTTTTTTCCATGGTCTCACAGTTTTTTTTAACGGCCACCCTTCTCTCCTAAGATTTGTTCTCTCACTCTCTGCAGTCCCCCTCCCGTTTTCACTCATGCCTGCCCCCCCCCCCCCTTTGCCCACCCCCTCACTGGCTAACCACCGTCTGCCGCACCCCCCACCCCGTTTGCTCACTAATGCAGCGACACTAGAGCATAACTGGAGCATGCCAAAGCTCAGACAGGCATGAGTGTTTCATACAGTAGAGTTTCTGCAGAGAAAAAATCTCCCACAACAATGCAGAAACACAATGGGGATGCGCCAGAGCGTAAGGCAGCCACGGCTGGGAAAGTGTCACATTTTTCATGCTCTCTGACCACGCTAAACGACGCTAAACGCCACATTTAAGGAGGCGACCGGTGAGAAGGGAGGGAAGAGCAGAGGAGAGAGGAGAGAAATGTTGAATTAACCGGTGAGATAGCTCTGAGGAAAATACAGAGTAAATTCCTAGCGCTAAGAAGTGAGGTTAGGGGTAGTGAATGCCTTGTCCAAGTGAGGGGTGGCGACAGGGAGTTATGTGATTTGATCTAGCATAAAAATGCTTTTTGTGTCTCGGACGGAGGGAGTGAAAGGCCTGCTCCATTGATTTTGCTGCCCTGGGAAAAGCTCAGCTTGCCTTTGCTCTTTTTCGAAGATGTGCGATACTTCCTCCTTACTCCTTCCTCACTGTCAACACCCAAAAAACAGACACCGGCACCTTCTTCATCGCAGCTCTTTTACCCTTTGTCTATATTTGTATATGTGGGACCAGGGGAAAGTGAAGGAGCAGTGAGCTATATCCTCACAATCTACACCTTTTCTCACTTAGGCGTATTGATTTCTGTGAGCAGTAAATAGATTTAAAAGATGATGACAAATAACGAGTGCTGACGGTGAACACTTTTAGAAATGTGGGAACAGCACAATATTTCCTGCTGCATCATAAACTATATGATTTAACTGCCATGTCAAAGAACAGGATGGCATTTTTAATGCTTCACGCGTGAAAAAAATAAGACTTGCTGCGTCATAGAAATATACCTAAGTGGCACAGTCACAAATGGGAAGTGACTTACTTGTGCAGCGTTGAGGTGATTTTCCAGTCGCATTAGTTGTAAGGAGTTTAATTTTAAAAGTGCGGTTGGTAAGCTGTTGTATCTAATCGTGACTTTGCACTGTTTTTTTTAACTCTATAGACACTGATGGAAGATGGGAAGAGGGAGACAGCTGTCAGCATGCTTCCTCTCGTCCCGGAGGACAGCGACTCTGGACGCACCTACACCTGCAGGGTTCTTAACCCAGCCGCCCCTGCTGGACGACAGACTTCGATAACTATCAATGTCCAACGTGAGTGTTCCAGCATGAGCCTACCTATAAAGACCACAGAAATGTCACAATATTACAGCAGAGTGTATACTAATAATAATAACATTTTATTGTCATTGCATTCAACATATAATGTTAAGTAGTTAAATCTGAAGTTGAATGATGAGTGGTAGCATGTTAAATTCATGTCAGTAACATGAAAGTTTTCCCATTCACAGATCCTCCTTCAGTGACTCTTTCAGTCCAGCCCCAGACTGTGACTGAAGGAGCTAAGGTTCTCTTCATCTGCTCTGCTACGGCCAATCCTGAAATCACTGGATACAGGTAAACAATTATTTGTGTCATTTGGCAACTCTGAGTACAAGCAAAGCACTTTCAAGTGTTTAGCAGATTTATTGCATTTATCAGCAGCATCATCAGATTATGGTTGGATGATTGGCACAGGCCATGAATCAGTCTTCTCTGAACTAATGAGGCTGTGTAATGTGATTGTTCTCCCAGGTGGTCAAAAGGAGGAGTTCCCATCTCCGAAGCGAATGGGGACAGCCTAGAGGTAACTGTGGACCACTCTTACTTCACAGACCCTGTCTCCTGTGAGGTGTCCAACTCTGTGGGCAGCACCAATGTCAGCACCCTGGTCGATGTCCAATGTGAGTTTAATTTTAAATAAACATTGCATGAAGTGCAGCTAAGCTATGTATTTTGAGATTTTCTACAGGTAAGGTTGTTTCGTATTGATTGAATCTGACTGCTTGTTTTGCTTCACCCTAGTCGGCCCCAGACTGCTCTCAGAGCCAAAGCCAATGACAGTGGATATAGGGATGGATGCAGCCTTTACTTGTGCATGGACTGGAAACCCTCCTCTGACCCTGGCCTGGACCAAGCAGGGCTCCAGTGTGGTAAGGCAACAGAATGTAGTCAACACCTTATCCTGATAGTAGAGCTTCAACACTAGCCCTCAACACCATCCCTCCACAGAGAAACACACACACACACACACGGCCTTGAGGCATGAATCCCTCACACTTTTCCCCCACATGTTCTTTTTTCAGGCTGAATCTTTAACACCTTCTCTCACTATGCTCCCTCAGGGCTAAAGCCTCTGGCAGAAAACTGTCTGTCCACTGACAGATTCAAACAGCATCATAAAGGCACATGACACGCTGTCATAACTCAATCAAGCACTCAGTCATTGAATCAGTCAACCATTGTGTTAAAGTGTATTTCAAACTAACAGAATTAAGGTCTGTACAGCAACTTTTAGAGCGGCATCTCTAAAATGGCCTGGCTGCACTTGGGTATCCATTTCCTCAAAGTCAATTTTGTAGGGGGAACAAATGGGACATTTTCTCCTTCACTTTACATCATCCGGGTAAAAGTCTTTCAGCACATACGCCATCAGTGAGGAAATCCCACAGGACCTTATCTCCTGGCAACTAATAGGATTTCTGAGGTGATGCTGGAGAAAACACCCCCGGTAAAGAATGCTGTGAGGTGCTGTCATCTCATTGAGTGACACTTTCAGCCCCTTTAAGAGAAAAGGCACTTTTCTAATCCACCTCCTTCCACTGTCCCTCAAACGGCCACAAGTATGGATTAATCGGGTTACTCTATAAGTGTGTTGAAATACAAAATTGGAGAGCGTGGGGGGGTATGTGTGCAGAGGAGGCGAGGGAGGATGGACAGAGTGGGGGGTAAATGGATAAATCACAGCTTGATGGAATGACAGGATCAATGAGCTAAGCAGCTCCAAAGGCTAGGGCCCACTCACGCCATAGTATGCCCTGTTCGGTCCCCACTGTTTAATTACAACAATCTCCCTGGCAGCATGGTCACTCAGCAGTGGCTGGAGTGTTTAATGCTGTGATTAAAGCTCTTCACAATGAAATTAAACTCAAACCACAAGCATTTGTTATAACGGTCGGCCCACCTCTGCGCTGCCTCCGCGATGAGTGGGCCACTGATAAAGGTCCCAGTCTGCTTTGCCTGTCTCTTCTCCCCAGCGCCTGGCACTTTCTCTCCCTAAGACACTGCTCACCTGTCTCTCTGCATCTCTCACTAGGTGCTCAGTAATGGAAACACCCTGCAGTTGAAGGCTGTAACCCAGGAGGATGCTGGAACATACACCTGTAAGGCCATCGTACCCCGCATTGGAGTTGCAGAAAGAGATGTCACCCTAACGGTAAATGGTGAGTGGCAACTTTTTAAGCACCAATTAGCTTGTGAAATAATGTTGAATAAGTAGAATCAAAACTATTTTTTTAATTTCTCTGCTCTGCTTTCTGTCCTATCCTCTTCTTCACACCAGGCCCACCTATCATCACAGCAGAAGCCACCCAGCATGCTATCAAGCACTCCAAGGGCAAGCTGGAGTGTTGGGTGGGAAGCAGCCCCCCACCCGATAAGATTGTAAGTGAGCCTCCTGTACACCATTTACATATGACGATTTGTGTGTGTATATATTATAGCCCCACTTCATCAGAGCAATCAATCACTGTAGATTTACCAATGATCTCACCATCACACCTCTCTGCCCAGCGTATCTCCGTCTTACATGCTAACAGAATGTACACACACACATATTCACAACTCTAACTGTGCAGACGTTGACTGGAGAGATTGTAGAGTTGGGGAAGCTGTGGGAGACTGGCTTCCTGAAGGTTTCAGACAAACCACATTCAATTAGTGGCCCAAGAGGCATCACTGAGCTGACCCTGTTGAACTGCTGAACGTACGCAGGACTGAGAGGGGATAATTAGGGTGTGAGGAGAAGTGAGAGACGAATGCCCTGCTGGCCTTGCAGTAGAGACAGCAGAAAGGGGCCTTATTTCATAGTTCAGCTACCTAACCCTCCTTAGGCCTCACCTGCAGGGCAGACGTGGGAGGCAGGTTAAACATGAGCCTGTGAGCTGTGTGAGCCACAGAACATCTTAAGGGTTTGACCAAGACAAAGCAGCGCAGATAAAGAACCTGGCGGTCCGTCAGCAACAGGCAGGGATCTAACAATCAACAGCTGTGTGGGCCTCTGCTTTATAGGAAAATGACTTACTCCCCCGTCGTCTATTCTCGTCCTCATCTGCATAGGTGTGGACCTTCGGAGAGGTGAGCCTGTCCTCCGGTTCCTCTGGCCGTTTCTCAGTGCAGACGGTAACCAGCGACCACGGAGTTCTCTCTTCTCTGGTGCTATCTGAGACTCTGGCGCAGGATTTCCAGCTGCGCTACAACTGCACCGCTTGGAACCGCTTCGGCACCGGCACCGCCCTGGTTACACTGAAAGAGCAAGGTACACACTGAGGAGCGATTCCCGCCAAACACTTCTAGAAATGTTAATGTGATTTTTTTTTCAGTCTTTGCTGTGAAGGGGGGCAGATTAGGTGAAAGCAGTGATCCTGTCGTGTGCTTATCTTAATTACACTCCTTTAATCGATATGATTTAATCAGCAGATGGTTCCTTTAATGAATATGTTGCCCCACAACATAGATATTGATTGGGGACAAAAGTAAATTAGAGGAAGCCACATGCACTTGATCTCTGACTCATATTCTCTATCATTGTCTCCGAGGCAAGTTAGCATCTCAGCCACTGCACCTTTAAGTGCTCTTAAAGTTAGACAGTGATGCTGTTACACTGATGCTACTGAAAGCCTTTGTTATAGCAGACACCAAATATACGGTCCTCATCAGTAATTTACATCAACATAGCAGGCTAGGTTCTCCAGAGACATGGGCGGTGGTATCTCCTGGAATCCTTAATTAGATTACTGTCTATTGCTTCATTGCATGTCAGGCCTTGTTACACTTCTTTCAGAGAGATTAGAGACAATAGCCTGGATGCCTGCATGAGCATACAGTAAGGTCTGTGAGCAGACAAGATGAATTTATATAGGCAGTGAAGTTTCAGGGATTAGCAAGATAAATAAATGAAACTCTTTTTTCTTTCGCTCTGCCCCGCTCATTTTTGACACTGACACTTTCACTCGGTCTCATTTCGTCCCTCCCTTCTCTTGACAACTATTTGCGTTCCTCCTACAGAAGCCCTGCCTATGTTGATAATTGTTGGAGGAGCAGTGGGTGGAGGCTGTGTACTGCTCATCTGTGTTATCACTCTGGTGTCTCTTTGCTGCAGGCACACAGGCAAAGGTGAGCTCAATGGTTAGTATGGGCAAAAAGGGCAATGCCCAAATGTTTTGTTTCTTTGTGAGCTGATAACTGAACATGTTTTAGTTCCATTGGTCTGAAATAGAATTTTATATGTAAGTTTTGATTCTAATTATTAAAGCTCTTTTTGATCCTCACAGGTAAAAGGTGCACTCGTCTTTCCAAGAGTGACATAAGAGTTCAGATTGTCCACAGTGATCACAACGCTACACGTGGCAATGATGACGAGGAAGATGTCAAAGAGCCCATGGTAAATTTATTTTATAGTCACCAGATACATATTAACGCTATAATTCTCTGACTTTTTCTTGTTCTTGTTTAAGTAAGGTCTTTTTCATCCCAGTAATTAAAAACTACACGGTTTTCCTTTAGGCTCCAAACAGCAGTGAGTCTCCTGGGACATCACGCACAGAGCATAGTGACCTCCTGGAGGAAGAGGATGATGAAAGATCAGACATCAAGGTAAAACATAAAATACTGATTACAGTTTCCATGCATTATGCACAATGGGACACAATGTAAAATTAATTATGACTTTTTTTCTTTCTTGTAGGACCCAACCAATGGCTACTACAATGTCCGTGGCCATGAGGACCGTCACATCCGCAGCAGTGGTTTCTCTGAATATGTGCCCAACTCTCGGCCAGTCTATACTCCATCGCAGCTGCCTTCTCCCAGCCCCATATATGGTCAGCATGGCACGCAGCCTCATGTCTATGATTTCTCTCACCGATATGCAACCACCACAGCGAGCCGAACCTCATATGAACAGCAGCAGGCTTCGCAGCAGCAGCCAGCCCAGCCAGCCAGCATTTATCCCACTGACCCCCTCTACAGCGGCTCGGCCTACTTACCTGCAACATATGGTCGCGCCTTCACCAGCTACGTTAAACCTGCGTCCTATGAGAAGGTGGATGCATATGACCAGTCAGATGAAGCCAGCAAGGTGTCCAGCTCATCTCGCTTTTCTTATGCTTCTTCACAAGTGTCCTCCCAGCAGTCTGACTATGGCCGACCTTCACAACGTATGCAGACTCACGTCTGATTGGACAAAAACTGTTAGTAATTACAGTACAGGAGAGAGTACATAACAATTCTCCCCTCCACATACATGTGTGGCTGGACTAACATGATCAGAGACTTTCTTTACTCGGACGGTCCTTTAAGGACAGGAGTCATGTGATTAAGGTTATGGGATAACCAACCTTATGACGAATCGTGGGATCTACACGAATGCGAACTGTAAAACTCCAGAAAAACAGGAGAATTCGTCAGATTGTGATGTTCAAACTTTTGATACAGTGCGATACCTCACCAGGGTATCTCGGGACGATGACCACCCACACCTGTGGAGATATTTTGTCACTGCAAGAGCCATCTAGAAAATAAACGAAAGGCATTTGTGTGGTGGCTGAAATGACTGGTGCAGCTGTCTGCCTGCATTCCAGAGTTTACTTTGTGTCAACACTAAATGTCACATATGACCTCCAAAATACTTTGAAAGTAGATAATACAATCTACGACATATTTGAGGAAAAAAACGATGAGAACAACCTATTGTTGTCTGTCATTTGGTGTTTTGTTGGCATGCGAAAGGAATTCTAAGCACATTCGTGTCTCTGTCACCAACAAACGATTGAGCTATCCACAGTGACAGAAAAACATTTTCTGCACAGCAGCTTAGCTCTACTGACCAACAAGTGCTACAGGCACTGTACTGTATGAAGAGCCTAATTCAGTAGTGGAATACATTTGGCCTGAGCTGTATTCCTGGAGCTCCTTCTCATAATAACCCTAACGTGTTAGACTGAGCTGAGTTGCTTGGATAGAAGAAGGAGATTTAAAGTGAATGTGTATTTTAGCCTTCATTCTAATGAAGGACATTATGTTAACAGCATGATGAACCAAGGTGAAAAAGTTAAGGCCATAAAAACCCAAAGATGGTAATAAATGTATAAGGGGAAACAGAAACTGCTGTTCTATCCCCAGTACTGTTTTCTGTGGTGTTTTATGATTGTAAAATAAAGTGTCAGCAATTAGAAGAACAATCAAAAGTTGTGATTTGAAAAATGGAGGCAATCTTACGAAATAAACTTGAAAATGAATGCGGCGTCAACATCAGCAGGCTCAGGTTGGGTAAAGGCAGTTCAAATACGGACCATGGACTCGAGTTTTACACCCTGTCCTAATATGTTTACAAGAAACAATACTACCCAGAAACACTAAGTATCTGTACAAATGGTTGAGCCCATACCTTCTCTCTGTTGCATGCAAATGATGTGTCTAGTGAAAATCTTCAGCGTTTCTATCATGTCCATTTCATGTTTGAGACATTGGTTTCTGCACCTGACCCAGTTGCATTTCCACTCCCTGGATGTTTCAGTATGGACGCCTGTACTGCCATTTGTCTAAAAAGCTGTTACCAGGCAGGTCGATGAGAGAACATATGTCACTTTAAGTGAAGAGGCAAACATCATCGCTTGTCTTTATTTTTATATTTTATATAAGCCTTAATGTACAGCGTGTAAGCTGCTCTATTGTATAGTATCTTTATATACATATGTATCTATCTTGGTTGATTTATTTGGGTCCACAGATTTTCTTCTCTATGTTTGGTCATCAATCATTGAATGCAGTTACTATGCTATTACTTTAATTTTGGAACACAACTAATTGCCATTTGTTTATTCCTTTAATAATGCATTAAGATTTTTATTTGCTAAAATGAGCTATCATTGCTTGTACCTTTGTACACATATTTATATTTAAATAAAACTGTTTCAGATAAAGAACTGGCTGCTGTGAATCCTGAGAACTAATCAGCCTAGTGAGTAGCTTCATTGGGCATGGGGGACAGTGACAAACAAAGCGTCCTATGTAGCAACAGTGATGAATACATAAATTAGCAGCACTGTCTATGTTGATTTGCACATTACCCCAGTGGTGTGCTGTTTTTAATGAAGACAGATGAGACTGACGAAACCCCACTGTATCTGTATGAAGCTACTGTGCCCATCTTGTAGGGTATTAGGATAGAGCTACGACAAAGGTAGGTATTATTTGACAGTATGAGTTTGTCTTGTCACCTTCATTCTCCAAGTAGGCACAGTGCTGGGGATGGGGAGGAGAGTTACATGCTCATTACAGTTCTGCTGTGACAAGGGACACAGTCTCATAAGACATGCATTTATTATGCACAGTACGACACAAAGTGCTACATCATCAAATAGAAATAATGCCAGTTAAGCAATTAGGTAATGACGAATCAGACAAAGGTATTTATTATAAAGACTCTTTCATATAAAAATGTACAAACACAAAAAAAGGAAAAAAACACAAAATCCACATCCGTAGTCGCATTACATAATGCTACCGAAAATACCCATTTTGAAAAAGTTGTAGTGATACCCAGGTTTTAGAAAATACATATTTACACTTGCATACCTTAACATCTCTCTAGAATTTGTAAAAAGGGTCCAATAAGGAATATGCTTATATGAGATGCTAACATTTTCCCCTGCACTTGATAATACCTATGCAAATCTTTGGTTTGCTTTGGCCAGGATATATCATCTTTCTAGGATAAGTCAGTTATTAAGGCAAACAGAGTAAAAGAAAGCATCCAGTCAAGTCCTCAATCTAGAAGTTGATTGAGTTGGTTGTGACCACAGGAAATTATCATAGGGATAAAAACTATTGCTCTGGTTTGCTTGAACTCTGAGGTAGGTACTGTATGTGACTGAAGACACCATCACACTTAGCTTACCTAGATACCTGTGTAAAAGCCAACAGGATTCAACCCCCATTCCCACGGCCCTTTGGCACTGACATTATTCACAGACCAGCTAAGGACAATAAGCATCTAGAAACATGTAACAAAAATACTGATATGAGATTTCCTTTGAGATGAAGAACAATTTAAAGCTACTAAAGCATTACTTCAGTCTCCAATCAGCAGTTGAGTTCACGCTGTTGTTTTGGTGTACTTAGTCCTGGCCCTCTTCCAAAGCAACTCTTGGGCTTTTAGAGGGAAAAATGCATTTTCTACCATCCAGGCAGTTTTGGGGCTTTCTTTGATTTTAATATATGAAAATGCTGCTGTGTAGATCTGAGCATCACGTTAGTTGTTTTATTGATTTGTTGCTTTGTGTTTCTCTGCAAGATGATATTTCTACTTTACTGATTAAAAGACAAACTAATGGCAGCCTGGTAAACAGGTGGATAAAATACTTTAATGCTAAGGTCCTGTAAGATATCGGATAAATAAAATCTTAAAAATTTATAGCGATCTACAGCATGTGGCCACTGGCAAAATATAAAAATTTGCTACAGCCCAAGAGAATGACGACATCGTATGTGTTTGGACATACACAACTCATACTGCAGGGACACAAAATGTTCAAATTCTACATCTATCTTAAATGGTTTCATTTTACAAATACTGGGCAAATGAATCCCAGAATAATAATATTTTGTTATTTGTTCTCATGATAAAAACAGTGCACTGATTCATTACATTAAAAACTGTGTGAGTCACTACGGTTTTTATTACAGTCAGAGTGTGTGTGTGTGTGTGTGTGTGTGTCAGAGGAGACGGGGGAAAAATGTTCCTTGTCCATTACTTTTCATGCTCCAATGTTGTGCATCCCTCACTGTTCCTCACTTTATCATCATCAAATTCCAGTCTCCTTTTTGATCCAGTCTCTTAACTTGGTGACACGCGAGTAGACGCCGGGCTTGTTTCGACGAGCACAGCCCTCACCCCAGCTCACAATGCCAGCCTGAAACCACTTCCCACTCTCCTCAAAACATGACAGGGGGCCTCCAGAGTCTCCCTGTTGAGCACGGTCAGGTAAAATGATTAGGTTTTGGATGTGAGAGTATGATAATTATGTGAGTGTAACAACCTACCTATACAGTTCTTTTGTCTTTTTATTCATTTCTGGAAAGCATGTTTCAAAGTCTCACCTGGCATGCATCAACTCCTCCTGTGAGGAATCCACTGCAGAGCATCCTGGAGGTGACTTGGCCCTCTGTGACCCCGTTACACACAGTATCATTGATGATTTTCACAGATGCCTTCTGTAGCCACATCGTTGCTTGCCCTGCGAGAGCAGAACAAAGGGGTCAGTGCTCGGCCATGTGACCTATCTGTTCGCCACTAATATCAAAGTTGTTAACGGGCTAGATTAGTGTTAGCTAATGAAGGTTTAAGAGGCTTCCCAGGAGAATCATTGTCTGCCTTGATATATGGATATAGAAGGGCCCTTAATGAAATACAGCAGATTAGAAAATGATAAGAGAAAAGGGAAGAAGGGTGTGAAAGGAACATGCCATGATGGGAGATATAAAGAAATGGGAGAGACATTAAAGGAAAGGAAGAAGATGAGATGAACTGAGAATGAGATGAAGAGAAGAGAAGAAGAAGATGAAAGACCTCTCATTGTCAGGTGGATGGGGGAGGACAGAGATTACTTAATTTTGATGGGAGGTGAATATGCAAAACAAAGAAAAGAAAAGCAACTGTAGAATGGGTCGACCATAATTGAAAAGTAACACTACAAAAATTCACATCAACATAATCAGCAGCTACAGCAAAATACATTAAATGACTACAGTTTTTGCCAGGCTCATGCATTATACCTCCTTCTCGGAGTGCGCCCCAGCCTGTGACCCAGCAGGACATGCCCGTAGGGAAGACGTGGGAGGCACTGGGTAGGCAGATGGGTTGGATGGTGTTGGTGAACTCCAGTGGCTCACTGAGCTCCAGCAGGGCAATGTCATAGTCAAAGGTCATATGATCGTAATCTGGGTGGGAGATGATTCTTTTCAGTGCACGGCGCTGTACACCATCCATCTTGAACTGCGTTTGCATGCCACTGTAAGTCAGCCAGTTGGAGGCAACGCCGTTCCTACGGTAGCACCATGGGATAAAGGTTATTTTTATAGTTACTATGCGTGTATGCAACATTCTGAACATCTATTTTACTCTCTCCTGAAACCGTGACAACAAGGTGTTAACTCACTGAAAACATTCCACTGTTCCATAAAACACCTAGAAAGATGTCTAAACCTCTTTAACATGATCACATTCACAAAAGCAAGTGTTTAGCACAACATTCATTTCATAATATTATTGGTCACCCTGTAATAAATATGCAAAATGACATAGTACTTATGATGACAGATAACTGTAAAGAAATCCTTAAGGACATTGGAAATATAATCAAACATTACATATGTATCTGTACATATTTATATAACAAATATCAAAAGCAACTGTGAAACTGTTAATCATAACAGAAGAGTTCAGGTCAAACAGCTTGGTTTGTGCTCCACCTACAGGGTGATCTGATGAATACAACTGCATGCTTACATGGATGTGATGCAAATTAAGCCCCTCCCCAATGTTTTTCTGAAACAACTGTATCATCAGGGTCCAATTTTCCACTTTTGCAACTTGTAAATAAACAGCCCTCTATTGCATATAGTTCTATTTCCTTCCAGCAGAATGCACGTGAGAACAAGGAATAATGGCATCTAATAAAATATTATTCATGACATATTTAACAAGTAATAAGAGAAATGATAACACTTTATGGACTATAAAAAGGTACAGTCCTACTCCACATACAGTACATGCAAGTGTTAGGTTGTGACTCACGCTTGGTCATTGGTGACAAAGCAGTGGGAAGCTGAGAGTAACCACTTTTCAGAGATGATGGAGGCACCACAAGTATGCCCATTGGTCTGGAAGTGAAGGCTGACCTGCCAGGGCCACTCCCCTAACTCAGCGTTCTGTCCACCTACAATGCGGTTCAGTTTGTAAGGCCTGGTCCCGCAATCTGTCATTAAAAAGAGAACACAATGAGAGAGGGTGTTTGATGGGTGAGTGCAAAATACAGTGCGAGACTGGCGTGAAAGATCAGGGGATAAAAAAAAAAACCATGAGATTAATTTGACTTGAAGCATCACGCACTGACTTTGGCTGTGAATGCTATGATGCATCGTTAGAATCCTAATCAGGCACGTTTGAATATTAGCTGATCAAAAAAAGAAAGAAAATACAGACACACCCTGAGGCATAAATTGAGGAAAAAACAAAAAACTTCAGAGATGACAAGAGCCGCTTTAAAAGAAGAATGAAATAAATAAAGCAGTCAAGGCCTGAGGCTTTTTTCTAATAGATAGCACAACGTGCGGCTCAATCCAGCTTTTCTATAATCTAGTTTGAAAGACAGTGAAGAGATCCACTTTCAGCTGTTTTAAAATAAAAAAAATGAACATTGGAAGGTGGGAGGCAATTTCTTACTGCAGCCGTCCTCGTCGGAGTTATCAGAGCAGTCGTTGACACGGTCACATTCGGCATTCACCTTGTTGACACATTCATTGTTCTTGCACACAAAGCTGTAGTCAGAGCACATGCCCGGAGCTACAGTGGGGTGGAGAGAGATCCCAAAATCAAAACACACAATATATTTGAATCGCAGCTTCACCGCATTGTTAA
This sequence comes from Microctenopoma stevenorrisi, assembly GCA_032270685.1. Taxonomy (NCBI): domain Eukaryota; kingdom Metazoa; phylum Chordata; class Actinopteri; order Anabantiformes; family Anabantidae; genus Microctenopoma; species Microctenopoma stevenorrisi. The sequence continues at coordinate 11,265,388 of JAUMTR010000008.1, forward strand.
AAGTAAGCAGTCAAACGCTGTGCAATCAGTGAGGCCTGAATGCACAATGCATAGTGATTGAGGAGCAGATTGCATTGATTGGGCGTATTGATTGGGGTCGAGGTCTAATATCGCCTCTTTATTCTCAGAAGTGAAAATCAAAAGGTAATGCAAGCATACCGTGTGTGTTTATGTGAGCGTGTGTGAGTGTGAGAGAGAGAAGTAGAGATCAGGGGGAAATTAGGGAAAGTGCAAAAACACAGTGCACTGAAAAATACTAAGTAGTTAATATTTGATTCTTAATACTGAATTCCAGTGCAGCACATCTTTATAAAACCTAAAACTCTACTCAGCTGGTGATTAAGGTTAATTGCTTAATGGTTTGTAAAACATGCTCAGAAACCATCTAGGGGGAATTTTCAGATATAAGAAGACAATAAGTGCTGGCACTTACAGGATTTACAAGAGGCCTCGTCGCTCCCATCTATACAGTCTTGTTTATTGTCACACACAACATCCTTGGGCAGACAAACCCCATTCCCACAGCGCCACTCATTCTCCTCACAATCTGGAGGCAAAGAAACAAGTGAACAACAAATCACAAAAAAATTAAGATGAAAACTTCAATTAGGAAATAGAAATATGCCAATAGCCAGCAGTGCACCCACGGTGGACATTACCATCTGTCTTCATTCGTTTTGTGTGTATTACACGTGATTAAGCATCTGTATGGATGCTGAGCAAATTGGGCAAGTCTTCAAACAAACCTACTGATAATGACTGCACTGCACACAGCCAAGGAGTTAGTGACCAGAGCATTAGCAGTGATGTTCCTTAATGTTAGCACAATTAGCATATCAGTAGACAGGGTTTGTATCCCCTAAAGAATGCCGTAAGTGACACAAAGGAATACATACTGCAACGTTTTTCATCGCTACCGTCTCCACAGTCGTTCACGCGATCACATACGTACATTTTCGGTTTGCACAGGCCATTGTCACAAGGAATCTGATCCTTGTCACATTCTGAGGAATGAAAAAATCATGCATTTAACAATAAGGAGCAACAACTGAAGAAAATGTAAATGAATGATTAGAATAACACAACTACAAAAGGAGAACCGAGGCTGAAGACTGCTCTCATTTCTGTGTTAAATGTGAAGCTACAGACGATAACAACATCTGCCCTCTAGCACCCATAGAGCTCACTAATTACCACATTACATATAGTGAATAGATAAAAATGACAAATTGTAATTTTAAGGAGACATAAATATGAGACTATTTCATGGTTATTTGTAATCATTCTCCAGTACCAACACTGCAGACTCCAGGAAATTACTACAACCTGTCAATGAACAATCCTACACATGCCACATCTGAAATCTACATCTATATCTAAACAGTGGAACTATTCTTTCAATGAGCTGAGAATAAGAATTTGGGAGGAGAGAAAAGAAACTGTTTTGGTCAAGGAGGAACTTACTGCACTTCATCTCGTCACTCATATCACCACAGTCGTTCCAGCCATCACACTGCAGCTGTCTTGCAATGCAAATGCCAGATGCGCAGGCAAACTTGCCGGGGCAAGCTGCTCAGAAAACGGGGAAATGACGGAGGGAGAAAAAGACAATGACAAAATGAGCAAAGCGAAGTGACAGTATATATTCACAGCATCCATCATGATGCCAATGCTTGTCCCTGTTGATCAGAGCAATTATAAATCCATTTCAGCCAAACTGGGACATGCCATAAAGAGCGCAGGATATTAAAAGCAGAGTGCTCCTGACTGACAGTGGCAAATAAAATGGACCCAATAAACAGGCTCTCTGGTGATTAGTCTAGCTCTTGAGATCCAGTGGTACAATTTCTAAGCCTTAATTTTTAAACAGCTCTTTTTCAGACAGTACTATTTCATAGTCCATAACAGGATGTCTCCCTATGACTCTCTGTAATGACAAACTGTGAGTGTCATCATCACACTAAAACTATTTGCCTACAATATCAGGTGCCATGTTAACGTGGTTGCGAGGCTGACAATCTGGTTGTTAAAAGACATTTAACTCACGGTTTGCTGGATCATAGGCACTGTAGTTGGCACTGAAGCCTTTGTCAGTGTAGGACATATCGGAGTGAAAGGTCACTTCTAGGATATTGCTGTCACTGGTCAACGCCAAAGAGGCCATTTCTCCGCAATACCTGCAGAAAAGGGAAAATTCAGGTTTATAACGACTTTGTTTAAGTAGTAAAGATCAGAGAGTAATTACGGAAACTGTGTGCACACACAAACATGGAAAAGGCAGTAAGAGTCACCATGATGTTTTTAAACTGTGTCCTTCCCTTTTGTTTTCTATTCCAGGCAAGTCTGGCCTATTTGAAAGTTTGATGCAAAAATGACTACTAGACCGACTGCTCGTGTCTGCTTTGAACCTATAAGCTAGAATGTCACCACAAGGCCAAAATGTCCTTGCAAGAAGAGTTTTTGGACATTTGTCCACACAAGGCGTGCACAAACACACACACACACACACACACACAGATAATGCAGTATGCCATTTTCATCAGTTAAGTCTTACTTGTTGCCCATAACCTCCACGTAGTCTTTGTGACACACGCGGATGTCCACCCTGGGCTCTTTCATGCGGAACATGGTGAACTCCAGCCGCACCTTGTTCCCAGCAGGGACCTACAGCACAAGAGGTGATTGGTTCAAAATAACCCCCATTTAACATGCGTGCCATTCCTCCACCCACACAAAGAAATGCATCTATATGACATGTAAATGCAGATACAGGCAGTGGACACACACATGCATATGGGAATTTAACACACGGCTTCAAACAGAAGCAAGACACAAAGCTCTGGTGCTCAGCTAGACTTGCAGTGGCAACAGCAGTCTGAAAGATGAAGATAGAAGAGGTAGTGAACAGCTTGGCTTCAGGAGTGCTGCCTCAGCATTCTGCTCATGGCAGGCTAAAGACAGTGGAGGAGGGAGTGGGTGGAGGGGTTTTTTATAGAGGTGGGGGACAGAGAGAGGAGCAGTGTTACAAACCTGGATGGTCCACTTGCAGGTTACAGAAGGAGGATAGAATCGGGGGTAAAGTGGAGATGTGAAGATTCCTTCCATTTCAGTGAGAGTCCCACCACAGGATTTTGCTGAAAACATGTTATATATTTACACTCTAATATAACCCCTTCTGGGTATAAAACAAACGAAGTGAACAGAAGGAAGCAGGATTTTGCATTTTGTTAAGTTCCCTGTCTGTGTACTTAATTACCTGTTGTCAGGGGGATGCTTTGATATTCTGCCTCAAAGCCAGGCTTCTGGATATTACTATCACTAATGAAGTTTATCAGCATGATGTTGCCGGATGACACTATTTCCAGAGGATTGGAGGGGGGTCTTTGACCACACTTCCTAGGAGAGTAGGGTCAGTAGTCAGGCAAAATAGACAAAGAATGAAAACAGTGGTTTGCACATAAATACAACTGTGAATCATGAGGCAGGATGCATTTAGTGAATAAAGTTATAAGATTCTTCAGGATGTCCACTACTTCAGGGACACAAATAAAAGTCAAACATAGCTAAAAAGAAATCAATAGATGAGTAGAGAGATGAAGTAAATGAGATAAATAAGTGGCGATGTGCCAGCACCAAACAGAAATTGCTTAGGTGGAGTTCCAAAGTTGGGCATTAGCAAAAAGTTTTAGCACCATTGGCGGCAGAACCATGGAGGTGTGAATGACACTGCAGAGAGCAATACATGTACCTCCAGTGGAAAAATGTCATTATAGAGTATTATATTATGGCTCTCATAAACCCCATGTCACCTTGGATTAAGCTGATCTCTCAATAACATAAAAATTGTATGCATTGCTTGGTAGTGCATATTTGTTTGGCAACAGTTTCTAAGTTTTAAACTGCCTGCAGCTACAACTGGTGCTGCATCCAGGAGCCAGTAGTTTCAGAAGCAAACCTCTCGCCAATCGACAAAGTGCAATTACACACAGTTGTGTAGCAGCATTCAGGTTAGGACCCTTCACAGATTTGAAAGAAGGGGTCTTTTTGAGTCAAATCAATCTCACTGAGGTCTCAAAGTTAACAATAAAATGGGGCATGCAGTGCCAAAGGCATCAGGGCCAAAAAAACAAGTTGTAATCACAAAGCCAGTGGAAGGACTGAAGTGGAACATGCGTTGAACCCACATCAAAACAACTTTTACTCTTAAATTTCTCTAACAATCCAGTCAAATACAAAGATCTTCCTAGTGGTGGACTTCTGAAAAATACATAAATAAAAGAGTATTGTCTGAGGCCTATCAAACAAAACCAGCAACCAAGGTTCTGATTTCTGGCACAGTACTAGTTTAAATTTAAACGAAGGCAGCTGTGCAAAGAAAAATACACAAGTATGATTATGTACCATAGTTAAAATGTTTCGTGTATTCTTGTGACTTACTGTGTGATTGCCTGTTCATCATCTGGACTCAAAGAATTATAGATGAAGACAAAATCCTGAGAGCAGTCGTCTTGAATGTGGAACAAAGGGAAACTGACCAAAATGCTGTTGTTTTCGGAAGCTCGGATTTGCCACTGACAACGAGACTTGGTGGGGTAACCTACGGGGTACCCTGGCGACGTAAATTTTTTCAATTTGTTTTCTTCAGCTTCCAGACTGTAGAAGCAGTCCACTGGAAATAGCAGCATAGGTTAAGTCACACAGCGATCTGTGAAACAGCTGATTATCATTACGATCTATATCTCCTTCTGCTCCTTCTCACTGCTTTTCTCAAGAAATGTTGACGGTACTGTTTTAGTATTCACAATTTTACTACAACAATTATGCAAAATAGCTTAATACTAAATACACGTTGCTTCATCTGTTATGCTACAGAAATCTGCAAAGACAAATGAATGTAATCAGAAATTGTCAAAGTTATAAAAAGCATACAGTGTCAAAAGTGTTTCATGTGGCCTCGTATAGGGTTCTTAAACTCTGTCTAGTGCATGTACAGTACAGACCAGATGCTTGTTACGGACTGGCAAGAGGGTGAGCATCTAGCCAGCTGTAAAATTACAGCTGGCAGTGATTGAAATGGGACACATTGTACTCACTGGATCTGGGGTTCGTAGCCATGCGAGGATCTGTGACTACAGACAGGGAGAAGAGGGGAGAGAGAGAGTCAGAGAAACAGGAGGAAAGGTAAGAATGGGTCACTAAAGTTAGGAAGCTGATAGAATTTGATGCATGAGCCTAAAATATTTGGATTGCACATTTTCTGTTCCATTTCCCTGAGGTTAGTGGAACTGGTGACAGTGTGTAGCTCTTTCTGCTCCATCTCACCTTGCCCTACAGCAGAAACCCATACATCTCTGTCTAACTATATGGGACAGAAACATCAAATCATACCCACAGAAATCATTTTAAACAGGACCAAACCCACTGAGTCACAGGGCCAGTGCTTGGCTGGTGGCCAGGATTTGGACAAATGCAATGTGAATGCTGAGAAGACAGAAGGAAGAAAAATGTTTGTCTCAAGCCAGGCCAGGGCCCCAGCTAATATCATTAGAAGATCGAAGCAGCATCAAATGTGCAATCTCAGATGCAGCACGAGCAGAGAGGTCTGGCTTAACTGTTATCATCTTATCAGCACAACTCAGACAGAGCTTTTGTAATGCAAATAGAAAGCATAGAAAATACCAGCACTTATAGAAAATGACACTGACTCTACCAGATCTGTATCCACAATCCTTTAACTTGGCTGATTGTTAAGTGTGACATTTTGCATGCCAGCTGTAGCAAACACTAAGTTTTCCCTCTTTCTGGCCCTTTCAGGTGTGATTCGCCACCCTGCCACCACCTGGCCCTGGTGCTACTTACTTGCAGCAGTAACTTCACTAATCTTGATGGTCTCGGGGCTGGTGCTGCGTGAGTGCTTGACGCCAGTCTCCAGTGCATCTAACACCCGCTCCTCTGAGACTTCTGGAACCATCTCCAGGTCACTTGCTGGAATGTCAAACTGAGACCAGTAGTAGGCGAACACACCCCGACTGATGCAAGCATAGATCAGAGAGAAATGAAAGGAGCATAAGGGGACAGTTCCGTGACAAACTTCAACATTTAACAGGACATGAGGATTAGTGAAATTTAGGTCAAAAGCCTAATCTAGAAGGAGCTACATGCTCTCTACACAGAAAGCAGTACAGCGGCCTGGTAGCTCAATGGGTTAAGCGTCATACTGGGATGCAGAAGGTTGTGGGTTTGAACCCTGTCTGACTCCTAATCCATCCCCTACAAGGTGTGTCTCTGAGCCAGACACCCAGCGCTGTAAGTCGCTTTGGATAAAAGCGTCTGCCAAGCAAAGTAAAGTAAAGTAAAGCATTAATGCACTGCAATTTACTGCTCCTGTTAACACAAACGCTTCATAAATAACTTCAGTTTTCACACATGGGACATGGCACACACACACACGGCACACGTGGCACCACTAGGTGTGGTCACAAGTCAGCAGACCACAGCTAACTGTTCTTTTGGATGGACAAAGAAAGAAAGACTTGAAACTCTCAGTCCTTAGAAGTCAGTGGAACAAAGCTTCTCCATCATGCATGATTTAGTGTGAAATTCTTACATTAGGTTTTCACAAGCACTACATCAGACAGTTCAACATTATTAAAAAAATTTGAAAAGCTCAACATCTCTACAGTACCTGAATCCAGTGACCACAGAGGTCTTGTGGTATTTTGAGAGCAGTGGATTTTTCTTAAAGTTCTCCCCCATCTATGTAGAGAAAATGCATTTTTACTGAAAGGAGCAAGTACACACTTCTGCTTGTCAGCCTAAAGACAGAGTACAAATTAACATGTCAACATAAAAAACTGCCTTCAAAGCAAAAAGCACATTACAATAGGATTCTCAATTAACTGTCTAGCCTTTAGCTGTGCTGAGCTGTGATTCAGACGAGGCTGCAGTCATACTTAGTGGATTTAGATGCAGGTTAAGCACATATACATGTACAGAGTAAGCTAACGAGTCAGAGCGAGCGCCCTTTGTGGAAAATGAAAATTGGAATAAAGAGGGAATAAATAAAAGAGACAGCTGCAGAGGAAAGTTTACATTTGTATGGTTAGTGATGAAAGCAGAAAGTCTTACAGGCCACGTCTGAGGGATGTTCATAGGACAGAGTGGGCAGTTATTATAAAATGCACAACTTGAACAGTTTCAAAACAGCCATTTACCAAAGTATACATCATAAACAGGCTCATCTAGGAGACACAGGCCAGATAAAAGAAATATTTCAAAGACTCCACAGATAGGCAGTGTTACTGTGACGGAGTCATGTTGCAGGGCAGTTGGTTAAGCACACCTAGTACCGTTCACTTAAAATCATGCTGGGGAAGCTGTACTTATCATGGAAACAGTGACCTAGATCTGAAATTCTCCTTTAAAGGCTGTGCTTTTGCTGTATGCAAGTGCGAACCAAGTGTATCATAAAGCCTTAACCCTCTCGTCTAGTCATTTAATATTCCAGTCCACCACTTCCACTAGATTTCTCACCTAACACTTACAATCCTGTCGTTTTCCACAGTGAAAGTGTGTGCTTGATGGCGTTTGACCGAGTGCTTTTTGTTATCAACATGCTCCTAAGTGGTGCTACAAACATCTCCGCTGCCTCCAATAATAGGAGATGCTGTTGAGGGAATTAGTAAGGGAACGTACAGCATTTTATTCAGCCCACACAAATGTGCCTTCAGCAGTTTCTGTGCACTGTGAAGGGCATATTTAAAAAGTATTTCCACAATGCAAAACAATCTTTAGCTAATCCTTAGTGAGAGAAGCAAAGTGAGTGTAAAAACTATGTTAAAAACGTTAACAATAAATACCGGGGATAACAGAGAGAGAACAAGAACAGCGTAGTCATATTCATTGGGTGTTAAACTCACAAATGCCTCCAGCTTGCTTGTCAAAGCCGTGAATTCTGCGGTGTTGATATCCTCCAGCTTCTGGTCATATGGAATATCAGCCAGCTTCATATGCCCGCTGAAGACTAGTGTTCGTGAGCTGCGCCAATTACTAGTGGTTGCTGAATCTTTATTTTTAACTTGGAGGAGAAAGGAAGATGAGGGTTACGTGTTTGATTAACAAAATGCTATACGATAGCTGCCTCTGATGAAAGAGCAGACTCTGGGTTTTAAATAGGCCTTGGAGCACCATGTTCAAATTGTAGAGTGTGATCTTACACTGAGAACACAGTATGCCTCTCAGTGCAATTAAAACACCCAGCTGAATCAAGAGGCTGTTTATCAAGACTCCAGAGTCCTTTTTATCAGACCCTGTACGTGTAAATGACAGCGAAGCTGTGCCATACACTATTTGACATTTTTCCCCTTTGCATTATTAAAGGAGAAAGTCAGAGCTGTCAAATGGGCAAACTCTAATGGGAAATTACAAAGTCAAAACAAGCCACTCTTAGCCTCTTATATCAAAGAGCTGTGCCGTCACAGCAAGTTGATCTACTTTCTGGTGTTATGCCTGTCTTGGCAGTAACTGATATTAGTAATGTAAATATCACGACGCTCTCTTTTAATTCTGTCAAGATTAGGTTTGATTTATACTCGGAAGTGTTTCAAGTCGTTGTATGTTACATAATGGAGGGAAGCTTGTTATTATACTCACAGACAAACAGCCAAACAAGGACTGCTGCAACGGCCATTAAGACGAGAAGTGCAACAAGAACCCCGATCAAGATGCCAGACTTCCGCTTTGATGGCACCTTCTCGTTGCCAGGTAAGAAGTTGATCCTCTCATGATTGCCATTTTGACGCTGATGGAGAAATAGAGCGAAACAGAGTTAACAAACCTAGAGCAGCTATTTATTATACAATGGTTTATCTCTTTATCTCTCTCTCTATATACACACACACACACTGTGTGTATGTGTATGTGTATATATATTATTATGAAGATAAAGAAGAGAGTTTATTGGTCATTGCTTCATGTATGTAACAATAATGAACAAATGGCGTCTAGTTTAGATTAAAAACAGTATTATTATATTGTAAATGGCATTTTTCTGCTCCATATTAATTACATTTCCATTTTAGGCTGGAACAAGTATGCTGCTACGTTAATGATTTTTGAAGCTCTAAGTTTGACTGACATGCCTGCAGTTTTAGAAAAACAGTTGTGGTGATTACAGACTTCTTCCACTTCACAATTATAGAGGTCACTGTGCTACCAGGAGCACTTCAAGTTTTCATTATGGGCTTGTGCTGATCTATACCATGCCACATAATGTTACCACTAACATCTAGAGAGAGCTTTGATATCATGTCTTGGTTTCTGTCCTGACACGCAGGGTGAAATGTTGGACCTTATACACAGCCCTTGTGTGTGTGTGTGTGTGTCTTTCTAAACTGTGTCCAATCAAAGCAATTTGTCACAGTTACACTCTAAAAAATTTCCAGATACGTCTCAAGGATAATTAAAGCACAAGGGATGAGCACAATCACAATTTTAGTGTCGCAAAGGGGTCTAAATACTTCAGACTTCAAAAAGTGATACAAGTCTCTATGAACATGCCACTGTACGTGCATGGAAGAAATAAAATTGCATGATTCCACAGGATAGAAGTAGTTATTATGGACACGGTGCTTAAGGATGTGTGCGCTTCTGTCGATATTGTATGTGTCGCTCTTTCAAGTGAGCAGACTATGAGAAAGGTTTCAGGCCAGTTAGTAATCAACACACTATGAATTCAGCGCCTGTAGCCAATGAGTGAGGAAGCCCGAGTGCCATTAGGGATGGAGAATCACTTTGGTATTAAATCAATTTGTCAGATGTGCTGCCCCTTAAGATGGGGGCTCAATTACATGAGTCTGGATGATAACTCACGGCAATTAAGGCCTATTCTTACCGAGCACAGGCTTCCACACATGCTCTCTAATTGGAATCTCTAACAGCAATCATGGGACAGAATGAGGGGAATCATCAGAGATGGGGTCAGCAAATGCTCCAGGGTCTCTCTCTATCAGTCACCCTGATCACAGCCTAATAAAATCATTACATGCTCTTCATCATATCATATTCTTTACTCCTAGAAAAAAATACTATCCCAGTTAGCTATAGCAGTATTGCATTGCCATTAATGCCCGTGGAACAAGCATCAAGTGTAGTAACCTGAAAAATGTTCAGAAACATGTCTAGTATCGCTGAAGTCAGTTTTAAGAACATTTCTATGTGGTCTAACCAGTTTGACAAGAGAAAGGTTTTACCGCTCCAAGGCGTGGTTGAAGGGAAAAAAACAACTCAACACTTAAAAAAGATGAGGAGATACTGGAAAACATTTATAGTTATTATGATTTACTCATCAACATCTGGATTTATTAGAGAACTACATTTAAAGCACAAGCTGATCTACAAAGGGTGTGCACTACAGACTGTGTCTTTGCATGTAGCAAAATGAAGATTTTGCATGACCTGTTTTTTTGGTACGCAAAATACAGGAAATGCAAACATGTTTGATTCAATGTAAGCGAGGACGTGGATATGTGTGTGCATGCATTATGCCCCCAATATAATCTGCAGATTCTGCACAGGATGTACTAAATTTTCAAGATTTAGTGCTCGCTAATTGGGATCTTAGTAAACCAGGCCCAATGACTATACAAGTACAGCTAAGGAGGAGGCATTTCTTCTACAGAATAATAATAATTCTAATGAATAATGCTTTTGATATGCAGCTACATATACATATGTGTAGGATCACTTCAGCATCGTTAACTCAGGAGACACATATTTTTGGCCACAGACCCTTTCAAATTGCCGTGTGGACCTTCATTTTAGGGAACTACAGCGCCAGAGTGCACAAAGTAAAAAGTCTGGATCACAAACAGCATAAGTTGTGTCAATTATTTTGTTGATAGAACAATTTTAAAAAATGATTTATACCAACATGCACTATTAAATATGGCTGCCACTATGAATAAAATACAGTTGCAAGAAAATTGGTCAAGATATCCCAAAGGATAATGTCAGGGTGGTTCTCCACCAGCTGAAGATCTGTTGACAGCCCTGATCTCAGCCCAATGCCGAGATGCTGTGGAATAACCTCAAGAGAGCCATCCACAACAGATGTCAAAAGAATATAATTGCTGTAAAACTGAATAAAATAAAATAAAAAATTGTTGTGAAAGTCTAATTTGCAACTACAGGACACGGTTGCTTGAGGTTATAGGTGAGCGGTGGAAAGGTGGAGAAAGGTGGTTCAACCTGTTATTTAAATCATGTTTAATGGGTGTGTTCAATAAAGACATGGAAGATTGTGACTGTTTGTATTTTCTCCTCTTAGGTGTTTGCTGACACTATTGAAACTTTGGTGAAGATCAGAACATCTGACAAACTTAGACCTAACATCAACTATTACTATTTTGCAACTGAAACTATAAACAGGACAGAGAGGTATGACGGCATGAGGTATGATGATGAGACCTGCTCCACAATCCAAGTAATCAGGTAAACCTTACTGAGGCATGGTAACTATATTTGGCTTGTTCTCACTGAATGTCTAAAAGGACTCTTCACAAAAGACATTTTGTAATATACCTGCAGAAAAGGTGCAGGTGTAAAGAATAAAATGAACCATAGTATGATTCATTCCTAAATTTCAGGCCCTGGCCAGTCTGTGTTGACTCACTGTCACACTGTTGGACTACGAAAAATCAAAAACAAAACATCAAGGCTTACAAAAGGCTTCAGGGGGTGGCTGTGGAGGCTGAGGCTCTGGAGGTAGGGCAGTCGCCTGCCAATCAAAAGATTGGCGGTCCGATTCCCCGCCTCCTTCATTTACCATTTACCATTCAGTCCCCTCATATCTCAGACAGTTAGTTTGATCCTGTCTCACCAACAGCAGCAACACCATGTGTTTCCCCTCATCCTACCAAAATTATTCTGAGAGTGTCCTTAAGCTCAAGCTTACTTATGCAACAGGACAATGGTTCAACACACAAGAGCAAATCCACATATAAATGACTAAAAAGAAAAAAGAACTAGGTTTGGCTCAGTCAAAGTTCAGATTCAAGTTCTGATGTGTTCAACTGTCCGATACTGTGACTTAAACCATCCATGCTTGAAACTACATTTTTTTTACAGGGAGGTTTGAGCTTTCCCCCCGAATAAATGTAATACTTATTTAAAAACTGCAACTGTATTTCCTCATGTAACCTTTGTGCAATATAAAACATTAATCCGAATCATTTGAGGTGACAAATATAAAAAACAAAATCAGAAATTGTGGCAAATTTATTTTTTTCACGGCACTTCAACAGCACTGATCAGCTTTAACATATTTTATTCATGTCATTTTTTGAATAAAGGTTACATACTGTATCTATCTATATCTTTGGAGCTGCACTGTCTAGTAGTTTGTCAGCATACTAAACATTTGCCTGGGCTAAAAAGTGTTATGGTGTCAGAGGAACATGTGCACAACCTGCTGGTGATCAAACACTGAGCTTTGAGGAGCAAAAATACAACTCTACCCTTTTAATATTAACAGAGTTAAATTTACAATTAACAGTTTTTAACAAATATTATAAAACAATCCTTAAAACTGATGCAGTACAACCAGAGGCTTTAGAGCTTTAGAGGCCTTCTGTGTACTCACCAGCACGGACGTATCTTACACAAACAAACCAGCCAAGAGACAGCAAGCAATAGCACAAATCAAATATGACAGACAATCAATGCAATTAAGGCTCCAGTGGTCTCATATTTGCTTTCAGTAACCAACACACACTTAAATAAGTCAAATCACAAATCATCCTTTACTGCATTTTCCTCACTCAAGAATTGATGAGGCCTCAAGAAAGAGCAACACTGCTCCTGCTGCAGCTCCTGCACAGATGCAGCCTCCATCACGTTTTACACACTGACAGTCCAATTCTACACACAAATTCTTAATGGTTAAAGCTAAAGTGCTTTTATGAAAAGTGAACCGATATTAAAGACTGAACGTATTCCCAGTTTTGGGATTTTAAATGAATCATTAGTGGAGTGAACAATAACAGATGTGGTATTAACACCAAATTCACTTCATTTCCATTGCTCAGTTTCACCACAATTACGCTTTAAATGTGGGCTGAAATGCAACAGAAAAAAAGCCTGAAGCCTCGATTTTTCCCCACACAAACAGGGAACAGACTAATTGCATTAATTATAGTGTTCCTATTTGAACAAGCCATTGACCTCAGCATCTGTGTGCAATCAAATGTTAACAAATGGACGAATTACTAAAAGTTTGTGCACTTATGTAAAAAAGTATCTGCTCCAAGTTCCAGAAACTTAAGCCTTTAAAAAATGGACTAATGTGTGTTTTTGTTCAAATGTTAGTTTTGGGCATTTAGTCTATATGTGAATTAAAAAGATATTTACAAAGAACATATTTGTGAGCATTAGTATGTTTATATATATTTTTTTATTAAAGACATTACATTTGGTTACATGAGAAAAACACACCTCTTTTCAAAGAATAACCTATAAAATTTGACAGCAGCGTTCATTCTGCTTTGCCGTTTCTTAACTGGCGCAGGAGGTTCAAGTCAGAACATGCTCATATGTTGCAGAATGAGCATCTCGTCATCCCAGAGCTAAACGATTACACTAAGATACTTTATAAACATACAGTCTGACAAAACCTTAGTAATGTCACTATAACAAAGCCAAACAACTTTGACCTGAATTTTGTTAACTGCTTAATTGCTAGTATAGTTAACAGCCTATATATTTATAAACTACGTAATTCTACAAGGTTAAGCTGCATTGGAGTCTCAAACTGGACTAAAGGACTGAATGATGAGGGAGCTATGTGGATATTACCTTGTGTATGTTCTAAGATAATCTATTTCCACTTTACAGGCCTGCTTAAACATGACACTATAAAAAGCCAACTATGTTTAAAGCTTTATTTTATTGAAACAAATATTCTGCACATACTTACACTGAAATTCTTATTGTTAACGAAATGCTACCTGCATACAGCTAGTCATGGTTTACTACACCTTTGTGTGGGGGTTCAGGGAGAACAGGTACTACACAAACTGACTCTTATGGACATACCTGTTTTTTGCTTTTGCGTGGATGTAAAGCACCATGAATTACCACTGTGTATGGAAACATATGGAGTGAACATCAGGAAAAACTGAATCATCCATGGCTGATTACGCCCTTTACACTTTTTACCCCTGACATTACTTCTTATTTCTTTGTTTCATAGAAAACTATTAAATATGTAATGAGATTCAACTTCATTTAAAAAAAGATTGACAAAGATCAGGCAGAATGCATATGCAACAAATATTGAATATCTTATGACTTATATTCCGTTCCTAATCACAATGTATTTTCTTTTTGATTGCAAGATACAAATAAACACATTCACACACTCACATATTTAAAACACCACAGAAGGGCTCATGTTTACCACAAGAGAAGTGGCCCTGTTAATTATTCATTTAGAAATTCTTTGTGGAAGCAAAAAACTTCTTAGTATCAGCACTGATCTCAGAGACCCAGAAATAAACGGATGACACAACCAGAAACACGTTTATGAAATGTCAAACCAGACGTAGGCCTAAACCCTGTAAACATTCATTTACACGATTACAGTAAACAGGAAATTACCAGCGGCATATCTAAACCCAAGGAAAACTCGTGATAACCTGTCTCACGGTGGATGAAAACAGTGTTCGTGCTGTGAATAAATCGACGCCAACTTTACATATAGAAGATGAAGATGAAAACACTTACGTCATTATATGTGGCGGAATGCATGTTCACCAACCGGAGTTCAACAGGATTTCAGGCACCTTCCTGTTTATTTTAAAGTTAATAATTCACAAATGGAATGTTAAAAACTGTATTTTGGAGGTCGCTAAAGCGACGTAACGATAGAGTTTCTTCCTGGGTTGTCGCGGGCTGTGACACCTGAAGCTGACGTCTTTCTCACACACCTATAGGCCACGCCCCAAATACCTGCAGCACATGCTACGTAGCGCGAGCGTGATACTAATTTGTACTTCTCAGTCCGTCAGTGACCAATAGATGACTTGGAGGGGTGCGGGTTTTTCTGCTTATTAGAAATGGTTTTATCATGCAACTCTGAGGTAGATTCTGTGGGGAAATAATTAGGTAAAATAATTTACTGGCCTAAACCTGTGTGTTGTGATGTACAGCTTGACCCAGTCTTACGCAGCTTTGATACCCTCTGTCTGATTCCAAGTCTTGGGAACTAACAGGCATGAATGAAGTGGTCTACTTGATTATTATTTATTTTTTTCTTTTTCTAATTTCATACCACGTGTTCCCCCTGCTGATCATTTATGGGTGTTGCTGCCGAGTGCTTTGAATTTCAGGTTATTGTTTTGTATCAAACATTTAAAAGAAGAAGCTGTATTTAACATTACAAGAATATTAATTTAATTTAAATTTATTATTCATGAGTTCATTCATAGCCAAATTCTCGGTGACTGAGTGTAGTTTCTACAATGATGGAAACTGGGTCTATCTGTTTTAAAAGAAAACCAGCCTAATTATATGAAAAACGAGTAAAACAATTAAAAAATGTATGTTCCCTTGCCCCTTTATGCTTCATTTCATGATTCAGGTATATCTTTTGACCACCACATGATCCCAAACATATTGTACACTTCCCTCCTAAAAATCTATATTAAAAACATGCGACATTTTCAGGACATTGCGTATTTTAATGATCATGTTATAATGCATTTAACCGTTAAATATCCCCTTTAATATATCACATCTAGGTGTGATTTCAGATGTGTAACAGAAGTCATTGAAATGTCAATCTGCTCGCTGCTTAAGTCACAATCTGACTGCTTAGTTTTGACCATGAACCACGTTCCTTCGGCTCTGGGGTGGATTCCACCTCCACAGTGACGCAGAAGCTCAGTCTGAGACGACATTGCCAGTCCGCCGCCACAAGATGTCTCTCCACACCAAGATACCGTGAAGGTGTCGTGAGAAAAAAGTCTGTGATGAATACCCGCAGAAACAGGGCTTGGTTCTGTCAGACTTCATCCACATAAAAGCTCAGGCTGCCATTGGAGAGCCCGTTGGCAAGAGCGAGCAGGACGCAGGAGATATCGCAGGAAGCCGCCGACGAAATCAGCGTCCATCACTTCAGCTGATGTAACCAGACAGCGTGTGTTGGAGTCAATTATTTTATAAAAGCAGCTTCGACATAAGAAGAGACAGAAGAAGGCGAGAAAATGGGACATACTACATTACCTATATTGATGGCTGTATTGTCCTATTGCGTGTGGAAAAACGTCGAGGTAAGAGAAAGACAATCTGATCTTTTGTGACGATGGCGCATTGTACGTTTTTTGTTTTCGCTCAATGTCGAATGATGTCTTTTTGGTTCGTGTCGATATTAAACACGCCAGTCACACTATTCCCATCTCTTCCTTGCTGACACGCATCCTTATTTAGGGCAGGGTTTGTAAATGCACCCTTGAGCACCGGCCATCCTGTGTCAGCAAAAGTAATGACACACGACACCCACTAAAACGCAGTGATAGTCACATGATTTGAAATGCAAAATATAAGCCGTGATTCCAGACATAAGCGCAACACACGTAGATATACACAAATGTGTGGTTTACAGGATATTGGAGGCGCTGCGTCAAGCCTGGGCCCGTATGTGACATAAGGAATGTTTCAGGCCTTTTGCTCCAAGAAGGATGGAAATGAAATCGCAGCCCATTGCATCCAGTCCGGCCTCGTCCAAGGAGCAAGGAGGAAATCAGCTCGCACGCGTCCTTTAGAGGAGTGCTGCATCTCTTGAGCAGGATGGAGTCTGCATATTCAGTTGTGTATTACATCTCTACAAGGACACAGCGTAAATGGGAAGGCTTATTTTAGAGCAAGAATCTGAACTTTAAATCACTGTAGTGCATGAATCATTCTTTTTCTTTGCACTGGATCATCTTCTTTTATGCATATTACCTTTAGATTGCACATGAGCAAACTGTTCCTCACCCATTTATGACTTTGATACAGGTCCTAAGTAATGTAGAGTACACTAAGGAGCGACGTGGGGTCATTTTATTGACATCTGTCTCCATCAATAGCTAGAGAAGAGAAAGTGAAAGTCTCTTGTACAGAGCCACAGATCAATGGGCCACCGGAGGCCCCTGCATTCCCCCTGTCTTACCATGACTTCCAGCAGACCCACAGTTTGATGAACTCTTCTGTTATTTCTCAAGACTTATTCAGTCAAGAAGTGTGTAATAGACCTGAGGCGTGGATTCTGGTTGGAGCATGTAGGGTGGTGTTTGATCTGCGAGTGAATGTGGAGGATGATTTGAGAAGGAGGGGGGAGGGGGTATGAGTCATGATGTCCCAGCTGGAAGGGTGGTTCAGGTCAAAAGCATTTTTCCACCTGGAAATAAAGTGCGAATGAGCTCGCTCCTGAGACTGGGATTGACTATAGAACATCTTGTCTGTTGGTTCAGCGTCTGCCCAAGTTCCTAAGAGGATTTGTGAGATGTTTATTTATTAGCCATCTTCCACAGTGAGTCTGTACATTCACAAAGCCTCTTTTCTTATTGTGAAATAATTTCACTTCTCTAAGAGCCTTAGCAGGATTTAATGCTATGTTGAGGAACAGTCTTTAGCTTCATACAAGGAGACCTGCCCATGAAGGTTTTCAGCGAAGATTACACTGTGAGCGGGTTGGCTGGCTGGATTACACAGTGGTATTAGTCCTAATAAATCTGTCAGCTTTCCTTAACTCGTTCAACTTTAATTTGGTAGAAAAAGGATTTAAGCAAAATTGTTTTGATCTCTCCTTTTCAGTGTCATGTTTAATATTGTTAGTGAATTGGGATAATGTCTAATCAAAGTAGCATACATGTAAATTTAATTTTCTGGCAACATTCTCAATTAGCAAAAACCACAAAACATTTTGGATGAAATAATCCCATGTGCCACTAGGTAGCTCAGCTGTAACATTGCTTACCTATTGACACACAGAGAACAGTTCCCATACTAACACAAAAGGTCAACCAGGAAAAGATAACCCAAAGAATCAGCACCTTTGTGTGAAGCTTATAAATCTGCATAGTCTAATATGACAAGGACAAGAAGATAAAGTGATGATTATATAGAATTTGTTTCTTTTATAGTGCGGAAGAATTCTTTATTTGCTTCTTGAAACCAAGATTTAAAAGGTGTGGGGGATATGGATAACCCATCAGAGTAAAATGACAGTTACTACTTTAATCACTGATAATATGTATCAATAAATTATATTAATAATGCACAGCTCTAAAAAAATGAAGTTAAAACTGTTGTAGTAAAATCTCAACTGGGAATTTCATTGGTAATAATCAATACAGAGAATTTGTTGAAACAATACCACCACACAGGTCAATGTGATTTAAGAAAGCAATCATGCAGTGATTGTGTTTCTGTATAAACTGTCATAAATTAAAAAAAATTATCTTATTAATTGCATAGTTTTTCGTTAATTAATATAATAGCGCTAATATATAGCGCCAAATCATAGCGAAAGTCATTTCAGGGCACTTTACATAGCAAGGTTTAGGACCTTGCAAAAATATGTGTATATGTAAACAAAATAATACAGAAAACCCAACAATCCCATTAAAGCAAGCATTATGGCGGCAGTGGAGAGGAAAAACTCCCTCTAAGAAAAAGAAACCTCTAGCAGAACCAGACTCAGGGTGGGCGGCCATCTGCCTCGACCGGTTGGGATTAGTGGACAAAGGAGAGAGAAAAGAACAGCAGGTAACAGAGATCATAACAACAACAAGGAGAAGCAGACGAAGCACTGGGCAGGTTGGTAGGACCAGCGGCCGCAAGGTGAAACCACACAACTCCAAGGTCAAGGACACCTGCAGAAAGATACAGAGAGACAGAAGGACGAAGCACAACTAGGGGAGATAGGAGACTGGATTAAAATTCAAACAGAATTTTTTTCAATCTTTTAACACAGGTTCTCTCCTGTGAAATACAACTTAAAAAAACCTTTGAGGTCATCAACAGTGACTTACATTAAAGACGTCTTTCTAGTATCTTCTGATAAGAAATAATACTGAACCCAGGCCTAAAGGTTAAAGTGCAGGCAGAATATAAAAACAATACAATACAATAAAATGAGATTTTAGCTTTAATAATAATAACTTCTTTTAGAATCTAACAATAACAATTCAATTCAATTCAATTCAATTCAATTCAATTCAATTCAATTCAGTTTTATTTATATAGCGCCATTTTACAACAAAAGTTATCTCAAGGCACTTT
>JAUMTR010000008.1:11284810-11338805 GCA_032270685.1 Microctenopoma stevenorrisi
AGCTGGTTCCACAGGAGAGGAGCTTGATAGCTGAAAGCTCTGCCTCCCATTCTACATTTAGAAACTCTAGGAACCACCACAATAACAGACATGTAAACAACAATGTGTAACATCTTTATGCCAGCTGAATTTCTAAAGGGTGCACAAAAGTCAATATTTAAAACACAAACTGTTCCTTTAATTCCTGAGCATTTACTGGACTAACTTTAAAATGTCAAACAGTCTTGAGACATTGACACACAATCTCAGATCCAGTGTCATTCAGAGAAACTCTGACAGTTCTTTGCAGAATGTGGGCCGTGCGGGGCAGGTGTTCATATGGAAGTAGTCCGGTGGCTGCAGTCATGTTACGAGCACTGTCGGTGCCAAGCGTGGTTAACTTGTCCTTGGTTTTCCGTTTGTTTGCAACCCTCGGAAAACAGTCAGCACACGCCTCAGGATAGTGTCGCTCTTTAGTTTTACTCACCGTCCATGGGTTACCTGTGAGATGCTTGCGTCTGTTAGCCGAATGAGTATCACTAATTCTTTTTCTTCGGCTAACAGGCCAAACACCAGCATAGCGCAAAGCTGCCCTCCCTTCAGAGCTGCTCACGAGTTTAAGGTTTAAGGTCTTAGATTAGAGGAAATAAAAAACTGCATTAATTACGTACATTTATTTTAACGCATGAAATGTTTCACATTAATGAATTAAAGTTAACGCGCTAATTCCAACAGCACTAGTATAGTCACATTTGCTAAAAAAAAGGGGGCTCGAGGCTACATGTATGCTTTAGACAACTAGTTCTGTATTTATCAAGATAAATGACTGCAGTATGAACTTGCAGCCCTGCAAGGCGGCAGGAGAACAATAGTGGCAGAACTAGAGATGAACCTATCTATTTATCTGTAGGTTTCAGGAAATTGTGAATGTCTAGGGAAGCTTAAAGCATATTATGCAAAAGGGGAGGAATGGGGAAGGAAAGTGCAAAAGGGTAGGAAGCACATCTTAGTGTGGCTGAAAATTAAATAAAAATAATGAGTCACAAAGTCGTTTGTGTAGGCCACATGGCCCCACGCCACCCCCCACCCCTCCCGCCACAGCATCACTACCAGCAGCAATTTCAGTCATTATGCTGGAATACAGCCACACAGATTGATGCACCTCCCACCCCCATCTGTTTTTTCAGTGCAGTGACACAAGAGGATTTGTTTAGAAAAACCAAAAATAAAAAAATACAGAAGAAAGACGATAAAGACAACCAGATCACTCTCTTTCGCACGCACGCACACACACACACACTCACATTCTGCCAACACTCACTTAATTAATTTTAGAGCCAAGAGATAATCATTTTCCTCTAATGGGTTCCTGTGTTCTAGCTGTTAACTATTATATCTGTGTGCTAGTGGGCATGTAACATACCACTTTATTGTACCCCACCTCCCCCCTTCATGGCTTCCAAGTTTGTAAAGTGTAGAAAGGACCTGGATTCAATCTTGCACAGTCACTGGGAGATACACTTAGCCGAGAGGAAAGGAGTGTTGTAAATGTGTCCTAGCAATTAAGCTGTTACCAGAAGTGACAACCCAGTGAATGACATTAATGCACCCTTTGGGCCATTCGTGTAATCGACAATTTTGAAACAGTGTCTTGTGTGGTTCAGAGTGTTCTTAGACAAGGTTTCATTTTCATTGTTGCTGCTAGTCGAGTCTGGGGTGGAAATGAAAGAAGTGTACATTTTTGTCTGAGTCTCCAGACGTTTATTTCATCCAGCTTTTCTGCAGACAATAAATTGACATTAATTGCACATTTGTACAGCATCCCCTTGGTATGTTCTGTATAACCTTGCCAAATTCTGGTTTAAATCATTTAATCTAGCCTTTGTGACATGTTTCAAATTATGGGTCAATAGAGTCATTCCCAGTTCAGAATTTAATAAGGCTCGTCACTTAATGTAAACCTCTATAGCCCGTCAGACATATGGTGATGTAAGAAATGTGATTAGATCATTTAGATTTACATGGCTTGCAAACATGCACATGTTTATCTAGTGTCACCTAGAGGTATTGACAGACTAGAGTAATGTAGCTATCATGATCACATCCAGCTTTGTCTCCTCCTGCATAGCAGAGATATCACAGCAACACAAGGTCTTCACTGCCTGCATAACTGCCACAGTAAACCTGGAACAACTTGGATTTCTGCAGAGAAGTTAGTGCCAGGGCAAAATGAGATGTTTAGTCCTGCTGCAGCCAGTGGGAGGTTTCAGAGGAGCCACCCTCCAAAACATCTGCAGTGTGGTGATAACACTTGTCCTCCATGTTCAGGAGGGAAAAGAGACAGCGCAGTGAAAGAGATTGAGAGCTGGTGGAGAAAAAAGGGGGGGCAGGGGGGTTGCCCTGGTACAGCAGATGATTTGAGAAAGGGAGAGTGTGAGGGTGAAGGAGGAGACAGAGTGTAAGTGATGTAGAGCATGCAGAATGTAATGTGGGTAGCAGGGTGGAGTGCATGCTAATGGAGGAGCCCTGCCCTATTGCTTCTCAACCGAGAAGTGAGAGAGATCCATCTCTGTCGTGCATGTGTATTCACAGGTGGCCTTGAAATGAGAGGAGGGGAGGACAGAGGCCAAGAAAACCCTGTGGACAGAGTGGAACACTGAGTTTTATGAAAGCAGCAAATCTAATTTACGTAACGGCTCTGGCTGAGGGGTGAGAGAGAGTGTGGGTTTGTTCAGTCCAATGAGAGTGATTCTGCCAGTTTTAATATCCTACCAAAGAGAATTGGAAGCTGCTATAGGGGGAAAATCTATTTTCTTTTTGGGAACCTGCTGCAAAACACACTGCTCCAACTGAAGGACTAAAAGCTGAATCCCATGTAGGACATACAGTGGTATTGTATATTGGTAGAAATCACTCAATTAGGTCATGCACTTACACTCACAGATAGCTCTGAAGTATCCACACATTCACCACACTTGCTGCTTTATAAAGATGGCACGCTGCAGAGTCTTCATCAATAATTGAAAACGGTGGAAAGGTCTGGACTCTCGCTTGTCGACAGTGCTTTGGCACTTGTCACGCAGCCTCCCAGCCTTCTAACATCAGACCCCCGTCTTCATGCTACCTGATTTTTCTTTATGTGCCTCCTTCCCCACCTCCCAGGTCAACTACCCAATCTTGTTTGACATAACACAAAAGATGATCCCCACACCTGGCTTCTTCTTCCTTCACCCCCCTTGCTCCTCTTTGTCTTTGCCCCATCCTCCTCTGCTCTCCCTTGCTACATCCCAAAGGCACTCCCCAACCCTCCCTCACCCAACCTCTTAGACGCAGCTTCTCCATCTGCCTCAGCAGTTCTCAGTGGCCAGTGACATCTTTTCACTCTTATTCTGTGTATTTTGATTGTTCTTGAATAATTTACGTTTCTAACTCACAGTTGGTTTTTATTATTTTTTCTCCTATGCTTGCCTTTTTTTCTTTATTCAGAAATCTGACTCTTCCTGCCATTATTTGCATCCACTCATTCTCTGTTCTTAATGCACGTCACTAATGCACCATTATGTATTCTTATAGTATAAACAAGTAGATTTCAGGAGAGTTTATTCTGTAGTTTGTCTATTACTTGTATCTCAGTTCATGACATCAAATTCCCCGTTAGAGATGTCCTGCTTCCTCTTAGTTTGCTTTCTGACAGTCCATACCAGACTTTTTTGTGGAACTTGTTTTTGACATTTAATAGGAAACTAAGTTTCAGTTCAGTATTCTAAGAAAGGGCTGACATTCTCCCAAACATGGCAACCAAAATTTGTTCTACATGTAACAATAATGATGTGTTTCACACTGGAATTTATTTTGCAAGGAACTTCCAAACGCACTCTTCCTTCACTTGTGACAAAATGTCCCCACAGCATTTGAATCCGTGCACAGCATTCAGCAACCCCAGCATTCAGTTTCCAAAAGCTGCCTGGAGTTGACTGTGCCTATATTGTACGCAGTGTAAACAGATGGTGCTTAGTATAAAGAACCAGCCTCCTGGTGCAAACATCTAAAAATGATAAAGGGACTCAGGTGTTGCTGTGGCTGCTGTTAGTCATCAACAATACGAGTTAGCCTGTGATGGGACTAGACACATAGCATTTCGTTATTCTCTGATATCATAGCTCACCAAGGCCAAGCTGAGTAAATTAACGACCAGTACTCACACATGCACGGGTGACAAAGAATATTCTTAGAGTCTAGCTGTGACCTGGAAAAGAATGTAATGAAAGTAGAAAGCATAAATGGTGTTTCTATGACCCAGCAAGGGGTCTTTTCTTACAGAAAAGATTAAACCATTTCCCTTCATTTGGACAGTCTGTAGAGACTTTACGGCCTGAGGAAATGAGATAACAGTAAAACTAAATCTGCTGAGTGATTCTGTGGCACAGATTGGCAGACTGCACAGGCAGCACACATTATCTCACCAAAGTGGTCCTGTTCTAAAATAACATTGAGAGTCCTAAAGCAAGGCAAGACATGTCAGCCTGACACAATCCTATGTCTAGTGCTTGTGTTGAATATGATGCATTAGTACAGTCGTAGCAAAGTCACATTGTTCTAGACAGGTGTAACAGACCTTAAAGGTTATGGTGATTGGTTAGCACAGCAGTTGCACCACCTTACTATTTAAGTTAACATCAGGCTGAAGGACAGACAGAAAGACTATAATTTGTTTGGGAACACAGAGGCTCGTAACTTAAAATCTAAAGGGGTGTGAAACAATTTGAATTTAACTAGTGAGCAATACCACCAGGACGTTGTTTACACCACTGGTGTTTTTATTATTATTCATATACCACTGTCATCTTAAAATAAGAAGGCATTAGAATTCTTTTTCACAGTATGATAAGGAAAATACCATTTTCAACAGAGCTGCAAGACAAGTTTGTAGTTCTTCTTAATCTTCACCTTTAGAAGGTAGGTAATTTCCTTCAATATGTGCGATAAGCCAAACCCAGTAAGGTTCAGCACCGCACAGATAATTTAAATGCTGTGTAAACAACCAACAGGAAAGCTAATCAACCATTCCGTCATAAGAAACCTGTCAAAACAAACATATGGGCATCTTTCATGTGAAAGAAGCAAAAAGAAAAAGGAAAAAGAAAGAGTGAGAGAACGAGGGGCAGACTGATAACAAGCAAGAATGTGGGAGAGAGAGAGACTGAGTGACATGGTTGAAATTCTGTGGGGAGCCAGTTGCTACAGCAACAGGGAAGGTAGCCGGCTCCTGTGGGTGGTGTTACCATGACAACCACCCTCAGCGGCCAAGTGATGCTGAGAGTGAGAACACAGATGAGAGGGCTAAAAAAGGCGTGTTTACGAGTTTGATGGGAACAAGTGAGACAGATGAACAGGACAGCAATTGAGAAGAAGCTGAAAAAACTAAAATACAGCAGGGCACCCCTTACTGCCTACTGTTTCATCATGCTTGTCTTTAGCAAACACTTGGTTTTCTTTGCGATGTATAAGTGGCACACTGGTCCCAGAGGACCATGCTTTAGCTGTTTACCCCGCTGTTCATTAATAGAGCACCTCATTATCATAAAGAGTAGGCCACAGATGCTAGCAGGACAACATATTTTCTGGGAGATCTGGAATGAGACATACTGAGGGGATAAGACATAAGACAGGGTGTAGAGCTTGGTCAGGACCGAGGGCTTCATCTACCTTGGCTGTGAAGTTTACACACATATATATATATTAGATTTCCGTAACATGCATCTGCTAGACAGCTCCCAGGGGAAATGGCAAAATGTGATCAGGATTGTGTATGCGCATAAATAAAAGACAGACGGAAATGATATATGAATTTATTAACCCATCCCCTTTCTGTTTGCCCACTACTTTATTCCCCGCCATCCTACACACAGTATTTCATTATTTTATGCTGAAAGTCTCCACTTGTTTTAAGGCTCTGCCACTATACTATATATGATTTTTTTAGTTTAGCACAGTTTATTACATTTACATTTACATTTATCTGATGTTGAAGTTGTAGTGTTATTCATTTCAATCAGTCTCCTAAGAATTACACTCCTGAGCAGCTAAACTGCAATCACAAATAATGTTTTCATGGGTAATATAATTGCAACCAGATAACGTTTTTCTGTTAACATAATGGTCATACATTGATACTTGTACACTTGCAATGTACACAGGCAACACACTTTTGTCTGCAAAAATATCCAATCTATCATGTCTTCGTAAGAAAATACCTGATGTTTCATTATTAAAGTTTTGTGTGGTTTGTCTTTAGGACCACAGCACTGAGTTAAGGTCAGGGAAAGACTGTGAGCTGGGTTAGTTGACAAATATCTAATAGTCACTTCACAAGATTTTTCTCTAACCCTTACAGAAGTGCTTTTTTTGAGCTCACTTCTGTGGTTGTCAGGCCTGCACACTATGCAACTTGGTTTCTGTTGACATATTTAACACTTAATTTGTTCAGAAAACTGAATCGCAGTTGTAGTTTAGCTGCATAGAAACTATTCAGAAAAAGTGTAGAAGAAGCAAAGAATTTCTAAAAACTAGGTTCATGTAGTAAAATACATCTATGCCAAGAAAGGCTTATTATTTCCTATAAAGAATTTAAAATTGACAAATGATTTCACCTTCAAAGCAACATTATGTTTTCAAGTGCCTCATTTCTAGACCCTTTTTAAGCTTTAACAAATCAATTCCTTCCCTTTCCTTACTTGTTTTAACAAGCAGAAGATATTCATATTCAAATGGAGACTTTTGATGAAATATGTTTTATTTCTCTCATTGTTGTGGTTTTGTTGTCCAAGAATATGCATTTAGAGTACTATGTGTGTGCTAAGGTTACCTACTTCACATAGTTTGAAGAAAAATCAATGTAAGCAAAAGAAACACAAAAAGCTAATGTCGTTGCAGAAATACTTTTAGATCCACAAAAAGGCAGAACTTTAAATTTATATAGAGTTTTATTACAAAAAAATAAGGGTAGTATGATAACAATGCTAGATGGTCCTCGATACAGCAGCGAAGCAAACGGCAGAAGAGCAGAAGGGAAAAAGTAAGCTCTCCCCCCAGCTCATCTTACTGGAAGGTGTTTATCACAGATTTACTAGAGGTTCCAAAAAAAAAACAGAAGTTGAACCCAGAAGTGTTGAGCAATCTGAACTTCAGCAAAAGTGGAACAGAAACAAGGACCGGACACAAGCCTGACAAGCTCACTTCACAATGGTATAGGAGATTTATAAGATACAATGTGGTATGTAAAATAATACTGCCTAATGATGATGTGTGTATATATATATATATATATATATATATATATATATATATACACATATACACTGTATGGCTAATGCTATATATAATGTAAGATGAGCGGTGGAAAACCAAAACAAATTAAATTACACTACAAAGTGTTCAGTCGAACTGACAAAAGCAACCACAAAAAGCAATAAAACAGACCAATAGTTCTTGTTGCTTCCCACCTCTGATATTTGTATAGCATAGGACAGGATGTAGAGCTTGGTCAGGACCTAGGACTTCATCTACCTCGGCTGTGATGTTCTCCCTATCTAAGCAGTGGAGAAAAATGCCTGGTATGATGGTCCCATCCATGGCATTCATCTGCCTATGTGTCCTCGATTTATACATGCATCCTCTTTTATACTTTGCACTGGGACCAGATGAATAATAAACGTTCCAAAGGTTCATATCATTTGCACATAATTGCCTGTCAGAGGACAAAACTCATTTTACGTTCTGTTTAATTTAAACTGCTAAATGTATTACTTCTGTTTATTGAGGTTTTCAATATGTAGAGCCTAAAAGAAATAATTGCCTTAGTGTTTAATACATTTACAGTTCTAACAATGCACAACGTATACTGGGTAATGAAAATTCAAACCTCAGAGTCCAAGATAAGACTCAGACCTTTTGAATGTACTTAGTGTATAAATGCATATTTGGTGAGCTTGTTTGCATTGTGTCAATCTCAATCTCAGCAGAGAATCCCTGGCAATTGTGTTGACATTAGGATGTTTCAGATGAACCTGCAGTGCTCAAATCCCTGCTAAGCCGTTGATTCCTTCAATCCTCTAAGGTAGCTCTTCAGCTTGAAATCACATCTGCAGGCTCACAGTGTTTGGCATTAACATGTTGGCATTCCCGTGTTGTGTTGCTTAACTGTGAAGGAGGTTCAGCAGTGTTACGTAACAGCCGAAATTCACCAGCAGTGCTACCAGAAGATGAAATCATTTTCAGCTTGGCTGTATGAACAAACTGAATCCTGCAGACATTTCACGTTTCCAGATTCTCTGTTAGGCTGAAATTGTGAAATATTGTTACGCAGCTGTCTGCCTCCTACATATTATTAGGAAGTGGTGGCATCGAGAGGATGCTGAACATGACCAGCTATGTCTCTTCGGTGAGGAGGCATGCACAGTGTGGCGCAATTATGGTGCGTGACTCAGAAGCAGTTGTTGAAATGTGGGTGGAACAGAGAGCCAGACATGCGTACAAGTCCAGCCTACTCAGTTCAACAAGTATCACAATCACTTGTCACATTCTGAATATTGCAATACCACATTTCCACAGAACTGGCAACAGCACGCCTGAAATTTAATATCTGTGGGAGTTTCCTGTTTAGTGCTGCTGATTGCAGATAGTATTTTTGCGGGTTTTTCCACACATACTGCCGAAAGGCAGGATGTTAGAAAAAAACAGCTCACAGGAAACATAGCTGTGAGAATGTTGTCCTAACAATGGAAATAAACCAGACGTGTTTGTGAGTGTTATATTAAGATAAAAGCAGCATATGTGTTTACAGGATAATTATCGTGAGTCATCTAAGTCCCAGCGGGGAAAGGTATATTCCTCTAGTTACTGAATATTAGAGACATTTGCATCCTTTCAGGATATGGGAATTCAGGATGAGATAGTTACCCTTACAGGAGATCTACATCGTCATGACTCTAGTCCTCAGCTGTAGTAGTCTGTACGACACTGGTGTTGTTCCAACAATCATGAAATTGGTACTACGAGCCACTAAATTTCTGAATTCTTTTGCGTTGATCCCATCTGACATGTCCTCTATTTTAAGCTATACTTGAAATTAAATCAAAATTGGGAGCTGGTTTTGGCTGCTGTTTCAGACCTAGATGAACCCTTGTGATTATAGGGCCATCTGCTCGCAGCGTGCCCAGCTGGAGCCTGGACCGCTGTAATCTGGACGATGGAGCCTGACTTAAAGCAAACTGTGATGTTTTTAGATTTCTGCAAACCAAAGGCCTTTATTATAATGTGTGGTTATAGTGAACTGAAATGAATTATTCACTCTAAGATCCAGTGAGTTATGTGGTCCAGGAAAATATAGAACAATAGATGAAACCGAATGAAAAATATTCCACTCTGCCCATCAGTATTTTCTGAAGAGAAAATTAATGACTTCAATTAGCCATTAGTCAGACATGTATAATAGTGAATCTAAGTGTGCAGAGCTAACCTATCCTCCTTTGTCCCCTCTACACAATGAGAGCCTGTCTGACTAATGTTGCTTCTCTCTAATAACTACGTGCCACACCAGGATGAGGGCTGATGGAGTCTATGAATAATTGAACAACATGATTGCAATGATGAATGTTCCCAAATCTACATGTCTGGCTATTTAGCACTGGACATGGGAGGGAGGACAAACAGCAGCAGTGTCAGGCATTGTGTGAAATCAGCTAGGGAGGGAGAGGGAAACAAGGGGTGTATCAAGGATAGGGGTGGCCTGGGTGGATAAAGCTCGGCCTTGAGAGGAGGTGGAAGAGAGGAGAGGAATATAAAGAAAGTATGATGGAGGGACGCTGAGAGCAGGAAGACACCCACTATTCAGCCATCTGTGCTGCAGAGAAGCACAAAGACATGCTCATGCGCTTACGTGTGTGTGTGTGTGTGTGTGTGTGTGTGTGTATTTGACGTGCATTCCAAATAGGAGACTGAGTAATGGCAATTTAATGGGATATCTCAGACTCTGGTTGCTCAGTGGAGATTGGCATCTTGGGGGTCTGATGTCCAGTTAATCATAGAGTCTCTACAGTATTTCTCTAACATGACTTCAAGTTGACTTTTGTAGCTCTTTAAGAATTTACCAGATTAGTTCACGCAGAATAGGCACAGATACGCATATTTACAGAAATACATAGATGCACACGGGGTATTTTCCTTAGAGTATTTATGCCATGTAAAATATCAAAGGCAGAGCAGAACAAATGAATTAAACTCCAGAAACATGAAAGAGTTAAACAAACAAAAATAGAATCAACCCCACTTGTATGCAAGGGAATCAAAGGCAGAGTCTGGCTGTGGCTGTGCATGTACCATGATATGTTGCTCCCAGCACAGCACCGCTGAACGACTCTACATCTTTTTGAAGCGCTCCAACGTACAGTCTGGCAGCAACTTGTAAAATGTAACAAATGATGGGTGGGTTTCTCTCCTCCGCCTCTCCTGGTCTGACTTGGCTGCCAGGGCCAAGAGATTGCATCATTACAGAGGATGAAGTCATCCTGCAACATAAGGGTGGAACAGGTGCTGAAAATTTAATTAGAACAGGGTGGAACATGCTGGAGGAACATGTAAATGTACCACCCTGGCCCAAGTCAGCCCAGACTGACAGAAGCACTTGTATTATAAGATAAGGAAAAAGAGCCGTGATAGATATGAATCTGTTTTAGCTCTTATTTTGGGTGTTTCGACGCTGCGGTACAATTCCACCTGCTGGAGCGATATCTGTAAGAGTATATTTACCCATTTTTATATTTTTGCCAGCTGGTCCAGGGCACAGTTAGTTCTTGTCTCTGTGGGTTCGTTTAGGTTCCTTGTGTTGCTCACTGCTATGGAGACTGTGGAGGTACACATGGTTACAAAATTAAGCAGTGCTGTCGGTATGCAGCTAATATGGAGAAGCAGAGCAAGGAAAAAAAGAATATCGAGGGAGCTAATAGAGGTCTGGTGAAAAGGCAGAAAGTCAATTGATGTCTCCGGCTTTATATCACCAGGACGTTGATGCAGCGTTCTCTGCAGTAGGAAGCTGTCAGGCTTCGGAGCTGTCTGGCCGTTTAGCTTCATCAGCACTAGGACGTGATATGTGACCCATGATGGTTGAACAGCAATACCTTGCCAACCACTGAACACCCACCCACCCCACTCCTGAGCACTTATCCGTGTTTGCAGACTGTACTGTACGGAGATGTGTTGGTACATCACAGTATTTTCTTACTCAGCTATGTAGAGTAGCGCAACAAACCTGCCTCTTACTGGAGAACAAACATAATTGGTGACAGATTGTGAAGCATTATTGTGACGCCAACTGGATCAGTGTGCCTCATTTCCTGATGGAGACTGGGAGTACACTGAGAAACACCGCCATGAACACACAATACAGTCTAACAGGCATTAAAATAGAAATTCCATATACCACCAAGACACTGAAAATCCTTGACTGCATGCTTGCCAGTCCAAAAACAAAATTGCGGCTATAATTTGTAAGTACAGAACAGCCTAATCAAAGCACAAGAATGTGATTCATTCACTGTAGCATAAGCAGTTTCTAGCAATGAATGAAAGCCTAACCCTTCACAAAAGATGCTGTTGTTTGTCTCCGTTTAATCCGTATTTAGTGAATACAGCAATGTCTTCTGAAGCCCCCAAAACACTGTGAGAAGATGTATATCAATTATACCAGTTAATATTATTAGTACTTAGAAATTTGAGGCATATTTTCAAGCCATGGCCAGACACTGTGGTGCATAGAGCTATTTTGTTTGGTAGCATGTCAACATTTTCACCATGGAATTACTAAGGAGCACTGCCTCAAACATGGGACTTTATAATAATATAGTTTCAGGTTTTTTGGTGTCTCTTTTACTGTATCATTCAGTCTACAGGGAATGTGGTTTTTAGGGTTTTTTTTAAGTTGCAGCACAGGAAGTGGTCCCTGGGACTTCTGACCAGGTCCCTCGGGTAAAATAGATAACGCAGTTCAAGTGACTACCTGAATAAAAAAAGGTTAGATTAACTTAAAATAGAGCACATTTTTTGACCTGATGGTAGCTGAGGAATAATTATTATGATGCATTATCTGTGAGACATTAATAACCATGCTGCTAGTATGACTACAAAGCATTTTTCTAACCTTATAGCCCTAAGTGCACTAATTGGTGATTTCTATGTTGTTGTACAAATGCTTGTTTCAACGACACAAAGCTACTTGTTGCAATACAATCAAGCGTGCAACAATTCTGGTTTCTTTTTACTACATAATAGTTCTACTGCTACTGCTATCTACACCTACTGGACATTTGTGATAGATGATTTTCTGCTGTTGCAGAGGATCTGACCAACATAATGTATATTTTGAAACAGTATTTCTTACTAGAGGTTATCACAAGAGGGAGATCTAATCTGGTCCCAGATCAGACCAGTCTGAGGGCTAGCCGTTCTGGAGGTCAGGGCCTCAGGCTCCTGATGGACTGTTATTGATTGGGGGGAACGTGGCGATACAGTTGCAGTCGCTCAGCATTGATTTTCCTCAGTAGTGAAGAGCAGGCACAATGAGAGAGCTGGACGAAGGGGAGCTGCCGGGTTATCTTCTCAAGTTTCCGGAAGTTTTTTTTCTTTGTAGCACTGACCTTTCTTGAGTCAAAGAGATGGAGTCAAACAGATATCTATTTAGACGTTTGCTAAGCAGATACGCTTGGCATTTCAGCAGCCTCAGCAGAGTTTGCATGTGCTAATGAACTATTACTATTAACTGTAGAGCTAATAGTAATAGGTAAAGTTGTTCCGAAGCAATGTGTTGATAGGGGCTTTTTGCCATCAAAGCCTTTATTTGTCTGACCATTACAGCCCATGAATGTGGTTTAGGAAATACATTTGAAGTCACTGCTAATTGATATCCAAACAATACAGAAACCCATAGTGACCTGTAGGGTAAGAAAAATGCTGTGTTTGTAAAAGCTTTATTTGCGAATAAAAAATCGTCTTGCTTTCGGAAATGGTCAGCAGTAAAAGCAAAAAAAAAAAAGACCAGCAATTTGTAAAAATACTGCCATGCAATGGCAATGCATAAACTCCAACTCCTTTTAGCATAATTAGAATGCAGATACGTCTGAGGGCTTATTAAATGTATTGTACATTTACTCGAAGGGTTTTATATATTAATTTAATTTAATTTATTTAGTATGAATTTTAATCAGAACTTCAAACACTTGAGCTCCTCTTGGCCAAAGCAGGAATTCCCTTTGATCAAGCATCACTCTCCGCTATTTTCTTTTCTTCTGTTTCTTCCCTTTGGACAACTTCCTTCTAATTGGCTCGGCGTTGCCCGTCTTGTCTGTCATCAGTAGGTCTATCTCTCCATCTGTTGGTGCAGATGAAAGGGTGTGAGCATACATAGGCTCCGGAGTGTGGAATGCCTTATTGAGGAGTTTCATGGTTGGACAGTAAATATTCTTTCATGACCTCGACCACAAATGATACTGTCAAATAATTCACCAAGAATCCCGCATTTACTGGGTCTGCAGGATTGTGCATGACTCTGGTAAACAACTCATTTTCACACAAGCGATGAGTCAGACTTCTAGTGGAACAAGCATACTTGTGCACTTTCTCATGAATTTTGAAGCTTCACAGCTGTTTGCACTGCACTGTTTTCATAGTTTTTGCTGTTCATAAAGCTCTTTTCTTCTTATTTAACCACCCTCTTTATTCCTCCCGGAGTTCTCTATGTCTCCGTGTTGTGTGTTAATGGAGTGAAGTGGCCGATCAGTCAATGAGCCTGTATTAACACCTGACTCCGGGTCCTGGCTGCTGTTCCTCTCTGTGGTGTCCCATGGGCCCTCCCCCAGGCAGAGGCAACATATCCTTTGATCAATAACAACATCCTAGAAGACCGCTGGAGGAGATGAAGAGGGGAGAGGCAGTCTTTTAAAAACTCTTGTATATTTTTGTTATACTCTTGTCTGAGTTGTCAGTGACGACAGCAGACAGGAAGCATAGACCATTGGTCGATAAGTCCGGCTTTTTATTGGCTGTGCTTGTCATTCATTTCAGGGTTATTTGAATTGGGATTTTTCTATGGATTGTTCCTGTTTTTTAGATTTTTTCGATATTCCCTGAAAGCTGCAATGTGCACTCAATCCTCTTGTGCGTTAGCTTCCCCTTCCCTCGCCTACATTCTCGCTTCTCTGTTTCGATTTTTAATTTACTCTCTGTCTTGCACCCTGCCTTATACTTTTGGTCTGTTGTATGTTGGATAGTGTCAGAGTGCATTTAGAAGCTGTGGTCTAGCCGCCCTGGATCAGCTTTGAACACAGTATTAGTCACTATGTTTGTATCGACTCATCTTCACCTCTCCTCTTTCTCCTCCTCCCCACCTTTCCCTTCTCTCTCTAGGCTCTGGCCATGGCCGAAGTGAACGGGCCAAGCTCCCAGGTGGCTGAACCACAGATTGCTATGTTCTGTGGCCGTCAGCTGCTTCACATGAATGTACATACTGGCCAATGGGAGCCGGATCCTCAGGGCCGCCAAGGCTGCTTCAAAGAGCCCAGCGAAATCCTGTCCCACTGTCAGGAGGTATGGTCCCAAACCTTGCAAGGGAAATAAAATATACACAGACACCAGCATAGTATCTGCAGCTAACAACATCAACAAACCACTGTAGCAAATGTTTTATCTATATTTTCTCTAATTTGGTTTTGTCTATCACCTCTCCCACTGAATCTATATATTTAACTATATATAGTAAAAAGATGGTGGATTGTTGGAATATCCTGATATTTCATTTGTGCCACCATCCACAATCCTTCTCCTGTTATATGATATGTATACTTTTAACATGAGGTAGTCAATGATACATACACCCTTCACAGCTCCTCCTTCACACAAATGTATTTGAAGTGCAAAAATAAAGGAAAATAAGTGCCATCTGGAGGCCAAAGCAGACATAGCTCCTACACGGAGCAGCAGCCATAAGCCTGAATGAAATGTAATGCGATTAGCTGGCACATTATGCTTCTATGATAGCATGTGTGATAGCTTTGAAACAAAAACCTTCATTGTTACATATTTGAAGAAGGCATTGCAGCGTGCGTTCAAACTCCTGTCTGAGACCAGCTACATTTATCTAGTAGACCTCATTATGAGTTTGTGCTTCAAATTCTTGGCCTAGGTTTTAAATAAAAGTAAATTTGGAAATATTAAGTATGTTTATGTGCCACGTCTAAAGTGGCTCGGGCAAAGATCCACACAGCTTCAGAAAAGTAGTTAGAGAACCTGTTGTGTGACTTTACCCCTTGTTTGTCTTCTCCCCACTGACGGTGCTCTCCCTCCTTTTTTTCCCTCATGCTGCTACTTTTATTCTAACCTCCCAACCAATCTCGAACGCCTTCTCTAACCAATCCTTCCCCATCCTCTGCTCCTCATGTCTGCAATCCCTCTGTTCTGTCCATGCATCTGTTTGTGTGTGCCTGCGGCCCTGCATGTACCTGTACCTCCAGATGTACCCAGCGCTTCCGATCTCTCATATAGAGGAGTCAAAAAGACCTGTCACTATCACTGCCTGGTGTAAAAGAGGTTGGGGCCACTGCCAGACACACCCCTTCATAGTCCTGCCCTACCACTGTCTAGGTAAGAGCAACACACCTTTGTGTACAGTATTTAGATAATTACGAGAATATACATTATGTAAGTAAGTACATTAAAGTAGTATTTACAAAATTTTAAAACTCCTACAAGTCTCCCTTGATCAAGCATTAGGTGACTGCAGCGAGGAAAAACCCGTCCAACAGAACCAGTCCCAGGATGGGGATCAATCTTAATTTCTAACACTCAGCAAATAAGCCTATTTCTCAAAATCTCAAATTATTCTTTTAATGGGTTATTGCAATACCAGAATCACATTAGCATTTTTCCAAGCGCCACAGCTTGCCTGTAACTCTGTGTATGTTTAGTTTAGACCAGTAGGGGGGGCAGAAAGGCTAACAGTAGATGAGTGAATAAATGAGTAATGAGAGTGAGTCACTCTGGAGACACAGCACTATAGAGCTGGCTCTAGCTCATTTGAATGGGATTGTATGGGTGAACACTTTCCTCTACAGCTTTTAATATGACAGCAATAATAGTGCTGTATGAACAGCTTTTAAATTAATAAAGACGTGTTCTTCATTCCTCTACAGCTTATTATTTAAAAGCAAAGCAGGCAAAAATCAGCACTTAGCATTTGTGTGGTTGTTTGCGTGATTGTAACAAATGCTTTATATTCATTTGAAGCAGAGCACATTTTCACTGTGAATTAGTTTGACGTCCACTGAACCCATCAAGTTTCTTTCTGCAGAGGGCGAGTATGTGAGTGAGGCCCTGCTGGTGCCTGACCGATGCCGTTTCCTCCACCAGGAGCAGATGGATGCTTGTGAGAGTTACGTATACTGGCACAACATTGCTAAGGAGGTGAGAAAGAGTAAAATAGCAGCTGTACAATGTTGGTGTATGATCTTTTGAATAAAGAAAAGTCACATTAAACAAGCAAAGAATTTGACTTTCCACTGATGCATGTTCCATGTACACATCAAACTTTCCAGGGCAGCTATAAACCCTCATTTGCAGTATGGCCTAACAGTAACTCCAGCCTAGACTAGACAAGTCTGCTCAGTGCTGTGTTGTGTAGTACATCATACTTTGACAATACGCCTACCTGTTTTGTATAAAGCAGAATGGGTAGCGGGAAGCTCAGAGTTCTGTCGTATATTTTGTGCTACGTTTAACCAGAAAATATCAGTTGAGGGTTTATGGATCTGATTGCCCTCTTCTCAGGAATGCACTGCAGACAATCTTGAACTTCATAGCTACGGGATGCTATTGCCATGCGGAGACCATTTCCGCGGTGTCGAGTATGTGTGCTGTCCAGGCCGAGGCAGTTCCAGCGGTAAAGGGGAGGCAGAGGAGAGAGATGTGTCCGCTGGGACTCAGACGTTTACATCTCAGAGCAGTGGAAAACTCAATCCTGCGTAAGATGCCAATCAATTCAGCTAGACCACATACAGATGTTGTCGCCAGAGCAATGACAGTTACATATTTTTTACAGCACCAAAGTGACAGCTCCGACCCCAAGGTCGTCTCCTGAAACAGATGTGGACGAGGCCGATATGGAAGAGGAGGACGATGAAGTAGTTGAAGAAGAGGCGGAGGAAGAAGAGGAGGAGGAAGTTGATGAGGAGGAAGCTGATGAGGAGGAAGCT
Organism: Microctenopoma stevenorrisi; assembly: GCA_032270685.1. Classification (NCBI taxonomy): domain Eukaryota; kingdom Metazoa; phylum Chordata; class Actinopteri; order Anabantiformes; family Anabantidae; genus Microctenopoma; species Microctenopoma stevenorrisi. Next base: position 11,302,084 of record JAUMTR010000008.1, read on the forward strand.
GATGAAGAGGACGAAGAAGAGGATATAGCTGTGAAAGATCCAGAGGAGTATGACTACCCCATTGACTCAGGTCCCTACCAGACGTCAGACTATCTGGACTCTTTCTACTATGAGAAAAGCCAGAAACCCACCACCTCAGCGCCTCTGATGAAGGGAGACAGCCGTGAGTGTCTCTAAGTTCTCCTGTTTCTGTCCTGTTTCTCTTCTGTTTGTAAAACACATACTACTAATTATTAGTGGGCACAAACTATAGTACTCTGTGTACATCTCCTGCACTCTGTTTACTCATATCACCCTGTTGAAGGAAAATAGTGATGTTATTGTTCCAACACATATGCCCACACTAAACCATATGGGGGCTGTATTTACTGCTCACTTCCAGTTCAGGCTTTGCATTATTAACTTGTGTGCATGTCAGGTCAGTCTGATGCATTTCACACCTCTACACTCCACAGCAGGTCTCAGCAGGGGTTGTGCTAGTTTGAACAGTAAATGAGCAGTTTACCGCTTCGCACATGAACCTGACCAGGCTCGTGTTAGATTAGTTGGGTGTATTATAAGGTTTGTTGAGAGCATTATTAAACCATTGTGATTTTTTCATCTATCATTTTCCTTATCATTTATCATTTCTTTTCCAAAAATAAGACCTTGAGCCTTTTTTGTGGTGTGTCAGTCCACACATCCCGTCAGTGTTTGAACAGGCCTGTACTTAGGATAGCTGCTTTCTGCCACCAAATCTGTGTTTTCTGTTCCTCCCATCTAGTGACTACATCTCGGCCCACCGATGGAGTCGATGTTTACTTTGAGAAACCAGTGGATGACACTGAGCATGCAAACTTCCTGCGTGCCAAGACAGACCTGGAAGAGCGAAGAATGAAGCGCATCAATGAGGTGAATTTCACAGGGCTAAGAACAGGCTAATAGTTTCGGGGCTAATAGTGTCAGACTCTCTACAGGGGATCACGTAATGTGGGAAAACACTCACTGACTCATTACTCTCAACGCCTGATTGGATTATAAAAATGACAGGGCACTGCCATGTCTGTGTTTTCCTGCGTTCCAGGCAGGTTAAGGAAAAATAAATTGTGGTATTACACAAACGCCACCAAAAGTATAAAACTGGGTCATATACGATGCCCTTATCATTTTTAAAGAAATGTATTTAAATGCTGTACAAGACACTATTGACGCTATTTTCATTGCCGTCAAAAGAAACTTTCCTCAGTAGTTTCAATATTTCTTTACGAACAAACAACACCATGAAATTATGACATTTTGTAATTTTCCAAAAGAATCAGCCAGCCAGCCAACATGCATGTCTAATTAACCAGTTAATGTAGCACACTGGTAAAACATAAAACCACAACTTGTGTCGGTACACGTCGACTGCAGAAACACTGAAGCACACAAGCTGTAACATTTTAAACGTTACAGGTGCTGGTACATTTTGTTACCTCTAGACATAGTTTTGTCACCTGTTTCTGATCTATATGCTAAGATAAGCTGCCCGTAGTTTAACCACTTGACATGATTTGATACTGATCTTCTTATCTATGTCTGGAACCAAGGGAGACTCAATAACATAACTTTGAAAGGCATGCAGTTCAAAACAGTTTACTGACATATTAAACACTGTTTAATATGCACTCAAGGTAATTGTACAGTTGAACAGCAGGCAAAAACAGGGGATGGGGGGACAAAAGCCAGCTGTTGCTCTCGAGGTAAAGCAGGGCAGGAAATAGGTGGGTTTACAAAGGGTAAGTGAGTTAGTGACACCTAAATAAAAAATGTTAACACCTCGCACATAAGGACAAACAAAAAAACTTATAGTATACTATAGTATACTATATATATACTATATATATATATATACTATGGCCAAGGAAACTGTATACGCGCCACTGGTTTACTCAAGCGTTACTGTGTTCTAGTGTATGTGATAATTTAACTAAAACTAAACCAATGATTTGTCTTTCTATTCCTCAGATCATGAAAGAATGGGCAGAGGCAGACAACCAGTCAAAGAATCTGCCAAAGTCAGAACGACAGGCCCTGAATGAGGTAAGTGGACTTTCCCAACCCGCATATTCAACAACCTATTCAATTATTTAAAATCTCCTTGGAAATATAACGTGAGACTAAATTTACAATTTCTTTCAATCTGCTTTCCTATTGTTTCTCTACCAGCACTTCCAGTCCGTGCTGCAGACGTTGGAGGAGCAGGTCGCGGGAGAGAGGCAGAGGCTGGTGGAGACACATCTCGTCAGAGTTGAAGCCATTCTTAACAACAACCGCCGCCTGGCCCTGGAGAACTACCTGACTGCCATACAGTCTGAGCCCCCCCATGTAAGTCAGTCATGGAGGGATAATGGAGTGAAAATTGGTAAAAATCCCAAAATGTTTATAGATATATCTATAGAAATAGATTTTTTTCTTAGACAGCACATATATCTGTCAATGTCATTTCCTAACTTTGTTCTGTTAAACGTTGGCCTCCAGCCGGACCGCGTGCTGCAGGCCCTGAAACGTTACATGGCTGCAGAGCAGAAGGACCGCAGACATACGCTCAGGCATTACCAGCATATTGTGGCTGTTGACCCCCAAAAGGCTGAGCAGATGAAATTCCAGGTGCGTGTGTATTTGCTTCGGATAAGTTTTTGTTCTCAAACACCTGTGCTTTTGTGCGGAGCATCTTTTTTGCTGACCATATTATAGTCAGAACGCTGTGTGCTGAATAGTCAACAGAGGTGTTAGTACTTTCTCACACAAAAATACAATCAATGCTAGACTTTTCTGATTTCAAAAGCAACCATAGACAGGACTCCAAAAGTTTCCTTTTCACAGCTAAGAACAGTTCTTCTTTTGCTGACTCTGTTCTTGGTGTAAAGCAGAATGATTATTTTGCAGGTGTACACACACCTCCATGTAATTGAGGAGAGGATGAACCAGAGTCTTGCACTGCTGTACAAGGATCCTATGTTGGCTGAGGAGTTGCACAACGATATCCGTAAGCAAAACTGCAGTTACCCATCATTGTTTTATTCATTTCAGATATCACTACTGATGAGTTATGTTTTTTCCTCTTTATCTTAACACCTGTAGAGGAGCTGGTCAAGGCAGAACGAGGAGACATCAGTGAGCTCATGACCACGTCTTTTTCGGAGACGCACACTACTGAGGAGCTCCTGCCAGCTGAGAGTGAGGAGGAAAAGGATGACGAAGAGGAAGTGACGAGAGCTTTCCAAAACAGACCTTATCCACCCCGCATTGGTAAACAACCACATGCTAACCATATAAAAAGTCACATCATTAAATACAGTATAAACAGTTTCGATATTTCTCAAAGCTTCTGTTGTTAATGACACTTTCCCCCCCTTTGTCCCAAAAGAGTCTAATAAGAAAGGTGAGCTAATATTCAGTATCATTATTTTTTTATAATTTTTTTTTTACCTCACTTTTATCACAATTGAAAATGTTTTGCGATGTTTTTTATCTCTGTATTTTAATGTCTGCAGATGATGGGTATGATTACACCACGTCTGAAAAAGGTCCTACTTATGAGGTAGGATTTCACCCATCTAATGTCAAACCCTATGTTTGAACAGTAAATGTTTGTGCTGCTTGTTTTCTTTTCATTTTATTTTTTAAAATGATTGTATTTTTTTCCACACACACCCCCACTCCTGTTAGATCAACACTACTGTGGACATCAAGCAGGTAGTCAACAAACCAGTTGTTGAGATTCTGAGAGATGAACTGGTAAGGACTGAGTCTGACAGCTTAAAGAAATGATCATAAATGCACAATTACCTGTTTCATTTTCTCTACATGTCTCCCTTGCTTAATGTCTCACCACACACATCTTCTCATAGCAACCTGATGCCTTGGAGACTTTTAACCGTGGCGCCATGGTGGGGCTGTTGGTGGTGGCTGTGGCGATTGCCATGGTGATGATAATTAGCCTGCTGCTGGTGCGCAGGAAGCCATATGGCACCATCAGTCATGGCATTGTTGAGGTACGACTCCAACATTTTAAAGTTTAATTGTGTTTATTGTCTGACTCCAGTAAGACCATAAGCATTACCAACCATATCCGAGTACTTCACATTCATTTCCTACCTGCAGTGATGTCACAAAAACAATTTCATGCTTTGGGTTTCATTTTCCTAGTGTAATTAGATTTTTTGTTATTGTATAACTTTTTAGATAGTATTGCAGTTAATTCCAGTGTCAATTTAAGGGAAAGAGGATTATATAATTTGGTTATATATGGCTCCGTTTGTTGCTGACTGATGATGGTGGGTTTCAACCTGTATTGAGACAACACATTAAAACATCTGTGCAAGAAGAAAGGAGACGAAGAATATAGAAACCACAGGCTATTTGGAAGAGATAGGTATCAACCTGAAGATTTGTGGTATGCTTTATTGTGTGTGCTCATACAAGCAGCAAGTTTAGACGAGCTTGGCAAAAGTAGGGCACCACTCCTGACTTCTACTCTTTATGACGCAGTGGTAGAACGGTGACCTGAGAGTCTGTCGCGCTTTGGTGTCATAGTAGATGGTTCCCAAACCTTCCCTCAGCTGTCACCATGCTCCACAATTTTTACCCAACAGCTGCTACTCATACATTTCATATCCATTTTATTCAGCTCTGTCGATGTGTGTGTGGTGTTTGTGGATTTGAGTGTAATAACTCAAGCTCTTGTGTGTCTCGCAGCAGGTCGACCCCATGCTGACACCTGAAGAACGACAGCTCAACAAAATGCAAAACCATGGCTATGAAAACCCCACCTACAAATTCTTTGAACAAATGAACTGAGGTACTGGGGCTGCTAAAAAGTCATGCCCGACCACTTGTCTTGTCCTCTCACTTATCATTACAGTGGTCTCCCAGCTGCTCTCCCTCTGACGGATTTATGATGTGTTGCAAATATAAAGTAAATGAATAAGTATGGGGACGCCCCAAACCCACTGTAAATGACCGACAACAAATCATCATTACCAGAATGTGAATAACGAGATATGATACATACTCACGTCACCTATTGTAATCTAATACACCCATGGGTTAGAGTCTTAGAGTTTACATTAGCAATGCAACAGCATTTCATAAACTTGAAAACATCCACCTGATAGACAGGAAGACCATCCCAGTGGCATGACTTGACCTATCGCTCCTCTTTAGAAATTGAAGTCAAACGGTTTCATAAGGCTTTATAGTATTTATTTTTCCGTAGGGTAAAGTAGGTGTTTTCGTTTAAATAGTACCACACTTGGGTCTAATGTATCTGTGTAGATGAGTGTGAGCCTAATTCAATTAAGGTGTAATTCCCGATTAGTGATAAAAGGGCAATTACTAATCTAACTGTCAGACTATCCTTACCTCCATGATCTACTGTAACATTGGATAATAAGAGGGTTTGCTTGTGTGTGAGGTGTTTACGCTTTAATTTAAAGGAGGCCAAAAGACCACACTAGTCGATACAGAACTGTGTACTTGTAGTACAGAAAATAGGTTTTTGGCTTCTGATGACCTCCACAATATTATTAATTCTTTGGCCAAATATACCAAATATTTCAATTTAGCTCATTAAGTGAATGAGTTTATTTTATTTGTACTTCTCCCTATAGCAATGTAAAACTGAATAATTAGAAGTCCGTTAATTTAAAGAAAGCATGACAACTTGGTGTATGATGCTGCTGTGTTTATTTGTGTTGTTCCTGTCATTGCTTTTGAAAAGTCTGAAATGTCCCAGTTCAAAATGAACACTGTAAATACCGTAAGAAAAACATACTGCTAGATGTAGACATTTCTAAGATTAATTTTCATTGATGTAATGGAATAATACATAAAATAGTACATTGTGCTATACATGGCTGATTGAAAACGGACTGTTGTAAAAACCAGCACAAGACAACGACACAGTAACTTCTTTCTGAATGTATTTAAGGTAGACGTTGAGATTCCATCTTCTTTTCAGTAACCCGTCATTCCCCAAGTAGACCTCAATAGAAGTAGTGAAGTTCAGCACATTCAGCAGACAGACTACATACACGATGCCCGTCCTATCACTTCCTGTAGCAGCCTATTCATTTTCACATTTGGCAGATGTGTATTGGAACAAGTGAATTTGAAGCTTAGGCGTATTAAACTGCACCGAACAACAGCGTGTAAAGAGGTCACAGCTATAGTAATGTGTATTGTCAGTGTGTGTAGTAAGTCCTAAAACACACCACACTCAGGCAGGATAGTAGTGAAACATATTGTATGTCTTAAATCTGCCGGTTTGACTTCTTTGGACTCAACCACATTGAATGTTAGATGCTACATTTTAGTTACTCTCTGCATTAATAGCTTTCACTGAATGACTCGTTGTAGTTTGTCACATTTATGATCAACATAGCATCCTGTAAAGGTAAGTTAAAAGGGGAAAACCCCTTTTTTCCGAATGATTTAGAACTGCTTAGTGGGTCAGATTGATTTTCTTTAGCCACTTAATTCAATCAGACCACGCTAGTTAAGAAAGGTCACATTCTGGAGGGCTTTATTCATGCTTTTTTTTTGTTTTGTCAAAACCAAAATCAGGTCACATTTTTTTCTTTAAAGCTGCATTTGTGTTTTTGTTTGGTTTTGTTTTTAGAAAAAAGCAAACTATTTTGACTATCAGATGTTTGGTTTAGCATTAATCTTATTTTTCCCTAGCCAGGTGGGTTAATTGCAGGTTGCAGTTGCGTTCTGACAAAGGAAGAAAAGGCAAAGCCCTTGTATAATTTGTACAGCTACGTTAGTGAATGAAAATGTTGTATGTTCACAGTTTAAGTCAGTTAAACTTGTAATGATACTACTGAAACCATAGATGAAAATAAGCTTGCCTGTGTTTCCCAAACCACTGAAGGTTTCCTACCAGCATTTAGCAGACTTAGAATGGTGTATACTGTAGTTAACTCAAATCACATTTGTACGTATGTCCTCTGTCAAATTCTAGACTTCTTTGTTGGTCTGTCCCCTTACTTCCCAACAAAATATAAACAATGTTATTAAGATTTTAATTGCTGCATTATTGCCTTTTACTATGCTGTGTTTTGGATGTAATTATTCTGTATTTTTTATTTGTATGTAATAATCAGTTTGGATCAAGGGTCATGCTTTTCACCTAAAATGGAATTTAAGAAGCTTGTATGAGAAAACATCGACAAGTTTAAAACATTTAGAAATGTGGATTATAAACAGACAAAAGGCCTAATTGGTGAGAAGTGGGATCAAGCACAAGTCACAAGTAGAACCAAATTATTTGTGTACAGGTTATTAAATGTTAGACATTGGTTCTGTCTGTCTGATTTCAATTATAGTGCATCAATTCTAGGGCTGCTGATAGCGTCATTGAGCGAGCTGTTCTTCATTTTCATTCAGAACGCTAACCAAAGACATGCTCCACAAACAAGCAGACAGATATTTGGCAAAATGTTCTCTGTTGTATAACTGTATTTGCAAGCACTCTGATAAATTAAAACTGGTCAAGCTAATCAATAGTGTATTAAAAATAAGTGACCCATAAAATACAGTGTCTGTGATTTTTGATTTTTTTTTTCTCCCACATTTACATGATTAGTATAATTCATTCATTTAGTGGTGAGAACATGCAGGAGATTGAAATTGACCATGATGTAACAGGCCCTGTGGTGTAAAAGCCACATTTAAGTGGGGGAAACCTTCTGACTTACACACACTGGAAAAATTATGTTTTTCTTCTCCTGCATCTTCTCAGTTGACTTTCTTTGGAAAAAGAAACCTATATAGCAGTTGTTTCAGCTTCATTATAATACAAACAGGTTTCATTACAATATCCAAATATTTTTACATCAGTGCATCACTATTCATCATTAATAGTGTTACTATTAGTAGTGAAATCTTTCAAATCTGGCTCATTCATGCAAAAGTTATGTAATATAATACATTTGATAGTAAAACTTTTTTTCAAGATAACTATCTTAACCAAGACTAAGATAAGGTTTTTTCTCAGTTCTCAGAATGGAGTTTCAGTGACTCCTCAAGCCACAAATTGTCTTTTCTTTGAAGAGAAATTAGTAGTTCACTTCCTATGTCAGGAAAAGCTACACATTTTGCACCCCGGCTCTTCAATCTGAGTCAAACGCAGAAGAAATGCGACTTATGCTTCAACTAGTTCTGTTTAATTCTGTTTGTAATGGCCATATTAAGTTACATGAGGTGCTGTATATGAGGAGATACGAGTGTTCATATTACATCCCGGTACCAAAAAGCTTTTATGGTACACACAAAACAGAAAAACATCACAGACCTACTTATGCATGATGATTTCTAACGTAACTGGTGAGAATTTTCCTTTGAACTTGCTGTAGCGGGATGAGTAATGTTATACTGTAACTGGAGTGCATGTGTTAATTTCCTTTCACATTTAAGCAAATGACTGATGTAATCTAATCCTAGTTCTTTGTAGTTTTATGTTACGATGAGCACCGATAAATGTAAGACTCCAAATAAATGCAGTTAATAATTTGCCTTGACACAGTTCCCAAGCTTTAATTCACCTTACAGCAAATAGTGTGGGTGGGCCCACGCTTCCTTCACCCACAATTTACAAAGAAGTGTTAAGCCCCAGCCCCTAGTCTTGTACAAGTTCACTTCTTCCAAACCACAACACTGACGGGTAGTCCTGCTTACCCAGATTACTGTGAAAAGGTTCTGTGGCTGTACAGTGACAGTTTGTCATTGATGCCTCCAGCGCACATCAGTCATATTGGTAGTGGTTCCTCTGAAGTCGACTGCTGACATACCACTGCTGTGGTAATGTGCGACGACTCATATTAACCCAGACTTTTATCACATCGCAGTGTGAGTATGCTTTTTGTTTAGTTCAATAACACTTTGATTCATTCAACAAAACAACAATGTGAAACCCCTCGGTATGCAGAAATTTAAAACCTGGCTAGCTCGATCACATGAGCTGTGTACCTAATGATATAAAAGACTATTAAGACGCACTACTAACATTATGCGAGACGTGTGGGTCTTGCGGGACACGCTAATGGGTAAGTTAGACACATCAGTGAGTCAGCATTGATGCTGGGGAGGGTGTCTGATGGTGATTGTTCAACTGACAGTGAGGGGATAACAGGTGCTGATGAGTGCGGTGTAGGGGGCTGACAGTCTTGATATTACTGGTAGGTAAAGCCCTGTGCATCACCTCTGGTTGTCGCCTTACCATATAGCACAAGATGACATTTAGTTGTCGGTATAATGCTAATTTCTCTGAGAGGAAGAGATGAGATCAGTGGTTTGAGCAATACTTGATGATAACATTTTACATGCACACAACAAGACATTCACACTAGCCCAAAGTGTCAGCATGTACGTAGGACCTATGAACATACAGACAGGTATTATTTATAAAGGATGGTCAACTATACTACATTATTGAGTTATCTTGGTTAGTCCGTTTAAATAAAACATCCTAAAAAGGGGTATTTACTAAAAAGGAAACGTGTTTTTAAATCTAAAGAATGTCAGTGTCACACTTATCCTAATGCATCAACATGTCAAACCTGTGATCACTGCAAATACAATGAAACCGTCTTGTGGTTAACGCCACATACATGTCCTTTGTCAAGAAAGGTGAGATGCAGACACTTAAGTGCTAAACCTAATGTTACGTGCTACTTAGTTGTATGTCTCCGTAACAGTTGCAGACTGATAAGATCTTCCATCATTGCAATCGACTTTAAAATGAGTTAATAGAAGTGGATGCAAGATGTTGTCTATGCTCAACTATGTTAGCAACTATGGGGCAGTTGTCAATGAACAGAAGTCAGTGGTTGGAGTCCTGGTTCTTCCTGACTGCGTGTCGAGCTATAGTTGGATAGGGCCACGACATAGAATCATCTACTGCATGTAACAAGACAACAATTTTGTCATAAATAATAATAATAATAGGATCAATAAAATATGGTATTGTTACTGTCATTGTTATTAAAACAAAAAAACAAGCTCCAGAACAATCTATATGTACTCATGACATAGAAACATCACTGCAGAAGTAAAAAGAAGCCTTTACTTTGGGTATTTACATACCTTTGACAAAAAGGTCAATTCTAAATGTTAAGGAAATATGCATTTTGTTAATTTGTTATTAAAAACAATTTATTTTCATTTGTCTTTATCATTAAGTCTTGCAGAAAAAGAAAACGATCCCTATCATTAGTTATTATTCAGTCAAGATGTTTTCCAGGAAATAACAACCTAACCGTTATGACCACAAAGATTAATACTCAAACGTCAAATGTTTAGATCAGTGATTAGTTGCATAGTTTACTTATTGTGTCATGCAGATAATATACTGTATGTTGCAGCATGCTGCAGTTCTGCTGCTGTTATATAAAATAGGATTATGTGTGGATATGCTAGCAAAGTAATAAAGAACAGGATAGTTGTCAGCCACTATGTGGTAGAGATTTGCCTACATCTACTGCAGAGATGGTACACAAACCTTCTTTGACAAATGATGAAAATTATGGTAACTACATTGTATAGTGATCAGTTATATAGCAATGGAACAAGAACAGCACAGTTAGCGAACATTGTTGATTTTCACTAAGTTATATATTGAAAAGTGGCCAATCCATAATAAATAAATGGAAAAAGTACTGCAAAATTGTGCTTAAGTACAAAACTCAGTTACTCACCACACCTGTGTTTCTATTTTTGTAACGTTCCCTTTCAGTTAAGGGACAAATAAACCACATATAATATTGTATTATTATGCATGTGGAAATTTAAAAAAGGGCCTGGTGAGCAAACTGCTAAGAACAAAGTGTGTGGGTTTAGTTAACACCAAATGTCCACTATAAAAGATAACTATAACTATAAACGATGCCTCTTTTCCACCACACTCAGTTGCCACTATCTGAAATATTATTAAAAAAATCATATAAACCTAAGTGCAATGACAACTAGACATAATGCTGTAGATCTAGATCCTACTTCAGACAATCTCTGAGGACAATTCTTTTCAATATTAGATCAACATTGTTACAAAGGCAAAGAACGGTCTGTTGCAATAGCGTATTGTTGACGTCATATACTGTAGAAGAGACAAGTTCATAGTGTGCACTGCACAAATAATTAACCTCTGCAGCACTCTTCAGCTGCATTGTTATTCATTGATGAGTAATATTGTAATTTTGATGAATAATTATCATACCCGCTTAACTGATGAAAAGATATTCTCCTTCTAAGGAACAAAGCTTTTTAAACAACCTGTGGATAACTGAAGTTAGGAGGAAATGTTAGGTTTGTATTAAATGGCTGCCCATTCAGGCACACTGTCGATATCCAAAACCAAACCTTGCAGTCTGCATCAGAACGACTGAAATCTGTGAGTTATCTGAAACCTATTCTTTCACCTTCTCCGGCATTCTCGAGCAATGATTTTTTGGACCAATACGTAGTTGTGTTGTGAAGTTTAGGCATTACAAAGCTTTTTTTGAATTAAATATTTTTGGAAATCAAAAGCGTAGTTTGGCATTGATTTCTGCAGTTATTCAAATGATAAAATATCCATGTTCATAGTTTCAATAAACAGTAGATTATTAACCATAAACAGATTTTTTTTTACTCTTTGTCTAAAGCTAACACACATATTCATCTAAAATCTCATACTCTCTTGATTATGAGCCGTAAGATTTTTCCACAGAACACCATACAATACCGTACCATAGTGTTTCATCATCCTGCTACGTCTCACTTCGACCCACGTGAGTTGGTGAGAGATTTCTGCAATGTGATTAAATGTTGCCTTGTACCCTCTCATATCAATCAGATTTCATTGCATCTGTTCTTCAATTGTAATTTCCCTTCTACAGTCTAGCTCAGCTACTCTCTGGGAACTGCAGAGAGCACCTTTAGCTATGGTCTTTACTTTTTGTTTCAGTTTGTAGTCATTTTCAACGTACTAACAGAAGGCCTAATTCTAACTGAGTGAATGTGTCACTCTTTATGAGATTGCTTTTTTCCTGTTGGGGTTTCCTTGTTTCCTTCTTAAATTTCCTTGTTTTGCTAATATGACCACATGTATGGTTACATTTCTGATTTTACATTTTTACATTAATACTTTTACAACAACCTGAACCTTTGCCTGTCTACTCATTCTGCAGACATGGAGCATTTATTTTTAGGAATTTTTTGTGGCATGGGCATCAATAGTACACATAATAATGTCTTTCAGAGGTACACAGGTGGTCCACCCATGTCCTACTATATCAGAAATTAGTTGTTCCGTGCAGAAAGTTCTTGTCGTTGTACAGTAGAACAAACTAGCAGTGGAACGTTATTGAATAGCGAAGCGGAGAATCCACCTTGATTGAAAGGTTTGGGGAAAAAAATGAAGACTAGATTATCACAACAATTGTTTGTAAGGCATCATAATGTGCTCAACAATGGAGGTCTGCTAAACTGACCAGCTTTCTACAGTTGGCCTATTTTTACAGGTTTTCACACTGACATCTGGCCAAAGTATATATTTCTATTTTGAGGCCGCAGGTTTCAGTGAAACCTAGTTCTGCTTATTGGTATAACAGGTCTATTGTCTGTGTACTTCCTGTCACAGAGTCTTTGAAGTGGTTTTTGTCTGAGCACAGAACAGCCTATTAATGTAGTGACCAGCAAGTGATGCTGGAGGGAGGAAATAATGTACAGCCTGTACAGGTACACAGCATCTAATGGGCACACAAATATCCCTCCAACCACTGTCCCCATTTCTCTCCCTCTTTCTCGATCACACACACGCAATTATATATGTGGTTTAATTATTCAGCCAAATTCAAGTTCTCTGTGCTGTGTTGCGTTATTTAGGTTGTGTTTGCTTGCATGCAAATCAATATAATGCATCTTGCTAGATATGAGGGCTAAACCGTACACTGCCTCCATGCTTTGAGCAAAATAAGAAAAACTACTACAAACAAAACAAAGCTACAAAAATATACAATAACAGAAACTTAGAAGAAAGTCATAATTTTTACCACAAAAAACAACCCATTTCGCACCATAATCAATGAGCCAATGAGGGAGAGATAGGTTAAAGAGGAGGGACTGTAAAGACAAAAGAGGAAACCACCCTGTCCTACAGCAAAACCTGTACCCACACAGACATGTCACTTTACAAGTCACTTCACAGTCATGGTGCAAGTTTGCTCATCATTCTCCAGGGATAATATAATACCAGGTAAGTGCTTCTTAACAGAGCTTGCTGATTCTTAAGCTTCCATTACTGAAAACTATAAGGAGATGCACTTAAAAATTGCTCATCGTAAGAAATGTGTTTTCTGTGATCTACTGTGAACGCCAACGTGAACATAGTGTGCCGCTATTGATCTTCTGTTGCCCATAAAGACTTTCAGATCACGCTTCTATCTTACAACTCAGGTCCTTTACATGTGAACTGTGGGGAGGCTGACTGTAACATCATGTCCTGTCAAAGGATGTGTAAATCTGACATATGCATGCATGGTTTTCCCCTGTGTAAGCACCGAGATAGTACTGTGACTGCAAGGAGCTCAAAGACCTGCTAAATATGTCACATTCTGCAAGAGTGCTTTGTAGATTTGAGCAGCACTGGGGAGTATTTGATTATTGCACAAGCCTTGTTATGACAAAAATAAATCATTTCTGAAGCTTTAAAAGGTGTAGACATGGTTAGCAGCGGCTAAAAACAAAAATTATTTTTTTACAGGCCAAAAGCCTCAGGAGAGCACCACTGTTTGCATTACCTTAACAGATAATTGAAAATGTGTGAGTGTATGTGTCAGCCCTAATATATCAATATGAATAAGAAAATAGACTTAATATTTTAAACTACAATGAAACAAACAGCTGGAACTAAAATAATGGATTTCCACCCCACTCTTTGCTAAAAGACGGGGTTCTTTTGCACTGAAGACATTTATATTATATTGTATATTATCCAAGAACATGTGATTCTACTTTTAAAGTCTTTGTAAAATATCTTGGCATATGTTTTCTTTAAAGGTATTTTCAATTCACGCGCTTAATAAGTATTGCCATAGTGCTTCTGAGTAAAACTATTAATACAACACTCTACTCTACTATCATTATTTTTAAAATCATCATTTTTAATTTATATAAACATTTGATAAGTAAAAGATTTATAGTTTCACTATTACACATTCTAGAATTAATTTAGTAATATTATGTGAGACAGTAATTGTTCAATTCAATTCAATTCATCTTTATTTGTATAGCGCCAAATCATAACGAAAGTCATGTCAGGGCACTTTACATGGCATACATATCACTGTATAGCAAGCATTATATATTATGTAAGAATTTAGGTCCCACAGCGCGGGTCTACAGTACGTTATGTTCACATACGCAGACGATAGACTTAACTGTACTGACGCATGTTTGCGTTGCATAATAATTTTGCTACACGATTGCAACACTGTGCATACAGCATTAAAAATTGGACTTTCTTTAGACTTTAAAAATGTATGAATAAACACTAAAATGAAACCTTAGAACCCCGTCTTATCAAATACACTTTATCTGAATGACTTCATACTGTTGATTTGGGAACTGTTCTACTGTCACTTTCACTCTCAGTGCCATGCACTGTACTATCTCCATTCAATACGTACTGAAAAACACAATATAAAATTAACATTGGTTATAAATGTGTTACTACTTTAAATACCATTGAACATTTGTATTGTTTTAATAAGGCACTTTAAGTAAGTCCATATTTTTTAATAATGTTTTAATAACTAATTGTTCTTATTTGATTAATAAAGATTAAGCGAGACATTTTGAGTCTGCCAAAATGCATGTGCATCTAAAAAAATTCCAGTAACTACAAACAACTAAATGTCATTTCATTTCGCGTCTACTTTCAATTTACAGTCACCATCAGAGGATGGAATGGGGTTGCGAAAACAAAAAACTTTGTAATAGCGCAATGTTCTTGTGACCTCTGCTGCAGAAACCGACCACACACTGTATAATGAAAAAAGTTCATTATAGACTTCAGACTGTGCGAAGCTGAAAACCTCTCAGGCATCCGGTAGTTTCAGCATACAGACACATCCTTTTCATCCATGTATTCTCATTTGTAGATGTTTAATTCCAAGTATTTGTCTAACATGCCTAAATATTAACATATTGCACCTCTGCTCACTCGTACATTTGATGCGTGCAATGCCCAAATACAGTCTTATTATTATTGTCGTTCAAATTTTACTCATGTTTACTTGTGTGTACAGTCATTAGTCATGGTTTCGTATACTGTTAGGTCTTTGTGGCTTTAGAGTGTGTATGTGAGTGCAGAATATCAAAGCCTTCATAAAACAGTACATTTCCACACATCAACCAGACGTTCAGACTCAATATCAGACAATGTCATGATTCAGTAAAAACAATCCTATTGTTTAGAAATATATATTGCTAAAAATAGGATGCATTGAGTGAACTAGATGAAAGTAAATTTACAATTGCACCAACTTCCTCTAATTAAAACAAATAATAAAATCTTCTTGGGTACATTCAGCCCTCTCAACTTTCACTACAGGTAATGCTGCCTGGAAAGGACGGAAAAAATTGTTCAAACCACAGAAAAACATTTTATCTGTTAATCGCATGCCATTCCCTGCTGCTGATGTACAAAGTGATTTTCCTACTTGCAATTTGGCATTTCTAGAAATGTCACATACTAAGTAGCATGCAAGCAAATAGACTGAACAGTGTGGGCAGAATCTAATAGGATCTTGTTTTGATTTTTTGTTCCTTTTACTTTCTCTTCTCAGACTTCTTATAGTGTTCTACAAACTTCAGAAATGATCCGAATCAACAACACGCAATATTTCCACTTTCTGCAGCATGCAGATACCTTGCGACGCACAGGGTCGCTTTGCGATGCCATCATCTCGGTGAAGAGTCAAATCTTTAGGGCTCATCGGCTAGTACTAGCGTGTGCAAGCAGTAGGCTGGCGCAACAGCTAGCACAAGGAGGCTCAGACAGTCCCGTTCACTGCACTCTGGAGTATTTCTCTCCTCACACCTTTCAACAGGTCCTGGATTTCACCTACAATCAGGCTCTTGAGGTGTCTGTGGATGACCTGCACTTGTTGCTGAGAGCTGCTCAAATGTTGGAGATGCAACCCCTGGAAGACCAGTGCCGCAAACAGCTGGACACCATTGACCACAGAGCCACGGCGGAGAACAGAAATAGCAAAATAGCAGGTGTCAAAGAAGAAAAGGAAAGTGCAGAGGAGATTGATGAAAAAAACAAAAGGAGTCTAAACGAGAAAGACCAAGAGCTAAAAGAAACTTCCCCGTCAGTGGAAGAAACAAGTGAGAGCACTGTCATGGAAAACGTTTCACGTCCTGATCCAGCAAAGAACAACAGCAGCCCGCCTTTGCACAGAAAGAAACCCAGGCTTTCTCACATGCAAGCAAAACCTTACAACAGAGACAGTGTTATTAGCAGGCCCGCTACTAGCAGTTCCTCTTTCTCCTCCCCTTGGACTTTCTCTACAAACATGTGGAATTCTGTCAGCACCCTGAGGCAAATAGCTGAAAACTATTCAAACTTAATTGCAGCACATCCTCTTCAATCCCAAAATCATTCGTCTGTAGCATACCCGTTTGCACTTTCCTCTCCCCACATGTTCCCCATACTGGGCCCCCAATTTCAAAACCCTGTGAACAGCTCTGTAGTGGGCTACTCAGGTTTTTATTCACGTTATCCACAAAATCTTTATGCTGGCTCCATGGGAGTAGGGAACATATTAAAGCAAGGCCTATTAAGGAGAAAAAAATCCAGCCAGAGAGAATTTAATGGGACCATTCAAAGCCGCAAACCGAGGTAAGCTGGCATTCGGACATGATTTTGGAAAGTCCGTTTTTTATTTCAATCACTATCTCCCTGTTATTCCTCTCAGAGTCACTGAGAATCCCCTAATTTGCTCAGTTGTTCCCTTGCGACATCTACAGTACTTGACTCACTGCTATTTGGTTAGATGTGTGCGATTGAGCCTTCTGCACTTTCCAACTAGAGCAGTTTCACCTGTTAACCCTTCCCTGACAGTCCTAGTCAGACCAACGTCTTTCTCACAGATCATATACTTTTCAAAGACTTACAAATGAGGTTTGCAGTTTGTCTTAGCACAGGTTTGAGCATTTATTGTACTAATGAAACACTTTAGTAGCACTTAACAGCGAAAACCTGATTGGCTTTGCTTTAAATTTAATCTTTCTATATATTATTTTTAATTGAAGCATGTTGTGTTCCATGCAGTGTCGCTAAACTATGTGTAAAGGGGAGCCCCCTAAATTTCTCCCCTGCTTTGCAAAATTCAATTTCCCACCTACTGAAATATGGTTTCAGTGTTTAGAGTGGCCATGTCTATACCACCACAAATTGTTCAAAACATCTCTCTGTGGAAAAACGTGTTACTCTTCCATGCAAGTCATCTAGTTTCTATTAACCTATGAAAACTTTGTGATCTTTAACATTGAAAGAGGGCTGTAAAAAATATACTGTGGTTGGGGATGCAGAGGAAGGAATGGTTGTTTGAGGATGTTACGCGTGATAACACAAAACGCTGTAAAATATAAGAAGATTCTTGCCACCACAAGAACATGAATCTTCGGTTACTTACTTAGGCACGTACGTGAGCCTCCAATCCCTTTTTTAAATATGTATAGTGTAGTTTTTGCCACTGTTGCATGACGACTTATTTATCTGCAGTTACACTGAGGTGCCCAAAGCCAGCACAGAGAGAGTTAAAGCCTGCCAAAACTGCAATACAAATGCCCTTGGTGATCCAGTGCTGCAGGAGTCAACCTCCACACCATCAGGTAATGATATGATTATGACAAACAGAAACGTACTTAGTTGTGTCGCTAAACATGCTATTATTACTCTACAGTAAGATCAAGGTTTAGGCAGTGGCTATACCGTGTACAACGCAGCAATTTAATAGATAGTTAGAGAGTTCTTGTCATGACCTCTAACCTTGGTAGATTCAAGACACATAGCTACGCAATGGAAAGTGATAAAGAGAGTTGTGGTTTTGAGAGAATGGTGCAGCAGGAGCAGTAGTGTGGTTACTAGATACAGCTAGATACATGCAGTACAGTATATTCTGCATCACAACAGTGGTTTGTCCTATACCAAAAAAAGCATACATATGGATTTATTGCAATAAATTATTATAACGTGATTGTAAGATTCTCCAATGATAGTTATATTTTAAGAGTGTGTGTATTCAAATGAGTAAAGGTATTTGTTTTGTACAACTGAGCTGATAAAATATTTTATCTGCTGCTGCTCAACATTATTCATACTTTAAGAGATTACACTAAAACCCTCACGTTACTGCTCACCAGTAAGTAATGCAATCCTCAAGTCCTCCGCTAGGATAAAATTACATTAAGTGACAACAATTAGAAAATAAATTAAATGCTGTTTTTCTTATCGTCTTCCATTCTCAAAATTATATAAGTCCATTGAGAATTAGAGCACTATCTTTACAAGTTGTTAGAGCTTCTGAAGTGAAATATTGGACAGGAAGCTTGCTAATGACAACAGGTCTCAGTAGGTTGTGTTTAGATTGGTGAGTGTTCAATTGTTGTGGTTTATTCTGTCAAGTTCCCCTACTACAGTTCACCCCCTTCTTATTTCAGCATCCTGTCTATACTATGAGGCCCAAGTTTTTAGTTGAGAAACCCCAAAAAAACGAACGTACGGAAAGGCTTCAGAGTTGCTATCTTAACCTCAAAATCACACCTTTGTAATGTTAAAAAAAATCACCAAGATACCTAGCTGCAACTGAAATGTGCAGAGTGACAGGAACAGTAAGTTCTACTAACTGAATTTATTGTCTTGCAACAGGATGCTGACCAGAAATAGATTTGAGCTCCTGACTAGTGATTAAAAATCACTTAAAAATGTATGCAATGCCCTAATGCGCATGCAATGAGCTATTTTTTAAACAATTAGTTAAGTCAAGCGAAGCAATCACGGAGTATTAGAAAAATGCGCACGCCCGCTCCTGCTGACATTGGCAGGATTTAAAAACGCATTCACATTTCTTGCAGCTGCAATAATTTTATTACATTCAATAACTCAATTCCTCTTTTAAGCAATTCATTGTTATATCTACAACATGTTAGAAAATTGTGAAAAACACAGAGCCCATGGTGATTTCTATCAGTGTCTTAATTTATCCCCGTAACAATATAAAACTGAAACAGTAATAAAATTACAGTTATGCAAAACTGAACTATAATCATGACACTGGAAAAGATTCAACCGATGACGATTGATCAATTATCAAATGTTTAGTTGAGACATCTGTTAATTGTAAAATTAATTGTTAATTCTTAAAAGCAATTCTGTTTATTTTATTGTATTGATTTCCGTGTACCTTAGAGCGTCAATTGTGTTTTTGTGGCAAGCCAGGCCACAGTTTCTTATTTTCTCCCATCCTGTGTACACAGGCGAGGCCCGTGCAGGGTGTCGGTTCTGCGAAACAGAGGATGGCGTGCAGCATGAACCGCAATCCCATCGACAAGATCACAGAGGAGAAAAACCCTACCAATGCCACCACTGCCCCAAGAAGTTCAGTCTGAAACATCAGTTGGACACGCACCACCGAGTTCACACTGGTAAACAAACAGCAATGCATGAACCAAAGTGGGATCAATTTGTTGTTGTTGCTGTTATTATTCAGTTTGTGCCTTCAAAGAAACTAACTATAAGACTGTGTGTATCCAGACTGATGTCTGGTTTACATTCAAGCAAAAACTACAAATAATGAAATTTCTTTCATTCTTGTATGAAATTACAAAGGTATCTTTCCCTACACTTTGACTTAACTCTAAAAAAACATATAGATTTGTTGTAACCAGCATAATATATTTTACTACTGAGGGTTCAGAGCACACTATTAATCTTAGATTATCAAATAATGGTTTCTACTAATTTTGTTAGTATAACACTAACCTTACAGAAACGGTAGGACAAAAAAATAGCAGTAAACACTTTAACTGCTCTTGTGTCCTCAGAAAAAGAGAGCACCCTCAGTTGGTCGACTGAGTTGGAAGTGGGGTAATAGCACAGTGTCTTCCTGATCGACCTTTTATTATGACTTCATTAACATTGTTATATTCAGTACGTAATTTGGAAAGTCTCAAAAAAGGTTTTTCAATAGCAACTGGACTTGTTTAGTGCCTTGACTACATTTCGCCCTTTCATTGAAGAGGGCCCTCTCAGACTTAAGAAAGCCAGTTGCTATTGAAAAACCTTTTTTGAGATAAGCATGACTTGGATGGCTGACAACCATCATAGATAGTTAAGAAAGTTAAACTATATTCTCTGCAAATTGAATGGATTTGATGGAAATCAGTCGCTAGTAAGCGAATATGGCCTAGTTTAGCTGATTTCCATCTAAATTAAGCAATTAATGTCTCTGTCTGGAAAACTTTACTGAATAACTAGCAGTCGAGTAATATGTAGTGTACATATAACATTAGCAAATGTGGTAATGAAGGCAGTTACTGTACATCCCCTCCAGCAATGAGGCCATTTCTCTAATGAATACACTTCTCCCATCACTACCTCCTTACCTGCCCTCATTGTCTCTTCTCTGTGCTTCAAGGAGAGAAACCTTTTGAATGTCGTCTCTGTGGTCAGCGTTCAAGAGACTACTCAGCCATGATCAAACACCTGCGGACCCATGGTGGGGCTGCGCCCTATCAGTGTACAGTCTGCTTGGAGTTCTGCAGCAGTCTGGTTGCCATGCAGAGACACATCAAGAGCCACGCAGTGCAGGACTTCCCTCCAGACTGGAGTATCAACAGCACCTACCTGTACACATCCCACATTTGAGTCCTCGCTCAGAGACTCCTCCATCAACACATAGTTCTCAAAGGTGTAGCTTCAGGTTTCCTGAAGGATAAGTCCTAGATTATGTCTGTTAAACCCAACAACAACAACCTAAGAACGTTCAACAACGCTGTTCTGAAGTTACAACTTGCATGCAAACTGTGACTATTCACATTCATAACCTCAGAACAGAGCACTAATTTCCAATGACATGTCAGAAAAGGTATTGAAAGTGTTTACCATTTCACATTTGTTCATGTACGTGCATTAAAGCCACATCAACAGCCCGTTCTCATTGAATGACGCAGGCGTCTGCCCTCTTACTTTCATAATTATTGGACCAGCTAAGTAAACCTTGTAAGTCTGAACTAGGTCTATAGCTCCCTCATGAAGGCGGCTAATGCAACAGTCAGTACAATGCCAAAATGAGACTAATGACTGATAAAAATCAGTTACTGAGTTACTGAGACTGATTTTATTTAAATCTGTCAAAATCCTATATCCACATATGCATACTACAATTCTGTTTGAACTAAAATAGAAATGTAAAAAAAAGACCATGTAAATAGAAAAATAATACCATTATTTATAAATATATTTAAAACTTACATTTGATTGAAGATAGTACGAAAAGAAAACAGTGTCACATTTGAATTTTATGCCCATTTCAGAAAAATTGGGACAAAGGCAACAAAAGAGTGAAAAAGCTGAAAACAATATTGTATGCCAGTGATCTCCCAGGCAGCACTGCAGTAGTAACAGACACAATTCTGCAGTGTGGAATTCACTGCATGGGCTCAGGAACGACTCCATTTGACTATGTTTTTCTCTTTCGTTAGTGGATTTTCTGCAATGTCAATAAAAAAAACACATTTAAACAATAATGTTCTATTTACTAAGTGTCATACCTCTGTAGAAGCACCAGTATTTAACCACACACACACACACCACAAAAAGAGCTTGGAGCTTTTAGGTCTTTTTCTACTGCAAAATATTTGTTCATTTGTACAGCATTATCCTAATGTGTTTGTGTGAGAGCAAAATAAATAAAACAAGCTTTAAGTCATCTTTCATTTATGGGTTTTAATGGAACAGTATATCATATTTCAGACCACTAATGTATTGAATAAACAAACTTACACACAACAGTAACCTTGTTAATCCTTTGTCATCTGTACAGATATTTGAAGACATGTTGATGTGAATTTGTAATGAAAGTACTAAGAGGCAACTAAAGTTTAAAAATGTCCTTTTCATCTTTGCACAGCTCAGCAAACTATAATATTTATTGGATATTAACATCAGTGACATTGCCAATTAACTGACACATATGTTAAATTAATTATTTTTTAAATTCTACTGACACCTTTGCTTTTATCTCTAATTGAATGAATGTAGGACATCTCCAAATGTGCAAATGTGTCTGTGGTGTCAATGACATGCCTATTAAAGTTATGTATTAAAATACCTCAGGAATCAATATACATGTTTCTTACAAGTTACTTACAGCGACCGCACCCACTTAGACACATACTTAACGTCTGAAGAAGCAAACATATTCACTTGCTACTGTGGTATAAGCAGAGGTATTAATACTAACAATGTGTAATTCAAGAATCATAGTAAGTTCTAAAAGTGTGCACAGATACCCCACAACCGAAACTGAAGCATCTACAATCACAAAAGTGTAAACATTGCATTAAATTTATTTTATCTGAAGTGTCTTTACTGGAGGTTTATGGCTAAAGTACGTGTTTAATACATCAAAAACAATATTTGACATAAGATCAACAAATGGTCAGTTTAACTAAATTATTTTAACCATTTATTTCTTTCAGGAAATGACCTGAAATGTGAAAGAGACCCATCTTTACTTTACTTCCCAAAGCGACTTACAAGGAGTTAGCGCTGGGTGTCTGGCTCAAGGACACACCTGGTAGGGGATGGACTAGGAGTCAGACCTGGTTTCAAACCTGCGACCTTCTGACGCCTAACCCATTGAGCTACCAGGCCACCATCATAAGCATAACGGTATTATCCAAATAATGCTATGGTAAACGTTTTTCTGCACTCTCTTCACTTTCACTGCCTTCAGATGCTCTCTCCTCCTGAATATTGTCAATAGAGAATCCTCCGTAAGATGGTTGCTTGTCTTTGTCCTCTGCTGTTCCCTCAGCCAAGCTACAACAATCTGTGCAGCCTTTGGTGTCTTGAAGTTTGCAATCTGCAAGCGCCATTAACTGGTGCACCTGGCTGGCACTGCAGTCAGGCAGTGGTACCTGGTAGGTGGCGTGGAACCGACGCAGGTCTACTCTGAATGAGCCCTTTTCCAGTGTCATGCAGGGTTCAAAGCGAGCTCCCCACTCAATCTCTGTTTCAATATACGACGTTTTGGCTTGGCACATCATGCCTGTGTAGGAATGATGACATGGAGGTGTTAGTGTCGATTCAGTCAAACATATTAAATGTGTTACCATTGCTACTACATACAACTGCCACAAGATGGCGCTATGTGTTAGAATCTTCACAGGAGACAGTATTACAGATATGGGGGAACAAACTTTTGTACCATCATGCATTTTATTATTTACTTTATTCTACTTTGCTTGGCAGGCGCTTTTATCCAAAGCAACTTACAAGGAGCTTGTGCTGGGCTCAGCAACACACCTGGTGTGTCTAGGGGATGGACTAGGAGTTAGACGGGGTTTCAAACCTGCAACCTTCAGCATTCCAGTCTGATGCTTGACCTATTGACCTACCATGCTACCATTATTTAAAATGTATGTTCCTGTTAGAAGTCAAACATTTATCAGTATAAGCGTTCATAATACTATAGTATTACTACAAAGTTCAGGTATATATTTTGATTGTTCCTAGTTATCATTAGTTTGCAACAGCAAATATATTTTTTAAACAAATGTTATGTCGCTTGTATTATGTTTTCTGTCAATTAATACAGAAACTGTTTAAATAAATGTATTTGTACAGCTTTAAACTGTTTACTTAATGCCTAATTTTTGTTCTTATAATATCCTCTCTTGCAATACGAAGTAGTTCTCTTTAAAAAGGAACACAATTTGGAAATGTCATGTGTGCCATCTGTTCATTCTTTAGATTAACGCCTGTAAAACCCATTACATTACTACACAAATATTACAAAAAAAACACCAGCACCTCACACACAAATAAAGGAAAACACTAAGATGTTCAACAAACTCTTGGTTTGTCATCATTGAGCAATAATAATTCCTACCTCCTGGCTTCTAAATGTATTTTCCATTACAAGGACAAGCGGTGAAACTGTCTAAGAATGTGGATTTTTGTGCATACAAGAAGCCCTTGGATTTATGAATATTCTGGTAAGCTGTGGATAACTTTAGCTAAATGCTTTTGATTTTCGGTTGCCATGTGTGAGCGTGCTTTGCTTTTTCTGTCCATGTTTTTCATTAAAGGGAACTATTTACTCAGACTTCCAAATAAAGCCAGTCATTCTGCTTTCCCTGTTTGCACAGCCAATAGCAGGAATCACTCTGAGTTACAGGTTTCTTTGGAGGGCTCATGTTCCTGGAAAAATAAATAAATGAATAAAAATTCAGCACCTTGCCGTCAAAGGAAAATGTCAGGGCACATATCATTACAAAAGTGACCTTTGGGGCTTGTGAAATGCCTTTATGTACTAATTTTTGTAAGTGTATTCTTATAGCTTTTATCTACCATTAAAAGTTAAAGTTCTCAGGTCAGTATCTGTTCTCATCAAATCAAAACGGACTCCTGGCTCATCTGTTTTCTCAGGAGGAAGACAGAACAGAACTAAAATTAGGCTAAAAAGAGACTCACAGTTTTGTGAAAGAAAAGCTTTGAGCAGGGAAAATCTTACGGGTAAACACACATTTCCTTTTGAAATACAGTAACACGCATTAAACACTGCATTACGTCAGCACTTTCATAAACAGCTGCCAGATGGTGCTTTCTGGAACTTTTTGGTGGATAAAAATTTAACATTTGTGTATTTATGACGCGTACACAAAATATGCTGTGTACATATGGAAATAAAAACGTTACACAGCCAAAATAGGCAAAGACTGAATGAGCAAATGGCCCCTCTTGGAACAAGCTGTGTTGTAAACATCTGTAACCAGTTTCATTGTGACATGGTGGTAACACGTCTGTTTCCAGTCTGGTAGAAGAACATTGTAAGGTTTCTATACAACCACCACAGCAAAACTTTCCCCATGACCTCTCTGAAAAACATTTCATATCACTTTTTAGCCAGAAGTTATCTTGACCAGAAGCAGGAACTTGGGAGTATCTGCTTCAGGGTGACAGTTCAGGGTTAGTAAACAGGATGTGTCATAGAACATTCAATTCCTTTTTGCTAAAAAAACATCAGCCTTGTTATATTTTGATAATTATGGTTTAATTTATAATGCAATAAATATAATCCTATCTTGACTTGGCTGAGGGCCAGGCAATCTCCTCTTCTCAATGAAATGTATCAGATGTACATGGAGTACACACTGTATTAGTAATACATAACTAGACGTGAACCACGGTGCTGTAATGAATGTAAATCTAATCACTGTAAGAGAAATTGGGGAGAAACATCTCTTAAGTGAAACAAGTGTTTGGGTTTGGATCTCAGTTTTACATCGTACATCCCTTTCTCTGGGTTGAATTTAATTGTCCAGGTTGAGATTACTGTATCTTGCCACAGAAGTAGGGGTGATATGAAATTTCCCAGTGTGGTTTTCAATGCAATTACAGTTACTGTAAAAACTCTGACATCAGCAGTTTATGCAGAAACCTATCTGTTACATTTCACAATTAAACCTCAGAGCAAAGGCATAAAACTTCCTGCACTGGAGTTGTGTTCATTAGTATTACTCACCTGTGGCCTCTACAATTCCTTCCATGATGACAATTATCTCAAACTGTTGACGTCTAAGTTGCTCTGGGCCCAGTTCCCAAAGTGGACTATTAGAGTCAATGGTGTGCTGAATTACCTGAGGCTCCACCAAAAAGAGTCGGTCTGAACCTGTTTCATAACCAAGGTTTATTTCTGTCTGCTCAAGTGGCAAGAACTCCCCCTCTGCAGTTTGGCGGGACTTGATCAACTTTGCACGGACCTTGGCATCCACCATGTGGCTCTCTCTCAGGTCTCCCAGACGGAACATCAAACACAGTTGGTCATCACGGTTGGCGATGACACAAGTGCGACTGAAGAGAAGCGTCTCTGCGCGCTTTTTAGGTCGATATATTTTGACAAACATGCAACCAACCATCAGTGCATCTATCATGGACCCAACAATGCACTGCATCATGACCAGCAGCACACCTTCATGGCAGGCCGGAGACACGTTGCGTGACCCATAACCAATTGTGCGCTGCGTCTCCACAGAAAATAGCAGAGCGGAAATGAAACCATTTACACCGAAGTAGCACGGCCCTTGATCTTCAGGGCTGCCTAGAGGTTGTTCTTGTCCCAAGTCACCTCGTAAAAAGGCATTCAACAAGTAGAGTCCTGCAAACAAGAACCAGGTGCTGATGTAGCACATCATGAAAACAAATAGAAACCAGCGGTACTGCAGGTCCACAAAAGAGGTGAAGATGTCAGACAGGAAACGCCCCCTCTCAGATATATGACACAGGTTGACACGACATTTTCCATCCTTGGAGACATAGCGAAGTTGTTGTCTGGTTTCTGGGGGAAGGGTGGGAGTTTGGTTAAAGTCACTCTCCAGGAGTTTACTCCGGGCCTTTGCCAGCCTCTCCACCTCTCTAGCTGGACTTGACATGTTGCTGTGTGAAGGTGAGTGCGGGATGCTGTGAAGAGGACTGTTGGTGATGATACGAACTGGGCTGGTACTGCCCATGTTAGGCACACTGAGCGCATGGCGAGGGCAGCATGGAGTAGTGTTGGTGTCTCTCAGGGAACAGCGACGCAGAGCAGCTTGTCCTGTATCCGAGAGCCTGAGGGAGGACGGTAGAAGCAAGCAGCTGTTTCCACGATAAGGAATATCTGTTGTGCTTTTGTGACGCCGCTTGGCTGTAGCAAGCTCAGGAAAAGTCCCTGGCAGGATGTCCTGAAGAGGATGTGCTGATGTTATGTCTGTCTGAAAAGAAATTATGTCAGACTTTCTATAGCAGCAGATTCATTTCATTTTACAACCACAATATGTAGTTTTTCTTGCATCGTGTGCCAGACATTGTATAAAATTACTATGTTTACTGATGCTGGATTGAGAATATTTGAACTAGTCAAATGTTCAGAGGCCTTAGTTCGTCTGAGGCCCTTACAGACATTCTTGCCAAAGAGAGAGAAGAATGTGCTACAACTGCTCCCACAAAAAAGAAAGTATTATTAGAAAAGACAAACTCACAGCCTTACATTTGTTATACAGCTCTCGCACACAATTTTCTCTCCTGAAGATGTGGAATGAACAACCATGATGGATTTTGGCTGACAGGGCGTGGATGTTCGCCGTCCTATGGTCCCGTCCTGAGTCACAGCTGTGGGCCCCGTTGCTCCAATGCTCACTGTTTTCCCAGACGGTGACCCTCTGGTCTCAAAGTCTCTTCTCGCACCAGGATACATTGTAGAAATACAAAGGCAGAAATACACTAGCAAGCAGACCCTGGGTATGATTGTCTGTGAGACAGCTTTAGGTCGATCTCCTTTCCAGATGGAGCTAAGCTCTATCATCCTGCTGCCTCAGCAGTAATGCCGCCACACTCTGCAGAGAACACTCATCTCCTGTCCTCTGCACAGCACGGTTGTCTGAGCCTACAATAAATGCTTAAATTAACACGTAACTTGTAATAAAAAGACATCAGAACAATGATATTTATGCTAAAAAAACATGTATGCATTTATAGCATCATTTAAAAAAAGGCTTTTGAAAACAGTGAGGCTCTGACAGTTTTCACATGAAAATCAGTTAAAGTCCTACGAAGCCTATAAAAGATCACCTTAGTGTAAACACCAGTGAGCATACAGCCATGCTAGCAGCATTGTTTTCATGCTACTATCACACGGAAATCCACCCATTGTATAGCTGTGATAATCTAGTTTCAACGAAAGGGACTTGACATTTCAGATTTTATTTATAGAACGTCTGTCAGTGTGGAAGAGTAGATATGTGGGCAGTGGTGGAACAAAAGGCATTTATTTATACAACTTCTTCTTTTCTAATATTTTTATTAATATTACACCACTTCTAACAGCTGTTGTTACTGACTCCTTTCGTGATGGCGTATTTCCATCACGGTGGACAGTGGAAACCATGTGTCTCACACACTGTCTGTGAGGTTTATCATCAGTTCCTTTTTTTTTTTTTCTTAGAGTCATCCAAGCCATCTAATGTCATAGACCTGGAGTTACCTCATTTTTGTTTTGTTTCCTTTAGGGTTCTAGGTTACAAAAAGAAAAAATCTAAATGGTAATTCCTGTGGTGTTTTCTCACCACCAAAAGAGGCCAAAGAAGATCAACCAGTGAACAGGGGACATGTTCTTAATGCACAGATGCACAAGGGGAGACAAGGGTAGCCTGCATGTTACATGGCACTTTGTTGCAGCACTAATTGCTGCAGGCCAGTGTCCATGTTGTCCTCTGTCAAAAGTTCATATGTCTTTCTTGGATTTCTTGTTATCTTGTTTCTAGTTCCTGATTGGTCAGCTCTTTTGGTTTTCTGAGGCTGATTGCTGTTAGAGGTTGGATTGTTTTGAGTTTTCTTCACCTGTCTTGTTTTTGCTGTCTCTGTGTTTCTTGGTTTCTTCCTCATTCACTGTTTGGTCACACTTTCCTGGCCACACTCTGCTCCCGGTCTCACTCTCACTCAGATTATACATAGCTGCCAGTCTCTCTGATCACTCCCAGCTGTTTTCACTCATGTCCTCGGCCTTTCTTTGTTTGGTTATCTGTTATGACCATCAGCGGCTTATGTGCTGTGTTTCTGGTTTTTAATACTCCTGCCTTCATCAACCGTATCTTCGTCTCTGGTTCCAATGGTTCCAGTAGTCGCCTCTAATTTTCTCCCCAGTCTGACTTTCGGCTCCAGTGTGAAGTCCTCTATGCTGGGCAAGTTCCTGTGAGTAATTGGTTTGGTTAATTTGTGTTTCCGCTCTCCCTCCCTTGCACTTACTGTCCTAGTCTTTGAATATTTTATCTTGTTTTCCTCTGGCTTTCATCTGTAGTTAATGGAATTTATTGTTTGTTTTGTGCTCACATCTCTAGTGTGTCTGTGATATTTGTAGTTTGGTACAGCTCGTACTTTAATGTTTGTCCTTGCCTAGTTGGTTCCTTGCTTTGATGGTCTGGCCCAGCTCATGTGTTTATTTGTCCCTTATGATTTATCTTGATCCTTTGCATCTCTGTAATAGTCCTCAGTGGTACTTTTCTCTGTTGGAGTGATTTTCTTTATTTATCCTATTCAGTTTGCTATTTTGTCAGTTATTTATATCAAATAACACTGCCTGTTTCTGAGTTCTTCATTGGGTCTGTCTTTGACCATAAAACCTGACAGCATATGGTGTTGAGGGAGGAGCAAGCCTAAAATGCTAGGCTTGTTACAAACATGCGTCTCTGATTATGAGGAAACTTCTAAATCTAGCTTTAGTTAGAAACACATTTGCTGTAGTGAAATGACTCATCCAAAGGGGGAGGTTATGTTCTGGTCTTCATTACTCACTGCATTTTTCAATAACGTTTTGAAGTAAAGTAGTCCTTATATACAAACAATATCCACACCACAACAGTCATGCAAACATAAATAATAAACTTGATCCAGTCCTACAGTTTACGTTATTCTTGCAGAGTACCCCAAAATAACAGAATCAAACCTCATGCAAGGTCTAGAGTTTTTTTTTCTGTTATGACATTGGTATTTTAAATTACTAAGTCCAAGGAGCGGTCAGTGGGAAGAGAAACACTTGCCACTGACTGCAGGGAAGTCTAGACCGAGAGACAAACACCACCATCAATAAACACATCAGAAGTCTGGAGGAGACGAAAGGAGTGACGTCAGCAATTGCTATTAATGATGTTTTTAGTGAGTAGCTGCGCGTTATAGCTTCTACACTAAGTCATACTCATAATCGTGATTTACACAACATAGTTATGTCTGTTTTTGTGATATTCTCATTTGTTTAGCGATACTATTTAAGGAAGATATTTCTGAATGTGTTTGCTATAAGATGTTCACAGATCAGAGTTTACTATTCATTGTCACATTCACAAAGTAGTAATATCTGCATTAATTGAAGCCAAAGAGCACACGGAACACGGTTTACAGCACAGTTCAAAGACAATTAAAACTCCAACACAAGTTAATCATATTTTAACACAGCTGCAGTTACTGATTCCTTCCCTTCCAGTGTGGAAAACCTGTCTTTCACACTCACCGTCTTTGTATAATTGCAACATTTTTAAGTTTAAAGCCTACAGTGGTCATTTGCAAATGTATCATCAGTTCTTTATTTTTTCAGAGTCATTCGGGCTGTTTTGAAATACTGGACTCACCACCTTTGGCATATGACATTCAGCTGCATTTGTTTAAAGTTACACAGTAAGCATATGACTAATCAAGAGCCCGCAAATACTACTTCTATTGTCCATGACCAGCATATTATGAATAAAAAAGTCCACACACTGCAGAGTGCCCATGCTGTCCTGTGCACGTAGTGGGGTTGGTGAGAGAGGTGAAAGCTTTAATGTTATGTCCGTTACTTGTTCCAAACAATTTAGAAACGTAACACTACACAGGAGGCGTCCATGTTATGGAAAGGAAGGTTCAGAAGAGGAGGAAGATGATGACGATGATGTGATAAATCCACAAGGAAGCACAACTTGTGCTACCTCAAATCAAGTAACGCATGGTCAGCGAGCAACATTTCTGTTACTTTTCTTACTGTAGTGAAATCACAATTTTAACTTTTTGAATTTGCACTGGGTGGCATGTTGATGTAGTGGTTAGCACTGTCGCCTCGGTGTATGGGGAGTTTGTACCTTCTCTCCGTGTCTGGGTGGCTTCTCTCCAACCATCCAAAGACATGCATGTGGCCTGGTAGCAGCGTGGTCAAGGCAGAGGGCTGGAAAGCAGGAATCCCGGGTTCGATTCTCAGCTGAGTTACCCAGGCCAACCCGCATACCAGGCGTGTCCCTGAGCGAGACACCCAGCGCTAGCTCCCCGAGTGCCGCCTGTGGCTGCTCCCCCCAAGGGGGGATGGGTTAAATGCAGAAGAGCACACATTGTACACTGTATAATGATGTATGTGACAAATAAAATTTGTATTTGTATGTGTAGTGGCCGCTCACCTTTACCTTTAAGTGACGGGGCCACGATGCACCCCGGCTAAGTAATGTGCGCACTTTCAGCTGCTACAATACCACTGTGCATATTATACTTCAGGGCATCATCACGTGTGAAATTGTGCGTTGATTGGCGGTTTGACATATGAGTGCACTAACATGCCAAGTGTGTATTCACAGGACGGAATAAAACGGCTTTGGGCCTTGTCATGGTAAAGAAATAACATAGCCATAAAATGAAAGGGTCTAATTATCGGACATTATGGTATTTTTGGAATTATGGAAGTTGAATGTTTTGGAAATGCACATTGACAATGTTTTATTTGTCAAGTGAGTAAATATCAAATCGAATGGGTTTGAACAAAGTTGACATACATGGTCCTAACTGAACTTTGACACATAACCGTCTGTGATGATCTATCAACACTGATGACTGATTATTAACTACCGTCAGAAAAATTAGAAATTTATTTCATTCATACATTTTTTACATGTTACAACAAAATTTCTTCTCCGCATTTGACCCATCCCCCCTTAGGGATGAGCAGTGAGCAGCCAATGAGATCTTTATTGGTTTTAATTAGTTTGGATAAAGGTGTAACATATATGGCGTATGCATTATGCTTAAAATAACCAGACGGGGTCATCTGGGGCCCGGAGGATTATGTGCCGCCAACAAAAAAGTATTAATGATTAAAAAAAACTGCTCACTAAACTTTTACATGTACCACTCTATGATTTTTGATCTTTGACTCTAAAAAGTCAAAATATTATACAATATAATCATTTTATCCTTTTATTTTATTTCCACTGAATTACATGGTATACTTTTATATAATCATCTATTATAGGGTCTATTGACCCTAAATGTATGTGTAAGGCAAACGGGAGGACATCACAAGGGTTAATGATATGAACTTTAAAGTAAACTTTTTTTTTTCAAGGCAGTTAACATCCACTCAACTAAGTGTGGGAGGCGCCACACTAAGTATAGGCTCTGAACTTTCTACACTCTAAACTGAGCTCCTGGAATAGAGATGCTGGGAGATGTGTGCAGTATCCTTCCATCCCAGGTTGGTCATTATTCTCTTCTCTTCTATTCTATTCTATTATGTTCTTATATTATAAGAAGGGTTTGAACCTTCTCCTAACTGTGGTTTTGATGAGGATGTGCCCTACAAAAAGGTGTCAAGTCTACTTTCAATGATGGTAAACCTTGTAACACTTGGTTTAGTTTCCACCTACTGCACATCAACTACTGACAGTTCTCGGGGCAAAAAAAAGAAGCACGTTTATGAGGGGGCTTGTTTCTTCGGAAACAAAGGGAAAACACCTCACGTCTGGATCTCTCTAAAACATTTTCGCATTAACTTACATGAGTTTTTATTTTATTTCCATTTTTTGCAGAACCCTGACGACGGAACTTGTTTTCACAGTGAGTACTTAAAACATTCCTGACGCGCATAAAATGTTCCGTCTCATGAGTTCAGTCGCGACAGTAATATGTGCTTTTCTCTTAATTACTTCTTCATGTGGCCTATATTCCAAAAGAAACAGAATGTAAGTATAAGCCTTAAAGCAGCGAGCGCAGATCGAATCATTTCGTGCAGATGTCATGAGCCTAAGGTTCAGTCCATGAATAGAGAAATAATCTACATAGTTATTATAAAACCTGCGGTAAAAGTCTGAGGTATTACCGTGAATGTTTTCCTCCACACAGAGGACCAGTAAAGATGCAGACCGGGTACTCTGGAAAATGCCCTGATGTAACGACCTACTGGGATCCGAAGGCTGGAAAATGTTTGACATGTCAAAGACGGAGAGGTCGGTGGTTATTATTATACCTTATTTTACCAGTTACAAGTAAAAGTAACCGCACTGTTTGCAATTCCCTGGTTTTCTGCATAAATGCGTAAAATGTGATCTGAGCTTCACTTTAGTCACAAATACTAACAAACAAAAACTTCCTAAGCAGACGGAACACAACAAGTCATAACTTAATTAAACACACACATCACAAATACACAGTGATGGCGTAAAAAAATAAGAATGGCAACAGACTAGTCACTGAATGTCAGCTAGAGTGAGTGCAGTGAAATGGGGATGGAGGAGTTAACTGGACTTAAAAGCCTCATAATAAGCTAAAGTGAGCTGTGCTTCACAAAAATGACACCTAAAGACCTAAAATAAAGAGATATGAATGCATCTAAGGCGGACTCACAGCGGTTATGTGCAACAGGGCGGAGCTGTTTCTGGCGGTATGCTGACTAATGCAGATGCATACGGACCACTAGGTGGGATCCCAAGCCACCGGTTCAGTGATTTTAGGACTGTAAAAGTGCAGTATTCATTTTGTTGTTCTGGTTAAGTTACACAAACACTAGAAAGATGAAGATGATTTTAAAGTCAGAGAGCTGTTTAACTTTTCACGTGGCAGCCATGTGAAAAACAGGCATTGTATCCTTGGCAGTACACCACAGAGGAAGTTGTTGCTCTCCAAATAAAACACTGCAACATGAAGTTTGCCAAAGAACATCTTGACTCTCCACCACAATACTGGTTGTAAGAAATAGGATCGGATGAACAGTAAAGTACAATGATGGAAGCATTTGATTTGGAGTTGCTTTGCTGCTTCTGGACCTGGACCACATTCCTGTGGAGGGGGAAATAATCAGGCAGGGAAATATCAGGCTTGCTACCCACAAGGTGAAGGAAGCTGCAGCAAGACAAAAGCTCTAAATGTGGGAGTAAATTCACCCCAGAATGTTTGTGGAGACACAAAATGTGTTCCAGAGCCAGAGAGAAAGAATGCTTCAAATTTCTTTTAGGGCGGGCAGGTCTAATCCACTGAGCGCTTCCAAAGGGTCGTCGAAGCATAAAAATAAATGAGTGTGTTCAATAAAGATGCGCGTGATCGAGACTCTTTATGTTTTATCAGTTTAGAAATATTGTGTTTGTTGATATTTGTGACGTTGATAAAGATAAAATCACATTTCATCATCAATTTATGTGGGAAAAAATGAAAATAGCACTTCAACTACATTTCTTAATGTTTTTCTTTCTATATTAAAGGATATGAAGTTCCCCCCAACTGTGGTAATGATGATGATGGGGGCAAACATGAGCCCTACAGCAAATGCAAAGATAACACTTTCAACGATGGCACCAGTTTTGTGTGTAAATCCTGTACCACATGTCCAGCTGATTATTACGTTACCAGCAGGTGCACATCAGTTTCTGACACCCAGTGCCAACTCACGAGGTACGAAAAACAAGCATTCACTAAAATCTGGATCTCACTTCTCTGCAGTCTATAACAAATAGTTTATAATAAAAATTTAAAACCAAACAATTTTACTTGGCATTACATATGTTGGTGGAATTGTAGATTTGACCTCTTTGTCTACATTTGCTTTTTTATTACTGTTATTCTGCAGAATCTTGACGACCAAAGGTCCTTTCACAGTGAGTTTTCTCAACATTATAACATAATTTTTATGGAGATTTTAACTGGCTCACATAATCTTCTCTATGTCTCCAAGGCCAACACTGTCACAGCATTATTGGTTAATAAGCTGTCGCCTTTGATAGTTTTGTGATACCTTGATAAACTACATAAATTATTACGGCAGTTAAGCAAAGAAGATTACCTCTCTTCGTATGTTCAGTCATGAAAATAAGACATTTATAATTTCTAACTAGCAGTAACACACAGGTGAAAGGGGACTAGTACATGATTATGTCAGCAGTGCCGTTTTCTTTGGGGACAATGTCCTGTACATAAAAAGAAGCAGGCAGTTGAAATGTCCTAAAGAACACATCTATGTAACAGAAGAAGAAAAATGGTCTTGGTTTCTCACTCCATCTTCATTTCAGATGGGCCCATGGAACACCTCAACACCAAGAACAGTCTCACCGAGTTATGTGTTAAATCTATACTGTAGGTCAAACACACACTTTATATGTGTAACAAAAACACATTTTTTGAAGTATAAATGTAACCATTATTTTTCTTTTTTGCAGTGGCAGTACCCTTAGCCATTGTGTTCATCGTGTCTGTGCTAGCTGCTTGCATTTTCTACATGAAGCGGAAAAGAGGTTTGCATATGAACGTTAAAGTTAGACACGAATGAGGGAGCATCCCAGCAAAGAAAGCCTTCTAATGTGGGACTGCACACAAGCTGATATAGGCTGTCTCATTCTCATTGTCAAGCACTTATCTAAGTAAGAGAGAGTAGGGTAGACATTAAAAGCCATGGCAGCGTTTTTTTGTCATAAGTGTCAATCTTCATCAATGATTTAAAATATTGGGAGAGAGGCTGTTGACCATGCAGATTTAGACATCTTAGTTCACAGTAGTCGGGAGCACTGAACTGAAGAGCTTTGCTCTGGTGGAGTGGAGTGTAGTAGAGGGTTGAGTTGTCTAATCTCTAGGTGCTTGTCAAAGCTCTAGACCTGCTGTTTGCAGTTTGCTGGTAGATTGCCCATTTAGAAAAGTGTCGCATCAATCAGGACTCTCGGCATCTTACAACAGAAACACAATTTCACAAAATGAGGGCTTACATTATAACAATAATGGTTTCTCATGTCTGGTGTTAACACAGGTCAGCACATGGTGTACGGGCCTGACAGAGCTTCAGTCAACAAGGAAGGATTATCTCACCTCTTCAAGCCCGATGAAAAGAGTGAAATGGAGACCATGCTCAGTGATTAAAAATTATACATTTCTTCCTGAATGATCTAGTATATGTGCAGCCAAATGTTTTAGTCAGTTTCTGAGATCAATATTTTTCTAAAAATCTTCAGACATTAAGAGCCAATAATACTTAAGTGCAGTTGTGTGCATATTAATTAATGCCTTAAAACTTTAAAGACCAACTGTTTTGTATATTTGTCCTGAATGGTAGCAGCCATTTTTCACTTACTCTTTCTTCTGTAGGCCCGAACATCCTATCAGCACCACTACAGACGGTGCTGGACGACCTGGATGTTCTGGAGGAGCTAGTCATTTTGTTGGATCCAGAGAGACACGGAGTGAGGAACACCAAACATTTGGCCTCTCACTGCTCCCTCTCCTCCGCCTGGATTACTTACGCCTACTCTATGAAGGAGAGCAAGAGCCCTCTGAAAGCTGTGCTGGATGTGGTCACCAGCGGCCACCCTGACTGGACTGTAGGGCACCTGGCTAAACTGCTCGGATTAATCGAGCGCAATGATGCCGCTGGTGTTCTTGCCAAACTTCGACTGAAACCAGTAGACATATAGCAGAAGGCTGCTTTGCAAGTTTGTTTACATAAAGCGAGAATATTTGTTAAATTCAGAAGTCTTTAGGGAAATAAACAACATATACAGGTCCTTCTCAAAAATTAGCATATTGTGATTTTTGAGACAGGAATTTTTGGGTTTCATGAGCTGTATGCCACAATCATCAATATTAAAACAATGAAAGGCCCTGAACTACTTCAGTTGTGTGTAAT
>JAUMTR010000008.1:11338905-11408151 GCA_032270685.1 Microctenopoma stevenorrisi
AGTCTAATGTTTATCAGTAAATTACAGAAAATAATGAACTTTATCACAATATGCAAATTTTTTGAGAAGGACCTGTACATTTTTCTAACAAAACTGTGAAGTTCAGTCATGGCAAACTGGTAAAATAGTAAACCATTTCTTCAGAAATCACCTTGCATTAGGGAAGTGTGAGTTCCTGTATTTTAGCTTGATATGTATGGGCATCACAGGCACTACTTCACTTTTGACCACTGTTTGTACTTTGTCCCCTAAGAGACACTTTAGTTTTTTTTTTATTAAACAAGACCAAATTACTAAAATACAAAGACAAGACAAAAGATACTGCAGCTTTGGCAGCATTAGAACAAACGAATGTCTCTCGAGGGACAAGATTCCAGTACAAACCTTTGTTCTTAATATGCATGTTGAGCTTGTAAAAATTCCTCCTTCTTGTACTAAACAGCTTATTTTACTCTGGATATTTAGAAATAACATTTTTTTACTCAATGTAGTTTTTATTGTGAGTTTAAACAAATTCTTTGTATTTTATATTTTTATACTTTTATACTCACATATTTTTAATAAAAAATGACCTTTTTTCAAACATCTTAACATCTTTATTAAGCAAATAACATTATAAATAAAAAAGTGCATAGAAAAATTAAACAGGTTTAGAAATATGTATACAAATATTTACAAACTCAGGGTTTATTTGTACATGGTAACAAATATGTAAATTTAAAGATCACATATCTTCTCATGTTTATGTCTTTTATATTTACTTTAAAATAATCCTACTATATATTTATATATATATGTGTGTGTGTGTGTGTGTGTGTGTGTATATATTTATTTATAACATACAGCTTTCTTAACAGATCCTGGGAGAGATGGTCATGATGAGAGACTAGTGCTTTGCATCCTTCACTGTGCACACACATGCATGCACCCGCACGCGCACAAACACACACACACACAAACGAACGGATACACCCATAAAGACACAAATCAGCTTTGCAGGACATTAAAACCGAGCGACTCTTAAATTATCATCCTCTCTTTTTGCATCAGTATTCCCAAACATCTGTCTAAACAGCTGAGGTAGAATCCTTGCAAGGAGTTGGGAGTGACTCTGCTCTTGTCAGCAAGGTGATTGACACAAGTAAATCTGGGCTCCATCCCAGTGATTGGACATGCAAGAAAGAAAGACGAATAAGATAACGACAAAACATGGAAATTATTTGGAAAGAAAAGGGTGGAACAAAATGATAATAGGTTTAGGGAGGATTACAGTGCTCACTTTACTCCTGTGGTGGATTATAAGACCGTCTGTAGTTAGCATAACAAAAATAAAATAAAAATGATTCTTTAAAAATACCTGCGTTAGAACAATTTGTCATAAAGGCTGAAATGGATAACTGCCCCAAAAGAAAATTCAAGTAAATTAGTGAAACAAAGGACATCATTTGTAAACAAATGAGGACACAAATTGGGGAGATCTCCTAACATACTAGACCACCACCGTTGATACAAAGCACAAACTTTTCTATTAAAAATATAAATCAAAACATGAATAAATATAACTACTAATTTGAACAGTGTGAGAATTCAATTTGATTCGTCACTGACAGCACTGAACATCGACTAAGAACAATATTAAACATTATGTTAAGTTGCTGAGTGCGTTCTCTCAGCTCCATTTCAGACTAACGTTCACCGCAGCAGCATCACGTAGAAAGTCTGTGCGCCGTGTTCTGAACGAGCCTGGTGCAAGAGCTGAATGCACACACTCAGTGGTGATGCTTTATACCAGTGCTCTCCCTGATTAAGAGAGAAGCTGTAGCAAGTTTCACAAAAAGGAAGGGAATTTGTATGTTTGATGGTTATTTATGTGCAACTGTAGGGCAGCAAAGTCTTATTGCAATAGGTAATGAACATCTGCCACGAGAGTAATAAAATCTACTTTTAAAAAACTGATATTCACCACAACTCTTCTTCACTTTTGGCTTGGGTAGTGTTTGCTACATAGACTGTACATCAACAAAAATGTCTTAAAAGACATGTTTCTATCTTTATAAATATGACACGTTACTCACTGAAACCATTAAACTGCCATAATCCTTTTTCCAGCTGCACATAGGAAAAAAAAATAGCTGAACTGTAATATAAAGGGTGAAACTAAGCAGACACTAGATTCAAATGAAGCTAAGAGGACTGCTTGAGTGCATAACTTTAAGATACATGATCTCAGCAGGGTGAATAAACAGCTAAAGAATTCCTGATTTGCGGGACACCTTAGTCCAACAAAAGACATTACAGACCAACGCTTTGAAAGCTTAGCACCATGGTTGTTATTCAAAAAAAAAAAGGTCTAAAAAGAAAAAAGTACTAATGTGAGAGGTGTTAAATGTAAGATAAAACACACAAATAAGGGTTTGAGTGAATGTATGGCTCAAGAAATTACTTCACCACTAGAAACATGGGCTATAATGTTCTCATCACTGGAGGATGGAGCGATCACGATTACAAGTGTACTATAGACAGACATACACCCCTAGAAATGAACAGAACATATATGGAATCTCCCAAAGTCTAGTTATAGGTTTTCAGCAATGATTCAAACAGATAAGGCTTGACGTGTGTATCAAAGAAATTCTGTTGGCGTCACTTGTATATATCCAGAAGCCCACACACAAAATATCCGGTTTAAACATCTCGTTGTCATGAACACCACTTAAAACCACTTCCTCCACAATATATGCAGCTGTGCCGACTACGCTGTAGGAGCTGTAAATGTAAACCCCTCGCAAGAAGAAGTACCGCGTGAACACAAACTCGTCAAATGGTGATTCATTTTCTGGGCAGGTTCTCCTCTCGTTCTCTGCTTCCTCATATGTCCAGATAAAACTTCTTGCCTTGCCAACTGTTATTGGCAGGTTTTATAGTGGCCAATACCCCTGCTGTGCAGACTGCCCGTCACCTCCCCAAACCCACTCCAGTGCCGTCCTAAGTTAAGGCTTACTAGTAAACAGGATCCTCCTCTTTTTTATTCGAGGGCTGTCTCAGTTGAGAAAACGCCGACATCGCCTGGCCCCACAATTACAGCCGAGTTTGTTGCTGGCGTCTTCAATGGGGAACTTGTAGTCATAAGTGAGCTCCTCCCCTCTGTAAATCTTTCTAAGAGCAAAGATGACGATATGCTTTCGTCCCTCCACGTTGATCACACGCGAGTAGCAGTTGGGTTCACAGGAGTGGTTGATGAATCTCGCTGCATTGCCGTGCATCGTCGCATCCACCACATCAAAGTCGTCAATGCGGAACATGTAACAGCCAATACCCTGGGAAGATTAAAAAAACACATGTAAGAATACAGATTCTATGTTTAAGTTGAGCCTTCTCTTGCTGCACTGATGAAACTTCACCAACCTTCCCGTTGTAGTACTTCTCCCTTTTGTCAGTGAGCACTGACCGGATGACAATGCCTGCATATTCGATAACCATCTCTCCTGCTTCAATGTTTCTCTTGCAGAAGAGACCCCGACCATGTATGGCAGACCTGCAACAAACACAAAAAGGTCAGAGTAGCTAATGTACGGGGATGCTTTTCTGTTTGATTAGGTCAAAGTTTCAATTTGACCAACACTTTAGTTTAACAAATAATTACACATTGAACTTCAATAAAAATGTTCCAAATGCTTCCTAAAACGTCCTGTTTTTCATTATGTGTTTAGGCACACAGCACAATTATTTATTCACCTCGCAACTGAAACTGAAGTCTTCCTTTATCTTAATCCAGAGGCACTCTGGTGTGTTTATAAATGCAGAGCTTTATTCATTTAAATGTTGCATCATTCACTGATTATTATCCGTCTTCCCTTTGCTTTTCACGTAGAGGAATGCTCCCCTGCCTGTCTTGTTTCAGAGGTTTGATTTTGTTTCTTTATTCAGTTCTACTTTATTGCAGTTGCCCAACTCTTAACCACAAATTGAAACTAATAGGCAACAGATGTTTGTCTACTATATCCATTATTTTAACTGGTTCTAAACAAAGCCGTAAAAAAAACTCAAGCATGTCAACTACTACACTGAGATCTTAGTAATTTCAAACATTTGCGCTTCAGATTATTATCACCAATAAATGTTGCAATAAAACACTACATACAATCAATCATTAACAGTTTAGATCAGGCTTCTCCTCTTGTTTTCTTTGTTTGTTTGTTTTTTTTAACGTAGCTCTGTGCTGACCTGTAGACACCAACAGCCTCCTTGGATGTCCTTTCCAGATGTCTGAAGCGCATTGCCATGGGCAACTCCAAACTAGTAGCCCGTCTAAAATAAACCACAACCAGAATATTTAGAATTGATTATTTTACCAATATCCAAAACACTTTATTTAATTAAATAAACAATGGGTACAAATGTATTTTATGGAAAGAAGCTATAAGTATGTGTAATAGGTTTTTACCTTGTGGACTTCAACAGAATGTCGTCTTCCTCATCATCATAAGGCCCAATATCAGGCAGCTGTCTATGCTGAGAAGCCAGGAAGTTGAACATGTCAAATGTTGATTTCCTGTCAAGAGAAAAAAGGATTAATAACAGAACAGCTCAATAGATATAAATATCTAAAGTCAAACACTGGTTATCACACCTTCATCTTATCTGCAAAGCTATATCAGCTGCACTAGTTTCCGTTAAGTGCAGTGTTTCCTCTAGGTGTACAGGTTTGGTACGGCACGGTTGGGTAATCAAAGTGATTCATTTTGCATCAGGTTCTGACGTGCTTGTTGTCCTGGTGGGAGTGTGTTTATGTGTGTGTGCATATCCGTTCAACAGACCTTTAAAGAGGATGAGGGGGGCACACCTAATACTATGGTACAGGAAACATTGCAGTGTTTGTAGCACTGTTATCAATCACCGGCAACACTGAAAAGGTTAGTTAGAACATTGCCACATGATCCATATAGCTATACGTTAAGCTTACAGTACAGAGTAACAGTGACTTATCAACATACCTAAGGTAAAGCTCAGAGCGGGCACAGCCACTAGGATTGACAGGAAGGTCGTCCTCTTGGCTGAACTGTTTGAAGAAACGAAAAGTATGGCGCTGACAACGGTGGGCTCCTTGAAGTTGCTCCAGCAAGAACACCACTGAGTCATGGAGAAGACCCATGAGACGAGCACCAGTGATCCTCTGGAAGGTCAGGGGTCTCAATCTTGCAATTGCTCGTGCCTCTTGTACTCCATCTATCACTGCTTTCCAAGCCACTGCATAAAAAACAAATACATTATTTCAGAAACACTACATCAAAGAACACATTTACTTTATTAGTTGTTATGCAGTTTTGTATTTTACCCTCTATACTGTCTGCTTCCACACTGAAACCATCATCGCTAGTTATCTCAAATCTTAAGTGCGGCTGATCTCTGTAAGCTGGACATTCCTCATTCTCATCAGAAGGTGGTGGTTCATCATCTGAGGTAGAAACAGCACCTGGAAAAACACATTTTATCAACGTATAAATATTTTTGCAAATCACAGAAATAAATAAAATGTAAAGTTTAAACGTTCACTTACCAGAATACTTCTTCCAGTCAGTCATGGTGCTGTGTCCCACTGGTTCCCATGAGTGCTGTTTGCCTTGTTCTCCCCGAGACATGTAATCCAAAGGCTCTGACCTGAGAAAGAGACGAGCGCAAATGTTTACACACATGTTTCTCATTTTATGCGATATGATTTAGCTTTATAGAATACTTTCCTTTACTAGCAAAAAGAAAGAGTGCCAAACACAAGAGAATACAGGAGTTTAAATCACTTAGTTACTAGTGCAGAAATTCCCTATTTTCCCATTTCTTGTATTCTCGTTATTTCAAAAAATATCCCATTATCATATTTTCGGGTTCTGATTTGTTGGGTGGACAAAACAAGAAATTTGAATACATCAATTTGGTCTCTTAATCAAGAAAATACTTCCTAAATTAAAAGCTTACCCTGAGCTTTCAGAATCACTTATATGCTCCTCCTTTAAGTCATCTAGGTTTAGTACTTCTTTTACTGTTGGGGCCTTGATACGAACTCCTGAAACCCTGCTTGACATGTTTGAAATGGTAGATCTACGCCGCTCCTCGTCCTCACTGATGGGGTCTGGTTGAAGGAAGTCAACTTTACACTTCTTTGTGACAATGCGATCTGAAAGTGATGACACTCTCTTCATGCGGACGTGGGTGCGAGGCCGTGGTGTAGGAGCCGGTGTTGGTGAGGGAGATGGAGAACGATGTAAAACTGCAGACTCTGGCTCAATTAAAAGGCCAGGTGGCAAAACCAAGGAGGACGGGCTTAGTGTTTGAAGCCCACTCCACTTGGGGGTGTAGTTACTTGCCATTGCCTGATTGATAATTGCTTGGGCACTTTCAGCGGGTGTTGTGGGAAGATTCTCGGCTGGCAGAGCAGGTTGCCCTGAAGACTTAGACAACTTCGATTTTTTGGATGCAGTTGACTCCTTTTTCTTCTTTGCTTTTTTCAGCTCTGGAACAGTTTCATCTTTTGAAGCTTTTGCATTCTTTTTTGGCTTTTTTGCAATAACTGATGGCACTGGACCATTAGTGTT
Organism: Microctenopoma stevenorrisi; assembly: GCA_032270685.1. Classification (NCBI taxonomy): domain Eukaryota; kingdom Metazoa; phylum Chordata; class Actinopteri; order Anabantiformes; family Anabantidae; genus Microctenopoma; species Microctenopoma stevenorrisi. The sequence goes on from JAUMTR010000008.1 coordinate 11,345,493, forward strand.
GTGAGTGAGCAGTTGGGTAATTGTGGTTGGATTCTGAACTGCAGGCGATATTGGCGAGGGAACTGCTGTTATCATGTTGGGTGCAGGAGGAACAATATTCATGTTACCAGCTGCTGCTAGCGTGGCTGACAGTGCACTGCTTTGCAAAAGACTTGCGATCTGTGTGACACAGCTATAAGAAGGGGAGTTGGGAGTGGGTAGCTGGAAAGTGTTGCTTTCTGGGTTCTTCACAAAGATCTGCCCAAGACGGTTCACCAGTAGGACATGTGGTGTGGGATCCACATTTGGACCTCCTACCTCTTTCACAGTAAGAATTGCGTGACCAGGTAGCGCCTGGGGTACTACTGGCTGTTGAGTTTCTAAGACTGGTCTGGGAGTAGAAAAGTTGATAGAAATTGTGTGGCCAAGTGCTGCATCTTTTTGCACTGATGGAGAGCAGCAACCATTTAGGATCACGGGTGCTGATGTGGTTTGGAGTGAAGCAGTTGAACACTGCGTTGACAAACCAGAAAGAGGTGGCACCGAAGCAGAAGAAGAAACAAAGGTGACCGCTGTAGAACCCAATGGCTGTGTTTGTGTGGAGTAGCCTGGAACTGAGACTGTTCCACAGGTCCCTGCTGTTGGAGTGCCTGACATAGCTGAAAGCAGTGGATCACTTTGAGGGGGAACATTTAGCTGTGTTTGTGTCACATCTCCAACCGAAGTGAAGGTGGTTAGTTTAGTGGACAGGGGCCCCGCAGATGGGAAGGCTGTTGACTCTTGAGATGATGTTACTGGCTCAAGTGTGATACTTGACAGAGGTGGCTGACTAAAACCTGGTAAAAAGGAATACATCTGCAAGGAATCCAGGCCTTGAGAAGGGTTTTGTACTTCTGTAGACATTGCAGGAGGAGGCTGAAGGAGCTCCAGCAGGGTACCCTGACTGTTATCAGCAGCATCTGTTAATGAGGGCTTTGTTGTTTTAGATGTTGAGTGGTTCATTAACTCAGCAGACCTAACACTTGACACAAAATCCAAGCTCTGGCTTTTACAAGCTTCAAGCTGGTGGCTCTCAAGAGATGTGCCTTCCAGCAAAGGACCCATCTCAGTAAAATGTGCACTTGTAGCACATCTCTCAAGAACAAGAGGTGTTTCAGAAGCCAATCCTAAACTGGAACCTTCAAACAAGTCTTCAGAGTTCGACATCGCCAGAGCCTTTTTGAATACGTTAGGCTGGGCATTGTGAACTGGAGAAGGAAGCACAGTCTGACAGGATTTTGGTGGATTCTGAGGTGAACTGTCTGTAGGACCCCTGGTAGTGACCAAATTGGTGGCTGATAAAGAATCTGTGTGCTTATCTTTGGATGATGCTCTGGGAAACATGTTCTGAACAGCCTGTGTGCCATTTTTTGTTTCAGGGAGATTTTTATTATTTAGGTTTTTGGCTTGAATCTGGGCTTGAGTAGAACCAGCAACTTTCTGAGCATCATCATTGGTTGCTATACTTGCATCACTTTCTGTGCCGTCATCAACGCCATCCAGCTGCGCAATAGACCGTGAGGCAGGGGAGGAAGGAGACTTGGAGCGATCTTTAGATCCAGGACAACTGACTATTGTCTGTGAAAAGTCGAAATAATGCTCCATATCTTCATCAGAAGAGCTGTTCCCCAGATCATCCTTGGCTGCAGAACGTGGTAGGCTGGCAACAAGAGCCTTCCTCTTGTGTACTTCTTGGGCTCTTCCCCAAAATTCTTCCTGATCATCTCCTTCCACCACTATCTGTGCCCCACAGTTCATTGCCACACCTTCGTTCAGGAGTGTCTCTTCAATCTCCAGTTCTGCTCGCATATCTTGACCCAGATTTATACTGGGATCTTTGTGGAATGAACTGTACGGAAATTCTTCTTCATCCTTCTGTTGATCCAAGTCCTCCTGGGGGGAAATACCATTTGCTGGAGAGACATCTTCAGGCTCTGGTGAAGCTAAGAAATTGTGTGGCACCTCGACTGAATCTGACTGACTCAGATCAAGTGAAAATCGATTTCTGGGTAACTGTTGTATAGATGAAGAGAAGGACAGAGTTGAAGAGGGAAAGCTTCCCACATTGTCCTGCCAGGGAGACTGAGGAAAGAAAGATGAGGTACAGTGGGTCATTGTATTCCCAGGGCATCGGACAGAGGAAGCACTTCTACCTCCGACTGTGCGGGACGATGGAGAGCTATCTGAAGCACCAAGTGAGAACAATGGAGAAGTAGGAAGGGAAGATTTTCCTGCACGAAGAGGGATAGGCCCAGTTATAGGGCCCAGAGGAGGAGGGGACAAATGACTGCGACGAGCTCTTCGGGTCTCCTCCAGATCACTTATGGTCAATATGTGGTGGGGTTTCAACTGGGTTAATCCTAAGAAGAAAGCAGGATTAATCAGCGACCAGAGTAGAGTGTGATTAGACCAACATTTTATATATATTGTATAAATAAAAAAAACATATTTTACCTGGGGATGGAAGAGGTCGAGACAATCCTCCAGCTGGTCTCCTGGTTTGGGGGTAGCTGGGAATCTTTGGCCTTGCACTGTGATCGGTCTTGTGGGTAAGTCCTGGGACAAAGTTTTCCTCAGTTGACGGTAGGGATTCTGTCATATCAGACTCTTGGGCTTTTGATTCTAAAGATTTATAAAAATTATTATTGAAACAATTTGAACATGTGATTATTTTACAGTATGAGGACCAACGGTTCCAAAAGGGAAATTCGCACCAGGTATTGCACATGGGCTGTGAGCAATAGTTTGATTGTCTCCTTGGTTGGGCAACTCCTCAACAGGCTTCTCGGGGACAATGGGTCGGACCTCCCGGACTTTACATGTATATTTGCACCTGCGTGAGGGGTTAACTGTACTCCAGTACCAACGAGAACACCTTATGAGGGAAAGCCAACATTTAGTGTTTTCAATCAATGTTTCAAGTAATCATTTGTTTTATCTAATGAGGAAAAAATTACTTACTGAAACCCAACAGGAAACAGTTTTCCTTTGCTAGCAGAAAGTTCTGTCAGCACACCTAGTTTCTCTATCTGTAAAGAACCTGTGCAGTGACGAGATGATGTCAGCAAACTCTAAGGTGTGAAACAGGCAAGCAATTAAAAGATAGAAACTTACCAATCATCACACTGATCAATTCTGGTTCCAGTCCTGTCAAGAACTTTCTGCGAAGGCTGATCCCCTCAAAATCCACGTACACCCTGCGAATTACTTCAAATTCTTGACCAGTTATCATCTGGAGAACAAAGGAAAATGAGTAATAACACAAACCTTTGCACTGTAATGACATTCGGAAAGGGGACAAAGTGGAGAAACCGAATTTACCCTGCCACTGATGAGATGTCTGTGTTTGTGGCAATAGACCTTCTTATCATCCTGAAATACACAGTGACGGGACCGGGCGCACATGAAGTGATAGTTGCTTTGACAAGAAGTCAGGCAGCAGCCCACCGTGGCACCCGTCTGGTTGCAGCGTTCACATCGCTGTGGAGGGTATGAAATGCAAAACTTCAGTAATCAGAGTATAAAGGAAGAACATAAAAAATTACATTGCACACTTGTTTGTTTATAAAATAGCAATAGTAATGGAAACTAGCAATCTTGGCCTGATAGCTCAGACAATTTTGCAAGTAAACACATGTACTGACCATAAATAAATAGACATTATTAAAATAATAAATAAATCAATTTATAAAGTAGATTTCAAACCAACCATCAAGCGGCCTCTTGTAACAGCACTGTGTACATGTAATAAGGAGCCATTGTCCTCTTCAAACACTTCAGCTGACCACAGACAACAATTCACATGTGCCCACTCATTTTGGCCCAGGTACAGCAGCCTGCCTGCTTCCTGTGAAAAACACCATAAAGAAAATGTATGAATTTGTAACTAAGCAGTAGTATATGTACGGTATTTACAGATGAACAGTGATAGTTTAAATTGGTATCTACAATTTCCACTGAACTTTTGAATGGTTTACTTACATTGGGTTTGAGGTCCCCATATTTTTGGCACAAAGAGCACTGTCTCTCATCCTCCTTAGACCATCCCGTGTCTAGATCAGACTTTGAAAGTCGGCCCCTTTTCTCTGTATAAAAAAAGCAAAAGTCAAAACAAAAAAATTAAAACCGCAACTGATAAAAACTATCGTATTATATTTATTACACAATCTAATCTTGCATGACCTAAAAAGATTTTGAGTATAGTAATAACCAATTTTATTTTTACTTAATCTCTCATAAATGATCGCATTACCTTTGAATTTGAACCTGACAACACTGCTGCTTTTGAAGTGGTTCCGAATAGTTGTTTCTCCCGACGTTGGAGAAAATGCCTCTTCTTCCTTCACATCTAAGTTTTCCCCATTGTCCTCCTGCAGGAGCCCTAGTGGAGGCCTGGACCAAAGTTCCTCCCTCTCCTGCCACTGAGCATAAACATGCTCAGTCGTAGGAGGATGAACAGCATTGGACAGCATTCCCCTTCAAAACAAATAATTAAAGTGTCAAACAATTTTTTATGATTCATTACTTGGAAATACAGTTTTCATATACATTTATCCAAGTAGGTATGTAAAACACACAAATATAAAATTAGGTCCATATGAAGCATAATGTAATTTATTTATGGCAAGACTGTGCAAAGACTAAAATGAATTAATGGCGACATGTGGACCTACCAGCAAATGGAATACTTACGTGGGCAAGTCTTTGGTAGAAGGGTTCCACACCTTTGGGTCTTGGCTGTTGAACCAATTAAATACCTCCTCGAGAAGCTAGAAAAAAGAAAAGAGACATACATAAACGTGCAACACATATATAATTTACTACATTTAAAACAATTGTATTTACTTTATTTGCAATTCTCTCACTCAGCAAAATTAAAAAGTGCTCAAACTAAATTCTCACCTTTAAGTAGTAAGATCGTGCCAGTGCAGTGGGTCTCTGCTCCGCTGGGAGATGCTCCTCCTGCTCAAGCCTCTTTCGCACCACTTGAACCACATCTTCATGGAACATTTTCTATAAAAGATGAAAAGTCTTTTTAGTGTCTGTTTTGTATTTTGGATCCCCTTACGTATGTACAGGTATGATTGTCAAAACGCTTAGATACAAAAGAATATTTTCTATAACGTCCTCCTTTCCTTCTAACCTGAAAAACTTAGTAAAGATTCACAGACCTCCACATTTTTAAAGAATACAAGTACAGTGAATAAGAGTTTGAATTTAATATTCACCAATGTGGTATAAAACCCTTTGTCAAACTTCTTTCCAACAGCTCGGAGGTCACAGGCTGGCTGTCCTTCTATTCCACTGTCTGGATCAACCATCTTTTCACACTGCTGAGAGAAGTCATTGCATAGTGATGATGTTTTTCATGCAAAGTAACAAGCTATTCAACAGTGTAAATTCTAACATGCAGCAGAGCCACTTACCTGTGAGCAGGTTACAAGGTGTTGGGTGAGGGTGGAAGAAAGCAAGCAAGCTAGCACCTTCTCCACGCCAGCCCTGAGCTCAATGTAGAGCAGCTCTCTCCAGGCACTGGGCTGAGTCACACTGCACGGCCGACAGGAATACACTACGCTCTCCGGCAAGCTGGACAGGATCTCATAAAGCTCATCTGAAATTATGTTACAGGAATGAAATACATCTCTAACCAAAGTATGTTTGCATACAGAGAGCCTTTTACTGCGTTTCTAAACACACAATGGAAAATGTTCTTACTATATCACATGATTTTGGATATACACTCATAACCAAACAGCATAATAAGTACTGGATATGGTCTTTCAAAATCATAATGTAGGTAAGGTGATATGGTTTTATCACTAGAGGCAGTTGCAGAGTTAATTAGTACAGTATAAAGCTTTTACTTGATAAGTTACAGTGTTTTTAACCTTAAAGTAATAAAAACATTTACCAGTTAGATCCTCACACTTGGCATGTACCCAGTGGTTGCAGGTGCCACACTGCATCATCTGACTATCATAGTCATTGTCCTCATAGCACTTGAAGCAGATTGGACAGTAGTTTCCTTATAAAAGAAAGTGATGATTAATCTCAGCATATCTTGGTGATGTTGGCATGCAACAGATTAATTATCCATTAGTTTCCTCACCCTGGTCGTAAAGTTTTGAACAGTCCGGACAGAGTCCTTTATCGTGGTTCCAGTCAGTGTCCCAACTCTTCCCCGGTGTGACACCACAACTTTTACACCTGATGCATGTCATACAAACCTGCATAATAACCATATTATTACAACTTTTACACTTATTAACTAGCAACAAATGTATTTTAAACTTTTGCCAATTGCTTTATATTTTCCAGGAAAAGTCAACCTACCCAGGCTTTTCTCTTCTTGTTCAGTTTTGGATAGTTGGGTCCCACACAGGAAGCATGATAACAGTTCTGGCATCGTTCACACTCCAACAAAGGCTGATAGACAGAAAAAAAGGTTATATTTACCCACTGAACCACATGAACGATGATAAAAAATAAATAGAATCAAAAAAATAAGCATTTACCTTTGAGTGCTTGTTTTTCCTCCCGCACACATGGCAGTACTTGCAGCGACGACAGCACCAGTTTTCCTTGTTCTCCTCAGAGGGGCGCTCTGCTGGCTCAAGGCAAAACTGGTGGAAGGGCTCACAGCATACTTGGCAGTGAAGCATCTGAACAATGATATTCACATATGAAGAAAATCTACAAAAATGCATATTTAATGATTTTAAAAATGCATTATATGGAGAGGGATGGGTAACTTTAACTTTTGAATTTACAGAGGGCGGGAGCAAAGTAACAAATCACCAATTTCAATAAAGCTAAGCGGAATATATTGAGCACTGACCTCATGTTGCCCTTTACTGGCACAAAGAAAGCAGACATAGGGCGGCATGAGAGGTGCAGAAGTCAGTATACTTAAACCACCAATATCCCAGACCTTCTCCAAACTACAGTCCTCCTGAAAATGAGACACAACATGATAATTAAAGAAAAGATTACCTTCGTACTTTTACTTCACATGGTTTCACTCCAATGAAGCAGTTGACTGAATGTTGTGGCCAGGTTGAAGAAAACAGTTAAATTACAGTCCTCATGAAACACTTAATTGACCATGGGTTTGATTCATTTGGAAATTAAGAAAAAGACTGACCTCTACTGGACACAATTATGCAATGTGAAAAAGAGAATTACAATGACTTCTATGACATGTGGTGTTTAAACAATCTGAGTCTAAGATCCCTTCTTTGTTTTATAAAAACAAAGGTATGAAAACATTTTAAAATATATCCAGCATAATAAATATGTTTTTAAGACACTGATGCTTTAACATGTTGAATACACAAGTATAAGAGTATATGAAATGTGTTAACAATACACAGTATATAATATTTTTTTTAAAATGACCTACCTTGAAGTCAACCCTAATTTTGTAAGTGGGTTTAGAAGATTCAACATCTCTCTGCTCAAATCCATGAGCCAATGCTGCCAGCACACTGGGAGGAGTCTGCTCGAAAGAACCCTGAGATGAGAGACCCTAAGAAAAAACATGACATGATTACATTTGTGCATACTTAAGATACATTATGTGGAAGACACTGCAGTACTTATTTCTTTCTTGAGAAAAATAAGAATACTTGCCAATAGCAAGACAAGAATTTAAATTTATATACATATTTTAAAAGGCAGAAATGAAGGTGCAGGCATTTTTACAAAATAGAACAAGAGAGAAATAAAGCAGCTACACTATAATAAAAGAAAATAGTAGCACACAAACAGAAGTGGCCAGGTTACATGTCATTTTTTGCTGTCTTGTTTGCCACTCTGCAGCCTGTGAAGGGCATCAGTATCAATGAAAATCACCCACCTTCTCAGGTTTACGTCGACCAGGTTGTACACGGTGTGAGCTGGACTTTCGATGCCTGACTTCATCGTCTGAAAAGTCTTCCAGGAATCCATCCAACGACACAAAATCTTAGTCAAGACAAAACAGGTTTTATCAAAAGGAGGCACGTCACATCCCAGGGTTTTGTACTCATATTAACAGCTCAATTAAAAACTCTAAACAAATCTTCTAAAATCATCCTGAAGTAGACTGTGATGTTACAAACGCTAAATACTTGACTAGATCATTATTAAGAATCTATCTCCCATCTATCTGATTCCGAGCATTGATTTACCTTGACTAAAACGAGATCCAGCACCCCTTCTCCTGGCTGGTGAAGCAGAGCTTGAGAAGGCTTTGTCATCTAAATCTGAATCATAGTCCACGAGGTCAAAGTACACACGAGGTTTCACAACACGCTTTGGCTGTTTCCTTAGGGACGGGCTGTGGCTGTCCCCCTGGAGACCAGATGGCGAGTCCACAACACCCTCATTCCCTTCGTCATTACTTGAATGACCTCCACTGAAAGATGATCGCCGCCTCTTAGAGGAACCTTTAAAAATAAAAGCATTCAGTGTGTAACTCACACACCTAATGCCGTACAGGTCTTAGAATACTAGAAACTTACACAGGCTGGAGAAGACTTACCTTTGGGTGCTGTTCGTCCACTTAGCCTGCGTGCTTTTCTCTCTTCAATCTGATCACATCTTTTATACCTTTTTTTAAAAATCAGAAACTTACATTAATGTTGAACACTGCGTGCGCTTCACTGTGACTAATTAACATGTAATTAACTTACACACAACATTGTCGTTTGGTATTGGGACCACCAAACTTGGGCTTATCAAGGCAGTTCATGCACTTGCCACAGTCGTCCTCATGGTTACAACCTTTGCATACGCCACACCTCCGAGAACGGTACCCAAACGGACCAAGTCCTTTCCGTTTCACAAAGTTTGACGGCTTTTTGACCTTGGTGACCTTTGGATCTGACAGTCCAGGACTGTCGGATTCCGAAGGAGAGCCAATATCTGCAACAAACATAACAACAATCTAATAAATCCATGTTTGCAAAACTGATTAATTTTCAGCAACCACAATGTGGTGACACTGATTTTGGGATGTTGATAAATAATATTTACATCCTTTTTAACTGCAAATATGGTTGCATTTAAAATTTAGACACATCTAAATGATGGATTGTTGATGTGTAACAATACAGTACATGTGTATGATTCTAATACTATACTGATCACAATGAATTTCTACTAGATACCTGCTAAAATAAATCAATCTGGCCTAGTTTCAAGAGTAATCATGTAAATCATTTTTTATCACCAGAATAAAAGTAAATCTCTAACTACCCCACACTCTGCCAGGACCAAGAAGCTACTAATTGACAAAACTACTAACAATGTTACCATCAAGTCGTGGCATTTCAAGTTACAAGAAATGTTAAATCAGAAAGCAAAATCCGGAGGAGTCTGTCAATCAAATTTACCTTTAGTGACAGCTGATGGGGAAATGCTACTTCTTTCATGCAGAGGCAAGGCGCTAAGCCTGGGAACGTCATCTGGTACCAAGGCTCGAGGTTGTCCGAGTACCACTGATGCAGCACGACACACGTGCTTGATCCGTGGACCCCCTGCTCTGCGGAACTCCTGGCACACAGGGGAGATGAGCTGAGGCTGGGGGGAATAATTGAAAAAGGGTGGAACTGTCAGCTTTGACAATCTCCTGCTTCAACTACTGCACAAAGTGAAATAAACAGTTGGAAAAGCCAGGCACAGATGTTTTCCTCCTTCCAGCATGTTTATTTGGACACATACCTGTACTTGAGGTGGCTCGATCTTCACTGGAACATCAGAGACCGGCTGCGTCCTCTGCTTCCTCCTTTGCCTCTTAGAGGACATATCTCGGGACCTGGCACCAGTTGGGCCAGATAAGAGCTACAGGGGTAACAGGCGAAAACAAAGCATCAAGAGTCAATTCAACGAGTATGATGACTTCAAATGTGTAGTGGACATGATCTTACCCCAGATGATTTCAGCTGTTTTTGCTGGTCAATTTTAATGAGCTGGACCTTGGCTTTTCTGAGGAGATTGAACATCCTTTTATTTGCACCAGTAAGGCGTGCTCTTTGTAAAGACCCCTTTTCCACAGTACCAAGGCAATCAGCCTGCACTGTGCCCGACTTCTGTTCTGACTGAAACTCTCCTGTGGATATAAAGAAATAAATGACACCTTATGGGCCACTACAACAGTTTTCCCTTCAATAGTGCATAAATAACGAAACAAATATTTGATTAACACTAACATCTTACCTGAGTGAAGCTGGTTGATATCCTTCTCTGCAAACTCCTTCTCTTTACTGGGCTGCAACACAAGAGACTTGGAGGTTGTGGTCCTAACGCACACAGAAACCTTTCTCACAACTCCAGGCGTATTAAGATCTTCTATCTTCAGCTTGGACTTCTCCTTCTCTGCATTTGTATTCCGTTGCCTAAGGCTAATGCTCATGGCCTCATCATCAAGGCCTTCTGCTAAATCCACTGGTGGCTGAGGAGGTTTACTCGCGCTATCCATTTCTGTTGTGTTTTTGCTTTTGGCAAGCCCAGTGTGTGGCTTCTTTAGCCTTTGAAAGATCTTGAGGTGAGCTGTTTGTTTATTAAACTTAGGGGAACTTTTCTTTTTCTGACCATCTGGGAGCTCAGGAAATAGTTCTGTGGGCTTATCAGCTGTTGTCAATGAAAACAGATCCTCACATTTGTAAGGATCTGGAGTTTTGTCCAGTGCATATATTTCCTCATTAGACTCTTCTGGCATGTGCCATTTGAAACTGGAGTTCTTTAGATAAGATGACCTCTTTTCATTTTTACCACATTTGCCATCAGAAAATAGCCCATCAGCTAAATCGAGGTTGTCATCTAGGTCCTGGGATGAAAACAGATCAACATCCAATTGAGCTTCGCTTAATATGTCCTCCTCGTTAACTGCCAGTATAGGAGACATTGCTCTGTTCGTTTCATCATCTCGCCTCTTTCCTGGACGCATTTGCAAGCCTAGTTGCAAACCCTTCTTTGGGGAGTTTCTTCGAGGCAATACGGACATTCCAGCATCATCCATAAATCTTTGCGGAGTTTTGATCACTCGTGAGGATCTGGCACTTACAACAGGCATAATGAAGTGCCTGATGTTTTTTACAAACTTTGATTTACCAGGAAGGGTCTCTACAACGTTTGACTGTCCTCCATCAACTAATGTGTCGGTTTCTTCCTGCTTCAAGCTGTCTTTGTCAAGCTTAATTTCTATCAGCTTAGACTGTAGCTTAGATGGTGGTTTGAGCCTTTTAGATCCAATAAATCGAAGGCCCGACTTTCGTTTTTTATACTTTTTATGTACTCCAATAAGCTTTGAGCTTGGCTCCAGTGTGGCAGTTGTCAAAGGCATTGGAATGTCAGTATCCTCTTCAACGGCGTTCTGATTTTCAGATAAGTTAGTTGGAGCAAACTTCCCATCTCTGTCTTTATGCCTCTGTTTCTGGCGCTGTCCAATTAAACTTTTACGTCTCTTTTTCATTTTTCTCAGCGCATTTGTTTGTAGGCACGTTTGTGGATCATTTTCTTGACTTTCAGATACAACTGACTGTTGACTATCTATCAACTGAATCTCAGTTTCCTCTTTCACTGGTGGCTGTATCTGCTCTTCTTCCACAGACACGGAGTCCTGTTTAGCCTCAGGTTTAGTGCCATCTTGTGCTTCTGATGGACTTTCTTCTGTTACTAAAGGCTGAGCATCTTCCTTCAGCAGAGACTCTGTATTAGTAGCTCCAGCTGTAGTCAACTCTGTGTGGACTGCAGTTTCAGATGAGACAACAGCGTTCTTCTTTTGAGCATACTTCTTTTTCACCAATTTATTATTTCTACATCTTCTAGGTTTGGAAGGCACAGGCAATAGTTTGGCCTCTTTGATCTGCGGTAACACGCTCTCCATCTTTTGTGGAGAAACTTCACCTGGCACCTGTGAGACATCAGCAAGCTTTGAGGAACCCTTATCAGGAAATTCAGATGAGTTAACACTGCTCATCTGTGGAAACACCTCAGGCAAAACCTGACAAGAGTTTTCAGGAAGAACTTGTGAACTAGAGTCTTCAGTTGTAACCTGAGAAGAATCTTCAACATCCACCTGCAGAATATCCTTATCCTGTGGACTCGACCTCAGCCTCTGCTTTTGAGTGGTCATCGACTTATGACTGACAGACTTTGTTTGTAGTGAATCGAGGCTTGCTGTCCTCCTCCGTAGTCTCCGCGTAGGTGTGACTTTGACATCCAGAGAAGACGAATTATCCTCGTTTACTTCACTGAGCTCTTCTTTCTTTTCAGGCACAGGACTAACTTGCTGAATTAAAAAGGAAGGCTTTGAGCTTTTATGTTTACCAGGGGAAGAGACCTTTTTGATCTGAAGTGGTGGGACAACTTTCTCATCTATTTTAGTGATATCATCTAATGGGGTTTTACCAATATGTTCCACTTCAATTTCCACCTGTAAAGTAGACTTTTCCTCAAATGACGTGTCAACCTTGCTCTGGGTCCACTCGTTCTTATCTGAGCTTATAATCTCTTGTGGGACTGAATTATCCAGTGGAGATTTGTTATCAATCCCTTTCAAAGTCCTGACGACACAGGTTGTGTTGCTGGTATCACAAAGTGTTGACTGGTCCACTTCACTCATCACCTTCTCTGTAACATTGACAGTGTTTTCAACACCCTGTGTCTGTATCTTACCTTCTCCCTTCACCAATGTTAAAGTCCAGATAAATTTTCTCCGCTTTTTCTTTCGAGCTGGATTTTTACTACTGATCTGTCCATCATATTTTGGGTTTTTTATTTTTATCAGCTTCAAACTTGGGACACTTGTTTCCTCCTTTTTCAGAAGCAAACTGGGTTGTAAAGCTACATTTTTCTCCTCTGTGCATGATGGACCATGGTTTTCTGCCACTGTGACCTCCTTATTAAGCCTCTTGCTTTGCCTTCGTCTTTCACTTCTCACAGGTGTGATCTGAACTATTCTAGAAGCTGATTTTGACTCTGTCACAATGGCACCATTGTTACTCACACTATCTGGTTCAGCTGCACTGTCCGGGAATCTTTTAGGCAGTGGGTTAGTGACCCTATTGCTCCTACGAATCATGTGTTGATTAGCTTCAGAACCTTGTTCTGTAGTATTGTCCTTTAACTGTTTTGCATTTGCTCTTGGCTCTACAGCTTCACTTTCCTTGACAGCGTCACGCTGATCATCTGATTTTCTCTCTTTTGATTTTTGGTCATCAACTGCAACTTTGGCGCCTGTCTGGCAGAATGGCTCAGTTGTCTTTGAAGCAGATCTCCCACGCCTCCTTGCAGGTACAGTGCCCCCTCCCTTATCTTGGGTGCCATTTTTATCCTCATGTGGTTCGGTTTTTAATTTGAAGTGAGCACTTGAAATCTTGTCCTCCTGAATGTCCTTGGCTGTAGGCTGATCCTGAATTCCTTTTATCTTAAGCTTCTTCCCAGATTTTTTATGAGGCTGTTTTACAGTTTGCATTTTCTTTTTGGCCACCAACTTTATTGTAATCCTTGGTGCTGCTGATGAGGCTCCACTTTTAGTAGACTGACGATCCATAGTGTTTTTTCTTTTTAAACCTTTCTTGCAAACCTTTGCAGGCTCTGCTTCGAGAGATGAACCGCAAACGTCCTCCAGTGATTTTACATCTTTTACAGGATCAGGTGGTGTGATAGTTGCCTCCACTGCTGGTGTTTTAAGCGGTAGCTTCTCACTCTGTCGTTTAGATTTTGTGTGGACAGCATCACCTATAAAACCAATATATACAAATATTACAATCAACAGCTTCCACTGAGAGAAAAAACTGAAAAAGTATGTTTAAAACTGTGTTGCGTGTTTAATTCAAAGTTTTACTTTGTGTGCTCTTCAGAAATCACAACAACTAGGTCATGTGGTGCAGTAATATTTTTTCTTTACCTTTGGAAAGGTTTTGTCGAGACCATACAGATCCTTTGGAGCCTTTTTTCTCAGCTTCAAATCCTCTAAAGTCATCTCCCTTAAGAATGAAATTAGCAAAAACAGTTAACTATAATGTTTAGTTTGTAGATTTCCTTTAAAATACCAGGGCATGACATTAAATATATCTGCCGCAAAAACTGGGCCAAAGTAATTTTCTAAATGTTCAAGGATTCATATGTCCAGCACAATAATTACTTTATTAATATGCTAAACACCATGAGTGTTACTACTAGTATAGTCTTTTTTATATCCTAGACCAAAAATATTATTTAATTGCAATAACATAAACAGATGCTCAAACATTACAGTATTAAGTTTTGTTACAATGATATCAGTGACAGACAATGGTAAATTGTTTTAATTTTTTACAATCAAACCAACTATATTTATACCTCTTCTCTGGGGTCTAAGTCAAAATATTTATAGGATTAGTATTGCTGGCAACTTAAAATACATTTTTCTCGATCTGCAATTACATTTAGGGCCAATCTGTATCATTTACTATGCAATGCACTTTGCATTAATGGTTTGGTTAGAAAAAAACGGTGGGTCTGTAATTACGATGTTCTACATGTACAGTGCATCTTCCTCGTGTTTGCAGCAGAGATCTGAAATACTAGACAATTCACCTACTATGCATCGGGATTAGACGTGAAGGACCACATGTAGGAAGATTTCCGTTTCAACAAAAAGGGTGCAACTGGCTTTGGATCACTGGTGCACCACCGTTTAAATGTCGTGCTTTAAACATTAGCTAGCAGTTAGCCATGTCCTTCTCTCGAAAGCATAAACTCACTTCTGACCTACAAGCATGCTACCGAGAAAGGATTAAAACTTAGCGGTAGTTATCGGTGTGCTTGTACCAGTGTGACGTTAGCAGAAGATATAGTTTCTACTCTGCAGAATGTGTGAGTTATATGCTGCCTAAACTAGCTAGCAGAACAACTCCGTCCGCATCTGGACAGCGTATGAAAACAGTTAGCCGCTGTGCAAGGAACAGTGGCGCTAGCTTTCCCCTTCTTTGTGTTCGCTACTTTTAGCTAGCTGCTACTCTGGCCCGACAACGAGCGGGCCGAATCGCGGTCCCTGTTTACAAACTGGCGTAGCTTACTCACTAAGCGATTTTCTATTAAAAAAACGTATTCTACTAATATGTTAACTCTCTTTTTTTAATCTCAAAGAGAACAATTAACGGAACAGTGCTAAATTTGAGTTGAAGCGCTCTACTGGCTTGTTGAATTTGTATTTTATGTTGCGACTCTTCCAATAAATGTCATGAAAAGCTTCACTGTGCTATTATAGTAGTTAGCATGCAATGCTAGTTTCAAGCTAAAGTTAACGTTAGCCTAGCAAGGGGATGTTGACATTTCTCCATGGCACTAACCAGGAACACGTCTGTGGACAGCAATGTTTCTCACATATAATGATCACAAAAAAATATGAGTAGATGAAATAAAGATACTAACTCCTGGTTCGGTTTGGGACCTCACCTCTTCACTCCCACTAGAGCTGTATCCAGCCTGGCCAAGGGTCTTGTGGCTCGCCTCTATCCCAAGTAAGCGCAAGTGAGACTGGTCTTCGTTTAACGACAGAACCAGGTTTGTGGGCCTTGGCCCTCCGTTAGTCACATCATCAGCTTCTAAGCCTGATCGTCCGAGCTGCCACCGCTTCTCAGAGCGTAAACGACTGCGTGACGACCAAGGCCGACCGGGGAAACGACCCCTGGCTGTAGCGGTTCCACCTTGGCCTCCTACGGCAGCCGCGGTTGCTGATCCGCATCCCGCTGCCGCCATCATTGCTTCAACAACAACACACACCGACGGCTAGCAGTCCGAGGAGAGACTAGAGGGAAGGCGCGAGATGGGAGGGGGGACCGCAATGCTGCAAGGGAAAGTGAGTTTTTTTCGTTGAGGCACATATAGGAGGGTAAAATACGCCCCCCTCTGGTGGTGGCTGTAAGGATATACATCCACGGTTATAAATCGCATCTCCATGAACCAATGTATTAGTCTACAGATCAGGCTATACAGCAAACGTTAGATATAAGTATAATATCTAATTATTTGCATTACTTTCAATTCTACTGATGACAACTATTTGCAATTTACTAGTCACATTTTATTATATTTGGCTGTATCCCACATAAATTTATTCCATGGCTGTTTTTAAAGCTATTAAAAACACAGTCTTATAGAATTATATATTATGATAAATTGCATGGTATCAGCATAGCCTACATATAAAATAAATGACATGATAAAACCTGTCAATAACAATAGCTTCAAATCAACGTTCCCTCTAGTTTTTCATCTGTCTGAGCATCACACAAACATCTTGAGCATGAGCAACATTACAGGTGTGCACTCTGGTTACGCCAGCATTGCATCCATAGTTAACGGGTATATTAAAGAATCAAATTATAGCATTTATATTTCTGTTAAAATAATTTTAATTAAGTGCTTACAATAAAATTTACAAAAATCTTGAATACTTCTTGTGGAAGTATGCATTCTTAATTTCAACTCTGGCAAAACATGAACTGCCAACCAAATTAAGCCAACTGTTAACTCCAATTGAAACACACTTAACATTTTTACTATAAAGCTCTGACTTGTATTATGAGTATGAGCCAGTGTGTGAAGCTCCTGTGCACTGATTGAGGGGGTCCTACTATGGTCTGGGAGAGAGTCCTTTAACTCTTTGTCTGCAAAAATCAGCATATATTCGCACTGTTGCCATTATTATAAAGGATCAACATAAGCCGCATTTAACATCATTAGCGTGTCTTCACTCCACATCGGCCACACCGCCGGTGTGCCGCTGTCCTGACAGAAAAGGCAGAACAGCGGCACATTTAAACGCCAGCTAATGATATGCGATCATATCATTAGCTGGCGCAGCAGTTGTTCACTGACTCACAAAATGGCACAAAAATAATTTTTAAGTGTTTATTTAATTTTCAATTCAGGTTGGGTTTTTTTGTGGTCAAAGACCGTGTCAGCAGTGCGCAATTGCGCAGGCGCGCAGCTTAGAGGGTACCTCAAAAAGGTTTTATCTTTATTGAGATAACCATGACCTGGATGAGGGAACATTGCTTCGTATGTCAGGGAAATAAGGGCTGTTGCAGGCAAGTTGGTATCTTTCTGTCACAACGGGAAATATAGAGAGTTTCAGTAGTCTTACTTTCTCGTCACTCTCAACTCTCAAAAGTGCATAATTAATTTTTTTTTTGGCTAATATCTAACGTGTTTATTGGGCAATTCAACGCGATGGAAGGGGAAGAAAGCGGTCATGTTTTATTGTTACCAATAATAAGTTATTGTCGGTATTCAGTAATAATTAGATTTTAGTAGACAAGATTTTAACTTTAATAATCCCAGAAGGAAATCGCTTAGACAATACATCACTATTATGTGCTGCATTGTCATACTATATATTGCTTTTTTGCATCGCTGTTCAGTAAACACCGTACTGAACTCGGTATATTTTACACATCGCTTATAATAAAACTGTAACATGAAGTGTAACACACGTGTACAGTAGGCGGCGCTGTGCAGTGCTGGTTAGCGTGTAATCGTAATAAAAACACAAAGAAACGAAACGAAGAAGAATCCTATCGGTAGAAAGAAGGAGGAGAAGGCGGAAATATTGTTGGTTATTTCCTTTTTGTCAGTTTCCGACGTATTTCTGAGTCCTGAAAACATTGGGTAATATATAGAATTAGTGTAATATATTGTATACATTTTTCATACGTATAACAATGGCATCTGCTACAATATAGACTCCAGTAAGTTACTGCTGTGGCCGCTTGTAACAGTCGGAATTACCCGAGTTTGCCAAGCTAACACAATGCTAACGTAAGCCTGGGGTGATTTTCGAGTCATCTGACAACAATACTTCTGCCTCAGCTAGCTTTAATTAGCCGATTCACTCCTTGGATTTTATATCGTTTTAAATGTTTACTATTTCCAGGCCAGTTGACGATCCTATCTCGGTCATAGACACCAAGAACATCGCCTCTGTTTCTTGAGATTGTTTGGTGTTTCTAGTTAGTTCTGTGCTGTAACTTTGTTTTTCTTTCTGTAGCAGGGACCCCACAAATTCACGATGAACCTGGAACGACTGCCCAATGAGGAGAAACTAAGCCTGTGCAGAAAATATTATTTAGGTGAGAGAAGTTAGTTTGCTTTGTTTTGAAGTTCTGTGTACATGGAAGTAGCCATAACGTTATGTCGTTGAAGTGGTCTGATGTATGAGGGATCTTGAGTAACTTTACCTCAGTATCCATCTAGTAATATTGTCACTTGTGATCTTGTTTTCTCAGGTGGCTTTGCATTTCTGCCATTCCTGTGGCTGGTCAATGTTGTTTGGTTTTTTCGAGAGGCCTTTATAAAGCCAGCCTACACAGAACAGCTGCAGATTAAAGCATGTAAGTGTCCAAACTTCTTCCATTAATGATTATACTAAGAATTGCTATACTTGTTTAACTTTAATTAAAAATATGGATAAAAATATGCCTTTTTATGTAACTGTAATAATTCAATCTGTGTCAATACATATTGCAATAACATGGATTTTTATACCTATAAGATTTAAACAGATATCAACAAAATATTTTCAACTTTAATGTGTTGCATCTTTCCAATAAGGCCTTAAACAAAGACAAGAAATAAATGTGATGCACATGTGTAAGAGAACCTTGTTTTAATGCCAACTCATTTTCTTTTGTGTTTGCACCTAGATGTGAAGCGCTCAGCACTGGGTGTGCTCTTATGGGTGGCAGTACTCACTACATGGATTACAATTTTCCAACACTTCCGAGCACAGTGGGGGGAGGTGGGAGATTACCTCTCCTTTACAATTCCACTGGGAATTCCTTGAGACATTTTATAATTACAGGTCTTTTTAAAATATGTTGACTCGATCCACTACAATGGACCAAAATGTTCTTTTTTTAAGTACAGTGAAAGTTTTTGGTGATTTGTCTGGTCTCTAAAACTAAATACAGTGGCTGCATAACTTTAACAGAATAATCCCTCACATGGTTGAAAGATAATTGCTGTAGGACATGGAAATGTTGCTATTTTGCACCTGCCTAGACAAAACTCATCAGAGTGGGTTTATTATCATTATTACAATATTAACTTTCATAACAGAATCTGACAATATCAGGGCAGTGTTTGGTTAGATCATTCAACAAAATACAGTTTTTTTTTTCTTGACATCAGTGTTTAGTGTGGAGGTTAGTATTTGTGTGTGGTTGTGCACCCAAAGCTATTTTTACTTGTGTATGAATGATGAATAAAAATAACCCAACTTCAGAGCTGAGTTTTTGTTTTTACTCGATGTACACGTGTTAGACATGTCTCTTCTCAACATAAAACATAATTTCATACTTCTTTTTGAATGTCATCATCTCGTGATTTATTAATATGTATGGACCTTTGGTTTAGTGACTCATTTGCAAACTATTTTCTCACTCTATATATATACTCCCAGTGTTTTGCATTGTTACAGAAGTCTCCTAAAGTCTGGACGGTCAGTGGCGCCTGTTGTGAAACTCGATATCCTAATCCCCCTCAAATGTTCCCGCTTCCCTATCATCCTGTATGAGTCATCACATAATCAGTGCCATTTTTAGTCACTCTGGTCAAAGCTTAGGTGACAGGTTCTACATTACTAACAGGGACAACATGTGCCGGCACACTTCACCAGCATGTGCCAAGGGCAAGAAGTATCCAGATATATAGTGCTTTTTAATGCAGGGAGAGAATTAAAGCAAAACTGATTTATGCAGACTCGTATAGAAAATAATAATTTAATGGATTCTCTATTTAAGTTTGTATTCTGTGTGTATTCAGAGTGAAGTAGTAGAAACTTAAGTGTAAATGTAAATACAATTTTGGCCACTTCATCTGATCCTGTATTTTCCCAATATTTGAAGCTAATTAGACAGTTTCTGTACAGACTATGAATATTTCTTCCACCACTGTGAAAGTCACTGATGAGGAGAAAGTGACACTGATAGCGCACGTGCAGGGGCACGTGATTGACGTCCCCGCTGTCACTGTGTGCCCGGCAACATCATCTTTTAAAATGACTTTTCGATATAACTTCCTCGCTGCTATCATTTGATAAATATACACGAGTGGGTTGTAGAAAGCAGATGTTGACTGTAACAGTGGTAATAAACACTTTAAATTGACAAAACACGTAAAAAACACGCAACAGCTGCTT
Organism: Microctenopoma stevenorrisi; assembly: GCA_032270685.1. NCBI lineage: Eukaryota > Metazoa > Chordata > Actinopteri > Anabantiformes > Anabantidae > Microctenopoma > Microctenopoma stevenorrisi. Next base: position 11,365,684 of record JAUMTR010000008.1, read on the forward strand.
CACTCCCCCAACAACAGACTAGGCTCCTATCACCACGATCCTTAATAAACACCCAGGGGTACACGTTAGTCCAGTCAAAAACTCCAGTAAGGTGCCCCACCATGAATTCCCCTCTCATTATGTAACTCCAGTATAAAACTCAGACCCAGAAGGAGAGCAGCTCAGTATGAGACTCGACACAAGCGAGTAACAGACCTGGGACTTGATTATAGCCTCATCTGCTGTCTAGTCAGTTACCTTTTGAATTTCTATTGATTAGAAATGGACTTCATCCTTCCACCCACTCTGCCAGCTGATGGTATCCCATGGGAGAAGCTATTACCGCCCCTTATTCCTCGCATGAACGGGTCGCACGGGCAATATAACTGGTCCACGAAATTACTTATTCCAGAGACTGATAATACCAGCTCTGCAGAGGTACGTTATTTTAAGTTGTATGTTTAGTTATTTAGTTCATTATTGCATTTAATTTGAAGGAATTGCATTACAAAAATATGGCATTGCCCTCTACTATATTATGTGAAAAATAAAAATCTATTTATTCATGGCAAACAATTTAAGCTTTTTTTCAGAGCCATCATCACAAATTACCTTGATGCAACTGAACTAAACCACCCTAAAACTGCTATAAAGTAGAACCTTTGGAAAGCTGTTTCTAAAGTCAAGAATGAAATTCATAAATGATTGAAAGCTTTATTTCTGTAAAGCTTGAACAGAGTATTTCTTATTTTGGTAGGCAATCTGTGATGACACTGGATTTACTGTTCAAGTTGACGTAAAGCACTTCAATCCAGAGGACTTAATGGTCAAAGTGATAGGAGACTTTGTGGAAGTGCAAGGGAAGCATGCAGAAAAAAAGGTTGGTAGACTGGGAAGGAAGTAGGGGCATTTTTAAATGTATTTACTGCAGCTGGTAAATGCGTTGTCATCTAAACAGTTATTTCTCTCGATGTTTTGTTAGAAGGATGGATCTGGGTTCACAACACGTCAGTTTAACCGCCGCTACCGAATCCCAAAAGAAGTGGACACCATGGCTTTGGAGTCAGCGGTCTCTCCTGACGGCATCCTTATCATATCTGCACCTATGCTGCAAACAGAGAACTCAAGAACCCTGAGCTAAACACATTAATACCAAACACTCGAATCTCTATCATTTTCACCACGTGTGACAACACAACAGACGCCTGTATGAAAACTTGAAATAACACACATTTGTTCAGTAACAGTAGCAGCCAGCCTGTGCCAAAACTCGCTTTAGTTCAGCTCCTGGCACGGTTCTAATGTTCTGGGCTGCCAGACGTTTGTAAGTACTCTGCTATTAGTCATCAATCATTCATAAATGATTAATGGAACCAGTCTTTGTAAATATTGTGTGTTCACTTACCAAACATCTGCTTCTTTTGTAAAATGCACTGTATTGTAACCACGATTAATGATGCACAGAGAAATATCTCCAAACTGTTTTAATGTCACAAATAAACTTTATTTCTTTATAAAAAGCTAATAATAAAAAAAGCAACTATTTCAAGTCTCTTGCCAACGGTCAAGTAACTTGTTGCTCATCCAGGAATTCAATCAACATAGAGTCCACTTCCCTAGAAAGAAAAAACAATTATTTCTATGAAATAATTTCACATTAATAACAATTTTAGCAGCTTAATCAATGTATTTGTTGCTTTACCTGATCTGCTCCTTTACCCATTTTCTTTGTTTGCGAAGAACTTGTAGTAAGGGGTCACTTTCAAACTCCTCTTCGCCTGAATCTGAAAAGTAAAACACTGCAGGGAATGAGACGCTATGGAGATAGTTGATAGTGGAAAATATGAAACACCAAAACCAGAACTAATTATTATGTTAGTAAAAATAATCAGTTTCTACTTCAACATAGATCACATACTATATTTTACCAGGTCCACATTCAAACACACTAAGAGAGACAACATGCTGAGTGAAATGAACTGGATGCTATTCATAAGTTAGAAAATGCTCTGCACAGCTGACCACAGGGTAAAGGTCGGTGTCATTTGCTGCCATACAATCACCTTCAGCCTCTTGCAGCAGCTGAGAAATGACCTCCACAGAGTTCTGTGCACTGCCTGGAGGAACTGAGGATTGTGGGGGTGCAGAGGCAGTGATAGGAGGTGAAACTGAGGAGACTGAGGGCTTTTGTGGTGGAGATGGATCCGTGGAAGGAAACAACACCTCGGAAACTACCTGTCAAGGTCAACACAATCACATTCAACATCTTCACATGACGACACCATTTGAAATCTACTGTACAGTCAGTATATCTTTTGTATGCATTTTCAGTTTTTTCATCCTAATCTAAAATAGTTTCACACAGCTGTGTATCTTACTTCATTTAATAGCACAGGATCTCACATATTGTCTGTCTCATAAGAACCTTTTTTTTAACAAGAACTCACTTGTAGCTTTCCAGGATCATATTATGTGTAAAAGGGTTCATATGAAATCTAAAATGTATAAATTCTCACAAATTTGTAGTGATCAAGTTGACAAAAGAAAAACTGCTGACCTGTCCTAATGCACTGTGGACTGGAGATGGAGGTGGCGTGTTTTCACCAGTACAGTTATAGCTGGGAAACCTCTGGGTTCTCTGCTGTTGATCAGGCCCTCTCCATGGCATGACCTTCTTGGGAAGCCTATGGTTTCCATTAGACTGTTCGTTATCCACAGAATATCTGTGAAAAACATATAACAAGAATTCAGTTTATTTATATATGAGAAATCACAACAAATAGACTTTACATAGTAAGGGTAAAACTTTACAGCCACCTTGTTGATTTCTTTTGTTTCTTGGAGGACGCTCCCGTCTTCTTCTCAGTCTTCTCTGACTCTTTTGTCTGTGCCTTGTCTTTCCTGTTCCTCTCCTGTTTTTTGTGGTGACTAGGCCACTCTCCTCTTACGGCCTTAGAGGACACAGATGGTAAAGAAGACACATCTTCAAGAGCAGGCTCTTCTGTTGTGTTGCCAGCGACTTTAGTCTTCTTACAGACGACTTTGGCATGAAACTCATCTGGTGTTGTTAGGGAAATGGGTTGTTGTGCACTAGCACGTGTTGGCTGGACAGGACAGGGCAAGACATCACAGAGGAAATGCATGTGCGCAGGAACGTGGGCAATAGTCTGGGGTTGAGAGACTGAAGAGTCAGAGACAACAACAGTATGGAAAGGAGGTGGATTGGAAGCTGGAGGACATGGTCCGTGGGATTCTTTATTTTCTGGTCGGGAAGAAGTGATGTCTGGATGAGTAGCTTTTTGTGAGAATTCAGGAGGTTGAGAGCTCTGCTGTTGCTATACATGGAAGAGGAAATTATTCTATAAATATGGAAAAGACACTAAACCACAATATAGAGTAAAATAAATTAAGAGCCCCACCTTATAAGCCTGTCTACTGGCTGAGGGATGGCTAAAAATGGAAGCTTGCCGGCTAAAAGTGCGACCATGAAGACTAGTATGTTGGATAGCGTGAGGCCAATCCCTAGCCTGCTCCATCTTTCTTCTTAAACGCCACTGAAACAAGATGTCCTCCTCTGGGCGTGTGGTCAAAGAATGAATGACCGATGTTTGAGAAGATATGGCTTGAACTAAGTCTGAGTTGACCTTAGCTGTAAAAGTTAAGAAAACAAGTTGCACAACAACACTGACGCAGCAGTACAATTTCAAACACTAACTATGAAGAAGGAATCGCACACAAACTGCAGAAGAAGGTACATATTGGAAGAAAAAAAAACATAAATGGAATTCCCTTATACACTCTTGCCTTACCAGCAGCAGATTTCAGTAAAGGTCTTTGCACAGGTTCATCCACACTGACTGGAGAAGAGAAATCTGAGCATCCCAGGCCCTCTGAACTGACAGGGATAGATCCATCACTCGGAGTACATTCACTGACAAGAAAACAACAGGTTACTTACTATTAAAGGAGAGCATTGATTTATCATGAACATTACTTGCTGGTCTTCACACCCTCTTAGCAGAAGTCTGCTGGCCCTATCTTGAAGGTGCAGTATCTCTGTATCATCAAATTCACCCTGGGAAGTGTCCAAAAGAATCTGAGGAATGAAGAAATCAGGCAAAACCCTCAATAAAATCAAGGTTTTACTCTTGAAATTTAGTTACTTATGTGCAGCAACAATAGTGTGTATTTGCAGATACTGATATTTCATACATTTTGGGTGTGATGTCACGAGCAGGCTAAACAAGCCTTAAAAGTATCAAACAAGGTTACATAAAGATGGCTTCACAAATATTTGGTAAACACAGAGCTTTCCAAATAGACATGTGGTGTGGTCGTGAAATGCAAATATTTATATGCACAGCTAGTCAGTTTCTCCCGAGTATCCAGACAAACCTGGCACCAACCAGGGAGAGCACAAGCCAATAATTCACAGACAAACAGCATGAACAAAAAATAAAGAAGATAAAAGTGTATTTTCTGTCATTACTTTGTCAAGAAATATTCTACACACAATGCATTTACTATTTCTGCCGAGAGAAAAAAGCACTCAAGAGCAAATGCACTCACATTAAGGGACCCTGTGCATGGGGAAAGGGGATTGTCATGTTGATGCTGTACAGCTGGACTGCAAATGTCAGGTCCATGGTCATCTTTCAGGGAATGAATGACATCTACTCAGAGAAAGGGAGTCCATGTAAGGATTTCACCAGAAGGGTTGCTTTCTGCCTAGTGCCGGTGAATCTATTACAGCAAGGGAATATATACCTTTGTGAGTTGTTTTAGTTGGTGTTGAACTGGGGGGTAAATATGATGGTGACATCCACCAAAAAGGCTCCTGCTCCTCTCCAATGGCAGAAGCCCTCAGCTGGCGCTCTTTTCGACTCTGTGGTCGACCATGTCGGAAACGTTCTATGTATCTGGAAGAGCAGAAATGATCAGTGACGGCTACAAGTCATTTACATAATTCAATAAAATAACCACTGACCAGTTCCTTTCGTTCAATTACATATAATAACTTTGTCATGTTTAGTCATGACTTGCATCAACTTTTCACAGGTAAATTAAGTTACAGTTTTGTTTAGGACGCTGGACAAGAATGGCTACATCAGCTAAAAGGGTATAGTCTTGGCTTTATAAAACTAAAGCATACTTTGCCAGCACTGAATCTTCCTGATCTGCCACATCAAAAGATTGTCCTGCTCTTGCAGACTTTATGGGTGTCTCTGTGTCAGATGATGTTATAGAGCTGGCAGGAGAAGATCCACAGTCAGTGGAGGGCCAGAGCTCTGTATAAACAGCTTGTGCATCCATGGTACCACAACAGTTGTCACGTTTTTCTAATGGCTGTTGGCTCTCTGGGTTAAGACTACATATCTGTGGAGTTGATTCCTGGTTTAAACGTGTAGGACTTAGATTCTGTAAAAGAAAAAATATATAGATACCATATAAATGTACTGACTTTGAAAGGTAACAGAAATAATTGTGTCTTGTGGATGTGTACTTAAAACATACCGTTTTCTTCTTTTTCTTTGACAGGTACTGGTTGCCTGATGGGTGGTAGTGTGTCTTCCCCACTTTAGATGCTGATTTGAAGGGATTCCTCGTTGTAAACACGGAACCACTGTGAAAACATCACATATGACCAACTGTAACTATTGTTTAGAGTACTGTAAAATGTGGTTGAGCCTACCTGGATTTCATGACTACTTAAATGTTGACAGCTGATCACAAGACAAGATGCACAATAGCTGTTTCAGTGTGGGTCCAGGTATATGCCTTGTCCGAGCTGAGCACTTTGAAACCAAATTCAAGCTGCTACTGTTACTTAGACACAACCACGTTTTCTCATTGTCCTTTCAAGTTTATCTGCCATGTCCACAAAACAAAGTTACCATAGTACCTTGTGCTAAACGACCTAAACTGTCCATTAAACACATTATGCTACTACAGCGGGCATTTTTAAGATACGTTCACCCTACAAATCTACCTTTTTGAACATAGTTACTTCCCTGCTGGATCAAGATCGTTGTAAAAATATTTAAGAAGATCGATGAAACCAAAAGGGTGCCTCTGTGTTTACGCCAAGTTTAACTTCAACGCCTTTAACCATCAGGAAGCTAAGTTAATATGATGGACGTAGCATTGAGCCAACCACGTAGCTTGGCTTAGCTGCACACGGACCAATCACTTAACAGAAATCCGGCAGCGCGCGGAAGAGGAAAGTCTGCGAAGGCTATTTGTGTAAAGCGAGCTAAGTTAGCATTTGAAATTTGTGCTAGTAAGCGCAGTCGCCTGGAATAATAATAATAATACGTAGAGTATTCAGCATATTTAAAGTCGATATATATGAACTAACCAAACATACGAGGCGAGCTAACGTTGGGGCTCTCCAGTGTTTAACGTCACTGCTAGCGCAGACGTTGGTTGTAAACAGTCTTAACTTAAACGCAGCTAGCTAGCTAACCATAACGTTAGCAAGCAAACGTCTAGTATAAGTCGCGCCATTGTATTTACACGAAGACATAGAGAGTTTCGGCTACCAACGACGAAGTGTCACTTTAAAGCTTGTTTTTTCCCTAGTTAACACAATACATAAGGTGTCGATAATGCATCACGTCAAGATCAAGACTGAAAGGCCAGGTAAGGTTGTGCCTCACGATTTACACGGAAACACATAAACGTTAGTTTTGTTCAAAAATACCCTTGATCTTGCTCATTATATGTTGCATCATAGTTACTTATCTGATTTCTGAATACATTATAAGATTATAATTTACGTTTAGTATAATTATTTTGCGTTGTGGTCGGTAATCTTTAGCCCCATTATTTCCAACTTGTATTATTTCTCAGATGCAGAGGGGGCTGGTGCACGCAGTAGATTGGATGCTGTGTTAAAGGGACTGGTAGAGAAGAGTGAAAATGAAAGGTCAGCTCGATAATTAACATTTAAACTTTTCCTAAATGTTGCGATTGTTTTCCAATCAAACTAATACTTTTATTTTGAACAGGGAGCAAAATGAGAGTGATATTGGAAAAATATCATCGGACTCATTAAGCAAGTATGGAAAATTTAATTGTTGTGTAGTGAATGACATAACAGTTACTGTAGTTGGTGAATATGTGAATTACAAGAATATAAAGGTCTTTATTTTTACTACAATTTTCCACTTCATAGGGATTTATCTCCGTCATCTGCTGGAAAGAGGCAAGTGTATGTAATGTTTTAACCTGTACTCACAGTAGTTCAGAAATTCTTGTCTTTTTCCATAAACATTTTTTTGATCCCTATCAGTGGTGCTGCTCTCTCAGATTGCATGTCTGCAACCATCAGATTAATACAAACGTAGAAAAACTAATAACATATGTGTATTTTCTGGAATGCTGTAACGTCTCTATCCTTAGTTTTATTTATTTATTTTTTTCCTCAGACCATCAGCTCGATTTCCACAGCACCGGAGAAAGAAGCGAAAAGAGATGGATGAGGGCATACCAGAGAGCAATCAGCATAAACAAAGTAAACCGTGCAGACATTCAAAATATCCTAATACTATAATCAGGTTTACTGTCGTATTTGTCCTTTTCCCCTTACTCTGCCTATTTCGTCATTCCACAGTGCCTTACTATTTCTATTTTTTTTGCTTTCTGTTTTTCTTCATTTACTAGATGCTTACATTATTAAGTTGTTTGATCGCAGTGTGGATCTGGCTCAGTTTAACACCAGCACCCCACTGTATCCTATCTGTCGTGCCTGGATGAGAAACAATCCTTCTGTTCGAGAGCCAGCTTCCCCAAGCCCCCCACACAGCATGGCAGAGGAAGAGGTGAGACCATTAAGTAATGTGTCAAACATGTCAACTACTAATGACAGAGGTATTGGAATTATACTATTATTGTTTTGCATTATTATACACCAGGAATTGTAATATTAAATGTAATATTGGACTTTTTTTTTTCTTTTGCCAGGTAACAGACATGATCAATGGTAAAGGTCAGAATGTGTACAGACTCCCTCTGCCAACCCTTTGTCCAGTCAGCACCTCTGGGGAACCCATTAATCTCAGGATCCCACAGACCGAGAAACCCAACGCCACCCAGGTTCTGTATAATATGTGATGTGAATTGTTGATAGCATTTTATTCTCAGCTATTGCTGTTGATCTCTGAACTGCAGCTAACTAACACCTTATTGTCTGTCCACACAGTTAACAGATTCAGCACCTGTTTCAAGTCTTCTTATATGTGACCACATGGAACGATGGAAGAAGATAAGACAAAAGTATGTTTTTACTTATGTATTCTTATACTGAATTCATTCCAGTGGCTGTGAAATTGAATATCTAAAATGTAAATCTGGGTCAGTGGGTTCTTTTGAGGGTCTTTTTTTGATTCAAAGTCCCAAAATTGAAACACATTTTCCCACTACAAATTACATTGAAACATACAATTGTTACATAAACAAAGCAGTTTGGATTTATAGTAAATAGTGATCTACTGTAAAACACCTGAATTTGTACAAATTGCTACCTACAGAATTGCTATCTGCTTGTTGAATGTTGATTTTTCTTTTAAATATTTTTGTTAAAGCACAGAAATGACAGGTGTCGTTTTTGTTTTTTCCCCACAGGTGGAAGGAGTGCTCCAACAAGAACCAGTTAAGATACAGCGAGAGTATAAAGATTCTTAAAGAGATGAAGGAGCTCTATGATCGCTAACTGCTTGGCTACCTATAACCTCCAGAATGGATGCTATGCAGTGGGAATGGAGCTGTGGTGTGGCAGTAGATGTTTGAGTAAACCTGCCTCGTTCTATACAAGACTCACAGACTCACAGTTCAGATAAATATTCCTATGCATCACAAAGATGATATTTAGGTGGATATGGTTAAAATTTCTTGTGTGAATGTCAGAAATTCTGTATAGATGTCAGTATAGACCACTTTACCAGAAAATAAATGAAACATAAAAAGACATGAGTCTATTGTGATCTTTTGTGCTTTTAAATTTGCTTCCTTAATAAAACAAAGTATCAGACAGCACAGAAACTAAGATGAACTAAAAATAACTTTTATTCAAGGTTTAATTAACAGTGATGCTAAAAATAAATCTCAACATTACACCAGGACTTTATCTTACGAAAGAAAACAAGTAAGAGAGTAAGTTAATTGATAATTAAAAACTGGGTCAGTGTTATACTATTGCACACTTCGTGCACTCAGAATATCTTCTTACAGTGACTGAGGTTAAGTCTGAACTAAATGAAGCATAACAACAAAATGTGGAAGATAGTTATAAGCTGCTGTTGGGGAATCCCTGGTGGCTTCGGTTGTATACAAATCATAGTTACGCGTGTCACAGGATTTTGCATAGTTGCCTTTTGTAAGAGAGTTGCGGTTGATTATCAGTGCACGTTAGGCTGGTGTGATTTCTATAGTATGCTGTTCATATTCAAATGATGTTAAATTTTTTAAACCCACTAAGTTGGAACTAAGTTGTGATATCCTGTGAGATAGAACACTGTAATAACATCAGTGTCAGTTGTGTGAACTGCTTGTTTGTCACGTAGAAGAAAGTCAACGGTTTCTTAACAATGCCTTTTTATTCACATGCATAAAAGAGTAAAGCTAAGATATCAAAATCAATTATTGTCTAACGGTATCATGGATGCTTCCATGGACAGTTAGCCTGTCAGTAATAAGTTGCAGCATTACATAAAATACTAGTAATTTCATAAATGATGGCACAAGTTACATATTAATGTGTGTGTAACAGGTATTTTACATCAATTGTTAAACATATACATAATGTCTTTTGTTAAACTGCAGCACATCCACATATTTTCAATTATTGTGACTAATTACAACCTGAACATATTGGCAGCTGTGACCGCACTGAACTACATGTACCAGTAAGAAAAAAAGAGTGGAAGTTGTAACAGGTGCAAAAAAAGGAACACAGATGTTATATCTGGATTAACGGGGGATTTTCACTTGATAGAAATTACGCAGTAAAAAAATGAGACATACTAAAGGACGGACGGCTGGCCATGGTTCAGAGTCTCTCTGTCTTCCGCGACACACACTTTGTTTTCTGTGAAGGTTGAGGAAGTAGCTGGGCACTCTTTCTCCACAGGTGTAATAGATCCGGACTTCCGTGTACGCGAAAAGTGAGACGAAAAGGAGCGAGAGGACATGTAGGAGAGCTGGTCCTCTGTCAGCGCGCTCTCCAGGACGAAGCAGATGGACGTCTTCAGCTTCTTTTGGAACTCGTCACACATGAAAACGTAGAGAATGGGGTTGAGGCAGCTGTTTAAAAACGCCAGACTCACTGTCAGAGGACCTAAAAACTTCATAGGAAGATCTTCATTCGTCGTGCTTATCAGTGCCACTGTGTGAAAAGGCGCCCAGCAGAGGAAGAACGCAAGGATGACAGAGAAGATGATTCTGCGGGATCTCTTGGTTCTTACCCTCTGCAGACGCCCTGCACGAAGACCTATGGCCACATACGAAACACAAATGACCAAGAATGGAACAAGAAAGCCCACAACAAAGCGAAAAATGTCCAGAGTGAAGGTATCGCCGCTGTACGAGCATCTGAACTTGGCGTCACACATCACAACCTTACGGAACACGGCGTAAGGTGTGCTGCAGAACACAGCGGCCAACCACACAGCAGCACTGATGACCTGAGCCTTGAGCACGGTGCGCTTGTTCTGCGCCCACACCACCACCCAGATGCACAGGCAACGATCCAGACTGATGGCCGTCAGGAGAAAGATGCTGGCAAACATGTTGACCACAGTCATGAAGGTGTTAAGTTTGCACATAGCATTTCCAAAAGGCCAGTGCCCCCCCTGAGCGGAGGAAATGGTCGTGAAAACCAGGAAGGCAGTGAAGAGGAAGTCAGCTAGGGCCAAGTTGAGAAACCAAACCGAGTTGACTGTTCTCTTCATCTTGAAGCCCGTCACGTAGATGACCAAACCGTTGCCAGTTATCCCAACCACAGATATGACGCTGTAAATAACCACCGAGGCTGTGCGCACAATTCTGCTAACCTCCTCGTCTGGTCCAGATGTGCTGCTAGTGCAGTTGACTAATGAGCAAAATAAATGTGGTATTAGTGACATCCACCACTTCAACACATTCTTTTTTAATAGGAAGTATATTAAATGTGTCTCTGTGTTAATTTCCCAAATTCAACTCAACAGATTCAACATACTATGTAAAGAATAATATGCACTGAGGAAACGTTATACTTCTATAAACAGATTATAAATTCAAATTTCATTTAACGGCTGATTTAGTAATATTTAACTTTACTTTAAAACTCTTATCGCGACATGTGTACACAGAACTTTCACTAACATACATGACATGATAAAGAAGCCACACGATAATGTGACTTTTCTACCGAATACATCTGCAGAAATGTTTGTCATTTTCTGTCTCTGTTTGTTTATGATCAGATATGTCCTTAACTAAAAGTTTCCTCTACTGCTGTATGAGTTCAATTGCACAATAGCTTAAGATGAAAAACATTTCTGTTCATTACTTTTAAAAGCAATGCATTCCTATATTTTATATATAATAATATGGTTATATTATATGAAATATCTTACCTGTTGTCATTTTACTGTTGCAGGAGTCTTTCTTTATGCAAGATTATCTCTATCTGATACTGCCTTATATTCATTCTCTCTAATTACTCCTCCTCCTCAGTTTGTGCAACAACCACCGATGCAGCCTTTGCTGAGTACGTTAGTAACGCATGCACAGTGAGGACATTGGAACACCTTAGAATATATGCAATTCAACACTGCTCTTAAAATGATTGGAGTTAAATTAAGTAAATTATCTGATAAAGTCTAAATAACCTACGCATTATAAGGTTGGGTTTTGTTTTAGGGGTCCTGTACAGTTTGTCTCATGATTCTGAACACAGATGATGTTTTTAGAACTTTTACAGTGAGACCTAACATCACTCTCAACTAAAAACATCTTAACTGCTTTCTAGTCATTCTTGTGCTTATCATAAAATGTTTGCTGAACGGTGCACTTTCCTATGTGCAGTCTCTCTCACACACACATGCACACACACACACACACACATGCTACACCAGCTGCATGCGTCACACTTCCGATTATTGTGTTGAAATGAAACTAACACTTCTTTACTCAAGAAATTTTTATTTGTATATTTCTCATTTATACACCAAAATGAGTAACATCCAGGTGACATATGAGCAGGATGCAGAGGTCTGGGGAACAAGTAAGCACATGTACACTACCAGTCGAATGTTTGGAGACACAGGGGCTTTACCATGTTTTCCATGAAAAGATACATGTCTTCAGCTGTGTTACCATCTTTGCAAAATTATATTACAATGATCAGTTATCCTCTTAATTTTATAAACGTCCATTAGCAAAAATAATGTCCTGTATGTAAACATTCCTCTAAATTCTTCTACATACAATAGTCATTTTTAATGTTAATGATGCCTGCACTGTAATTCAGATTCAAAAACATAGTAGTTTCTGTATGTGTCCAATCCTCTGACTTGTAGTGTATATTACAGACTTTTTTGCTCTTTAGTTGGAAGCAAGAGTCTGGTCGATCCAGTTGCGCAGGTAGGACACACGTGCATACACAGCAGGGGTGCGTACGTTGCAGTTAGAGGTGCCCCAGGACACAATACCCACAAGGGACCACACTCCACTGTTCTCACAGACCAAGGGGCCACCAGAGTCACCCTACATGGAGACAAATAGGCTTTTAACTGGACTTTTAAAGGAATGCATGGCATCATATAATATAAGCTTGGTCAAGCTGTTGACGTTGTCTGTAAATGGTGCATTTCAGAATAAGTATCAGAATCTTTATTATTATATCGAGGTGCAATTTTCCAGTGCAAGAATAAAACTCAAACACTCTAGTTAAAAAGCTAGGATCAATAAATATATAGAGAAAGGAATAAAATGAGAGAGTGGGCTGACCTTTCATTGCTTTAAATTTAATTCAAAAACTGAAAAGCACATGCAGCAAGAGCATCTTGTGGTTGTTAATCAAATACTTTTCCAGCTACTATTTAATAATGAAACAATAATTGAGTGAAGAACGGTGTGTATATGGATGCTCTGTTATATAAATCCCTAACTTTATGACATTACATGTATATGATTTGAGATGTTTCAGCAGTCTGCTAATCATAAAAAACATATCAACTTATTATATTTTACAATTTATTCTATATAATTATTTATTAATCCTTCACACTTGCAATATTTGAACACATTTTAAGTAATGCAAATCTATACAATGTGTCATTTTTGTTACTTCATGACCTGTTGGCTTATAACAACAGACAGCTAATTAACCTTTTGAAATATTACCCCTTTTCCTTTTCTTTTTAGTTTTGAAAAAGTTATTACCTGACAGGATGATACGCCAGAAGCGCCAGCACAGATCATGGCATCAGTTATTTTGTTTTGGCCCCAGTACTGTTTGCACTGAGCAGGGCTGAGCAGAGGAAGAGCAGTCTGCTGGAGGTAGCGGGGAGTTGCTGAAAACAGATTTAAAACACCAGGATGAGGCTAGCCACACTAATCAAGCAGTGTTATTTAGAAAAACATATGTTAGTGGTGTTTTTTTATTTTGAGTTTGTGTCTGTACATTAGTAACATATGCAAGCCTTAAAGCAGCAGTGCACTCACAGGTTTGACCAGTCTTGCCCCAGCCAGTGGTGACACATGAAGTTCCAACAGGAAAGTTGGTGCTAGAAGATGCCAGGCACACGGGTGACACTCGAGATGTCATTTGTACTGGGGTGGACAGCTTCAGAAGGGTGATATCGCTGTTAAAGGTCTGGGCATTGTAGTAGGGGTGAGTGATGGCCTGGATAGAGAGGACAGAGTAATAAAAAAATAATATAAAGTAATTTTGTTGGTTTGAGGTACAGTGACACATATACAAAAAAGTTTTTTAACACGTTAAAGTGTTGCTTACCTTTGCAATGTTCTTGATCTGAATTGGTTCAGCGTTGGACTGACGATCGTGTTCTCCCAGGATAACACGATGGTTTCTTGCACTAAACACATTCAAAGTTGAAATGTAATGTTGACATTTTATTTATGTATTATCCTCATGTGGATCTGAGACTCTTCAAAGTTACTTACGACACACGGCAGTGAGCAGCGGTGGCAACCCAGTATTGGTTGATCAAAGATCCTCCACAGAAATGGAATCCAGTAGCATCCTAGGAGAAAAGAAAATTCAGGTTTGTTCATTTGAATTATTAAAGATAATAAGATTATACCAAAACTATAATGGGTGTGGAGAGTGCATTACTCCAGGTTACCTGAAGCGAAACCTGCCAGGGCCAGGATCCAGACACAGCATTCTGCCCATTTACAATCTTGTTGTAGCCACTTACTTGGGGTTTAATAGCAGGCACTCCACACCCTGAAGCCCAGTAAGACAGTCTTAAATTATGTACTTGTCAGAGTATGCTTTGTGTATTAATGCATAAAGTGTTACTATTTTAGTTTGTTCTATTGCTGTGCAAGAGAGGTAGAATTTCAAAGAGTAAGAGTAAGAGTAAGTCAATCAAGACCACCAGTCACTCACCCAGTGCAGAAGCCACAAGAGCAAAACAACTGATGAGCAAGAACATGGCTATGTCGCTGCGATTCACTGACTGTCAGCTGTATGGGATGCTGGCATTTATAGGTCTATCTCACACACTTGACCCTGAACTCATCATGTAGCACCCCCCACCCAACAACCCACCTGCCCAATGCAAATGTCAGGTCAGGGAACAGAACATCTGTTGATAAGCACCCGAGATTACTTTTAGCTGAAATACTCTTCTACTTGCGCTCGTATTCGTCATGTTCTTTTCAACATGTGTCATGACTTTTAGCAAATAAGATGTTGCGCAATTATCCAATATTCTCTGATACTGTCATTAAGAAAAAAAATACTCGTTATAACTTTGAATTCTTTAATTTAGCAGTTTGCATATTCTCCAATTTACTTTTAACACACCATGTTTGCTTGTGTCCTTGTTTCAAAGTTCACAGTTCAGCAGAAGCAAGAGTCAGAGATTAAAGATTTTATTCACCTCATTTTATCAGATGATCTTTAACAACTATTGAGGCACCTTTCTTATCATGTTATTTAATTTAACGATTCTAACTAGCTAATATACAGGAATAAAGATACTGATCAAAACCTTTGTGGCCTGTATACAGAAACCAGTTTCGGTGTACATTCGACGGCTGCATGTTCAGTCCTGTGCAAACCCAGTTTGTGCACTAATACAGTTGCATGAAAATTGAATACTAATTTATACTGTAAACCAGAAAAAACGTGCAGTACATTTTAAATCATCAGAGTAACATTTTTATTGCTTTAGTGTTTAGAAGTCACATATAGAAAGAAGTCATGCACTGTCCCAGTGGAGAGATAAATTATGAAGACAACACAGAGGCTGTGATTATGTTTTCTGTTAATGAGAAGTGTATGCGTTAGTGTAAATGGGTAGTTGCTTAATTGTTTCCAATAGTACACCAAATATAAATATGCTATTAATGTAATGTTTTTAATGGTTTTATCACCAGTTCAGATTAAATGCGTATTATGCCTGACAAATAACTTTAGCACAGTGTATGTTGGGATCTGAGATAAACACTGTCACTGCTGTCTTTAGTCAACCTCCTCAATAGTTGGGCCAGAGGAGGAGCCACTTCCTGCTCCACTCCCAGGAAAACCTTCAGGCATTCCTCCTGGCATTCCACCTGGCATGCCCCCCTGGTAGAGCTTTGAGATGATAGGGTTGCAGACCTTTTCTAATTCTTTCTGCTGGTGTTCATATTCGTCCTTCTCTGCTGTCTGTGACACAGAAGGAACAAATCATTTATTGTGACATCAAGATTTACTGTAGTTCTAATACTGTAAAAACATCACAAAGAGGAAGTGGCAAATTGCATAAAGATGGCCACATGATAAAAACCTCTTTGCTTTCAAATTCTGAATCACAGAGAAAATCTACATGTTTTAATCAGAATTCATGGTGTGGTCAAAGGTTTTTTACCTGGTTCCTGTCCAGCCAGGAAATAACTTCATTGCACTTGTCCACAATGGTCTTTTTGTCTTCGGGACTGATCTTGTCTTGGAGCTTCTCATCCTCCACAGTGCTTTTCATGTTGAAGGCCAGAGACTCAAGGGAGTTCTTGGCCGTGACCTTGTCTCTCTGGACCTCATCCTCAGCCTTGAACTGTTCTGCCTCCTGCACCATGCGCTCAATGTCCTCCTTGCTCAGTCGCCCTATGGAAGGATGCAATACAAAGCTCTGTTCATCTTGTGCAATACTTTTACTTATGCTCCTATGTTAGCCTGTTAGTGTTCTTGATCTAATAAGTTATATTACATCTACCTTTGTCATTAGTGATGGTGATCTTGTTTTCCTTGCCAGTGCTTTTGTCCACAGCAGAAACATTAAGAATGCCGTTGGCATCAATGTCAAAAGTCACCTCAATCTGAGGGACCCCTCTGGGAGCTGGTGGAATACCAGTGAGCTCAAACTTGCCAAGGATGTTATTGTCCTTTGTCATGGCTCTCTCGCCTTCATAAACCTGAAAACATTTTTCAAAACCAATTCTGATGCATCAATGAACACCTGCAGGAATAATTCACTGGTGCAAGGAATGCGGTGTGTCTTTAATGTTACTTCTACCTGAATGAGCACACCCGGTTGGTTGTCTGAATAGGTAGTAAAGGTCTGGGTTTGCTTGGTGGGGATGGTGGTGTTCCTCTTGATAAGAACAGTCATTACTCCTCCAGCAGTCTCGATTCCCAGAGACAGAGGCGTGACATCTAACAGGAGCAGGTCCTGTACATTCTCAGACTTATCACCAGCCAGGATGGCTGCCTGCACGGCTGAAAAGAGTTGGTTTAAAAAATGTTTAAAAATTGCCACATGACTAGAAAATCAGTCTGAACCTGAATGCTGAGCTACATTACCTACCTGCACCATAGGCCACAGCCTCATCAGGGTTGATGCTCTTGTTGAGATCACGGCCATTGAAAAAGTCCTGCAGTAGCTTTTGAATCTTGGGGATACGTGTAGAGCCGCCCACCAGGACAATATCATGGATTTGGCTCTTGTCCATCTTGGCATCCCTCAGGGCCTTTTCCACGGGCTCAAGGGTTCCACGAAACAGATCTGCATTAAGCTCCTCAAAGCGAGCTCTGGTAATGGAGGTGTAGAAATCTGTTCCTTCATAAAGTGAATCAATCTCAATGCTGGCCTGGGTGCTGCTGGAGAGGGTACGCTTAGCACGTTCACATGCCGTGCGCAGTCGACGCACAGCTCGCTTGTTAGTGTTGATTTCCTTTTTAAACTTCCGCTTGAACTCAGAAATGAAATGGTTGACCATGCGGTTATCAAAGTCCTCACCTCCCAAGTGAGTGTCACCGGCTGTAGACTTGACCTCAAAGATGCCATCCTCAATAGTGAGGATTGACACATCAAACGTACCGCCTCCAAGGTCAAAGATCAGGACATTACGTTCACCACCAACCTAAAATAAATGGTAAGTGTTTGTAAAACTTAAACATTAGAGGTTAGGGTTGGCATTTTTTTTGCCAATTACCTTTTTGTCCAGACCATAAGCAATGGCTGCAGCAGTAGGCTCATTGATGATACGCAGCACATTAAGTCCAGAAATGACTCCCGCATCTTTGGTGGCTTGACGCTGGGAGTCATTGAAATAAGCAGGAACTGTGACAACTGCATTTGTAACAGGCTGTAAAGACAGGAAGACCCTGAGTCAGTGGTGCGTTCACACCTTTTTTTATGTCTCAGCACACAGCACACATGAAACTTTGTGGTTAGAGGTTGAATGTTTTTATATAAAGTCAGAGATAAAAGGTAATAATTGTGAAGTGTTAGAGAGACAAATATTAGATAATATGGCAGCTGCATTGCTTAATTTGGACAAAACAAAATCTTTAAATATCAAGGACAGTGTTCTACGCATAATACTTCTACTACTGCTGCTACTATTACTACTAATTTTATTATTAATATCATCAACTTACCTTGCCTAGATAGGCTTCAGCAATTTCCTTCATCTTGGTGAGGACCATTGAAGAAATCTCCTCAGCATAGAAGGTTTTGATCTCACCCTTGTATTCAACCTCCACTTTAGGTTTGGATGAGTCATTCACAACCTTGAAGGGCCAGTGCTTCATGTCTGACTGCACCACAGGGTCATCAAACTTACGACCAATGAGACGCTTGGCATCTGATATAGATTTAACAGATTGAGAAATAAAACAAAACCCAGAATTTTACAAATACACATGTTTCCTCTTCAAACAGTCACCAGGTAGTTCTTACCGAACACTGTGTTGGATGGATTCATGGCCACTTGGTTCTTGGCAGCATCTCCAATAAGCCTCTCAGTATCTGTGAAGGCCACATAACTGGGCGTGGTCCTGTTTCCCTGGTCATTGGCTATGATCTCCACTTTGCCATGTTGGAAGATGCCCACACAGGAATATGTGGTACCCAAATCAATACCTACTGCTGGTCCTTTAGACATCTAATATAAACAAAAGAAACTAATCAATAAATGTGTCTATTACAACCATTAGTATTTGTGCATATAGAAAAGTGTTTCACAAACTTGCATATTCTAAACATTCTCTTGGTTCTTTCCAATGCTTAGAATTGTAGTTTTTTTGTGGAAACTGTGGAAAATAGTGTGTGTGTGTGTTGTGTATGCAGCTGAATACTATGTATTAAACAAACCCATGTAGGTAAGGTATGTGTGATCCTGTAATTCATTTATTGAAGACTCAAGCCATTTGCGACTTAATTCACCTAGTAGTGGAAGCAGACACCCCCTCTAACACTCTTAACCAAAAGAACCAAATGACTGAACCATGTTGTACTACTACAGTGTCTCACTCAGGCTGGTGAACCGATCCAGCAATAGTGATGTGGGTCTATTTTCCGACAGCTGACTCCAAATGGTTTACAGTTACTATTAAAAGCATAAGTGTGTGTTCATGGCAATGAATGGCAGGTGGCTACAAACTCAGGGATCATTTAGCAATGACTAATGAGCAAAGCCATAATGAATTTGCATTAACAACAACATATATTTGACAATTTTGGTCATGGTTATTCCAAAAAAGCTCGTTCAGTGGCAACTTCCCTCAGACCGACGCCATTCAAATGAATTTTGAAACAGTTCAAGAAAAAAGTTCATGACTCAACTTTCTGACAACTTTACTTTGCTTGGCAGACGCTTTTATCCAAAGCGACTTACAAGGAGCTAGCGCTGGGTGTCTGGCTCAGGGACACACTTGGTAGGGGATGGACTAGGAGCCACAAAAGTAGACTTCCATGGTCCTGGTGGCTTTTCCAAATAAGCCATGCATAGAAGAACAGTGCCCAACTTAGGGCACGAACCCATGACCCTGAGATTAAAAGTCTCATGCTCTAGCGACTGAGCTAGCCGGACCACAACTTCACCTGCATAACTAAGAAACTTCACAGTTACATCTGAACAAGAGTTTCCTGTTGCCACATTATCTGTGCTGACAAAACTAGCACAATGTAGCAGAAGAACAGTATCTGAGAAAAATGTAAAAGCTTTAATTGAACTATATAATTGTGTCTAAAGGATGAAAAATAAAATGTGTGTTCCCTTAACTTTTGCCTTCTGCTACAACAGGCTATTGATTTATCACTTGTTTTCCGGTTGTGTAACATACAGAAGAAAATGCTGACATAGTGCTGTTGCCTAACTGCCTGTCTCCACCCACATCTGAAACCTGCCATATGTGTTACCAAAAAAACATGCATGGGACAGCATTACAGGCTGTGATAATCTAATGCATACATGTACTGTGTGTGTTTGTGTGTGTGTGAAAGGTGGCATATTGACATTTGGGCAGGTAACACAATTCACTAATTTCCTAAGTTTCTTAGGAGTTATTGAACATGAAAGACATGTCTGGGTTGAAATGCCAGAAATCATGCCAGCTAAGCTTATTAGGCAATATTGCTCACAATTAAGCTTTTTAAGCAGCAAGCAAGACAGACTATGAAGCCATGCTGAATGCAATGCTCCTTAGCAAACGGGTTACCTTTCACTCTAGATGGTCAAGACTTCAGAGTTTACTGAGTTTAAGTGGTGCTTTGTATTCGCCCAGCGCACAACGCAAAGTGTGAGCTCCTCTCCGGCTTCTTGCTCCCGACAGGCAGGCTAAGAGGGTGTCGCTTCTCTCCAGTGTATATAGAGTACTTATAGGGAGAGCCCATTCGGGTGTCAAGTGACTTCACTAAGGAAAGTTCTAGGTCCACGTATCTTATAACTGACTGGGTTTTATTGAAAGATAGCTTGCTGTGAAGCTCAAAATAGTTTATCAAAGTCAAGCGAGAACACTTCTAAAACATGTACACTGCTCTATTATATTTGGTATTATATTATATTTGCTCTATTCATATCATCAGCTTATTTCTGAGATGCAGTGATGTGTTCCATGCTGCCTTGATACATACGATTGTGTAGTTTGTGTTGTGTGCTGCTTGTATCCTACTGGTAAAGTTGATTCACAGGATGGAATACATGTTGCTTTTTTAAGCAAAACAGTTTATTTGAGGACAGAAACTTTAGTTACAGGTATTCTTTCTGAGGAAACATAATTGTTGTGATCGGTATGCATCTTTTTTAAAAATTTGTTATATGACTTTTATTTTACAAACAAGTCTTTGGTTCAAAGCACAAACATATATTTTATAAGACAATAAAACATTATTAACACATTATAATCTTTACTAGTTTTATTGAGCTATCATTTATACTATGTATGGTTTAATTTCTTTACTCTCACTACATGGTCCCTCAGCCAGAGCTCAAAATCTGGACCGCTATTCTTGTTACACGCGTCTCTCTGACAGGCCTCTGAGAGGCCATCTGGCAGTAAATATAGCTGCAGTTCATTACACACACCACCTGTTGCTACACACCAGATATTAGTATTCAGACATGACTGTAGTGTTTTCTTCTAGCAGCTGAATATTGCAAAACCCAGGGAAAAAAGGAATTTAGGAGCTAAAAGGAGTCACAGTCAGTGTTTGCCAACTTTCATACATACAATAAACAGCAAGAACTTAATATTTAATTTATCACTGACATACAAACTAAAGATGTGCCAAAAAATGTAAATAGGGATTATTATGTCCCTTCTGTTATAATTTACTATAAATGACAGTATCAGAAAATTCTTTCAATTTAGGTTCTAATTATTTGTCCGGGTTTATCAATTTAAAAGAAATAAACTACGAAGTTGATAAAGGAAGTCCTCTTCTTTGCTCTTTTGTGCTCTGCAGTGCACATTCATGTAGCCCCAAGAGCAGCACTTACAGTAGTTGTAGAAGTGGAGCTCTGCTTTCTTCAATGTGCTGTTGAGGTCCAGCGTTCCCTGAAGGCTGCATAAAACAGCAAAGGTTTCACCAACGCACAGATTCACACATTTAATAATCATAATTTTATGCCTTAGCATAAAGACAAACCTGCTAGTAAACTGGATGAGCTGGACATCGTCTCGGCACTGCAGCAGAGAGTCTCTGTTCTCTAGCAGGATGGCTGCACAGATAAAGAGCTCAAATGTGAAGTCAGTGTTGATGGCCTGCAGCTCACACTCTGAACTGTCATCTGCAAACATCACAACATAATCAGACATCACTATATTAACGTCAGTCAACAGAGGTAAATATCCCTCCATTAAGCCTAATCTATTCTGCTGACTTGAGTTTCACCTGTGCTGTATTTTCGTGTCAGCCTTTCCTGATAACGGGCTCGGTCTACTTGTTGGGAGATGAGCTCCAGGTGGTCACAACTCAGGATCTCAAACAAACGTAGTGCATCACTGTGTTCAAACTCCCTCTGGAAACCCAGCAGCAGCCACCTAAACACATGCAAACACATAAGCAAAATGTGAATGTGGAATAAGAGCACACAGCTATAACCAAATATACATAACAGGCAGATAACAAGCAGAATATCTACACAGATCTACCTGTGGCAGAAGGTGAAGTTCTCCATATTGTCTGTGGCTAAATGAGCATGGAGCTGTGGGTCCAGTTCCTTCAACAGGGCTGCCTCCAACTCTTAAACACAACTTGTTATGTCATTTCTATAAAGCATTTTTTATGTTTATAGAATGTAAGTCATTTTGGGTAAAAGCTTCAAGAAACGAAAAGTAAAGTGTTACTGCTTCATCACTAAATGTTTAAACCCGTTGGCTGACTGACTGGCAACTTGTCCAGAGTATGCAGTACATAACGTTGCAATTCTCTTAGTTAATCCCACCTATTTTTCTGTGCAGACCATCAGCTCTGAAGTCCTTTGAGAATTTCTCCATGTAGCAAGAGAAACTCCAGAAAGTGTCAACCTCTGTGTCAAGGACCTCCAGGAAACGGCTGCACAGGTCATTCATTCCCTGAGCATAACTGACCTCTAAATCAACAACAGAGATCAGTAGTGAATAAACTAACACTCGCTGTATATCTAAAGGCACAACTTACAATGTCTAATGCAATTAGATCTAGGCAGTGTCAACAAACTTGAGACAGGATATTCTTGTTTACCTGGATGAAAAGCAGCATAGGTGATGAGGGTATCTCTCAACACCAACAGGTTGCCTAGACCTTCACCTCTGTGGACACATACACTATTAGTATAGAATAATTAAGTAGAGACTTCCTTTGCTTTATCATTGATATACAGTCTCAAAGGCAACAAAGAAAAAATATATGTTTACATATCTATTATTTTGTAATTTATTTACTTGAGTGCTTTTAAATGTAAAGGTCATTGCAGAAAGAAGAAGTAGCTATTAGTAATACTAATATACAAAGTCAAATGGTAATTTAAAATTAAGCAGAAATAATATATTTAGTCCGTATATAATTTCTGTACTGGGTCAATCAGCTTGGGTTTGCGCTCCTGAGGAAATATTTATCTATGTAACTCCAAAACCAAATTTAAATATTTTTAGAAACATGTATTAACAAAAATAACACAAGAAACAAGTAAACAAAGTGTCTCACGGTCACTCACTGATAATAGCTCAGATCTCTGTTAGTCCTTGGTACATCCTTGTCAATGATTCGTATTGCTTCGCAGAGCTCCTCATAATCAAATGTAAAGCGCTCAAATAATATCTGTGAAGAGGATGGAAAGTAAAGAAACATATGAATGACTACTATTGACTGGCATCAGCATATTCATTGTAGACTGATGATGCCAAATGTGCAGTAAGCCAATTATTCTTTTTTTGCATAATTTGTTAATTAAATGTGATCAAATCTTCACCAAAGTCACAAATTTAAAGTAACAATCACGACATTTCATGTCATCTTACATGCACTGACTAAACATACAAATGGATTATAGAAAAACTAAGTGAGAGGAGTTTTCTATTAACTGGTTGAACGACCACTGGCAGCAAAAACCTCCACACTTACCTTTTCTTGCAACTATATATATATATATTGAAGCAACAAAAATCTAAATAAGGGCTGCCGAGGACTTTTGAGAAAAATAGAGAATATAAAATTCTGAAGTACAATTATACTAATGTAGGCCTAAATTTAACTGTTCCAACCTGTGCTTGAAGCTCCAAGAAAGCTAGTCTGTCCTTGACCTCCACAGACAGCTCCTGAGTCTCTTGCTGGACCTGAGCCTGCCTCAGGTTAAAGTACTGGACAGCTGCGACCAACTCAGCTGTAACAGAGAGAATCATGTGGTTGTGTGCTGTATATGTCAGACTAAATATGTCAGTGAAAACAGGAAAACTGAAAAAAACATTTTGATACACCTGAAACAGAAGTGGAACTTGTTTGGGATTTTACCATCAGTGCCGTTGAGGTGCATCTGCACAGATGATGGCAGAGCCTGCTGCCACTTTCTCTTCATGACCTGGTAGCGTACAGCCAGCTGCTCCTGCAGCAGAGAGCGCTCTAAAGCCGTGGAGCTGCATGGGTACATCCCAAACAGGAAACGCCAAACTAGCCCACGCTCAGTGGGAGACACACCGCCTAGGGATTAAAAAAACTTGATCCTTTATAGTTCTCAATATGACTGACTACCCCACCCCCACCCTCCTGGTAGTGTTTTCAAGGCAAGAGATTAGACATGTATTTGAACTGTTATCGTTCAACCAAGTAAAGAATAGGAGCTTTGCAGCTAAGGAACAATTACTGACCCCAACCTTTATAAACTTTACTCTGCTTTCACCAGGTTGGATGAGGATTTGAAGTTTCTTAGTGCTTTGATCTGCAGGTTCTTTAATCTTCCATATTTGTAAGAATGTGCTTAAAGGTCAGACGGCTGCAGAACAGCAGGGTGGGTTTCCACATTCCTGCTCATTTATGATGGATTCAGTGTGATGGTTTAGCTCAGGGAGGACTCCTCTGGGCTGTGCCTCTGACAGAGAATTGTAAAGAAATATATCAACATATGCAACAGAGTCAGCTGGAACTATCCAGCAATGGCTGTGTGTGCGAAGCATCATGAAATCTGCAGACTACCAAGACATTTTGCGGTACAATGTAGGGCCCAGTGTCAGAAGGCCGGGTCTATGTGCGAGGCAAAGGGTGTTCCGGCAGGACAATGACCCCAAACATGCCTCTAAAAATGCCCCCAGAAATGGTGAGAAATTTTATCCAGTCCATTCTGGATTTTTTTCTATGCTTTTCTGTGTTGATCCAATGCACATAAAGGCAATAACCAATAGCAGAAATGGTGCTGATCATTTTAGCCATGACTGTCTTCACACACTTCAATGAGTATTTTTGTCTGACCGAATCTCTCATGTGATTTTATTCCATTTTCTTATAATTTTACACTTTAAATAGTATCTATTATATTACTGGTGTCTCGGTAGTCACGCTGCAGTCCTTCGGTCAAGGGGGTCTGACGCTCAATGAAAGTTTTAGAGAATGGCTTGATTATGGCTCAGCTAATGTCCTGGAGCAAAACATCACTTGATGTCTGCTTTATCTGTAAGAATGGCTGCAATTCACTGATGCATTTGAACATGTGATATAATGAAAACAATAACATAGTATTATTCCATATCCCACATATGTGCAAAATGTCAGGGACATAACAACAAAGTCCAATACTGAAAAAGCAGACGTAAAGCAAGAGCTCACATGTCTCTGTCTCATAAAAAGTAAGTAAAGTCATGGTATGAAAACAATAAATATATTTTGTTAAAATTTCAGGTTGTGGAGGATACCTGATGATAGATAGATAGATAGATAGACGGATAGACAGATAGACAGATAGATAGATAGATAAATAGATAGACAGATAGAATGATAGAAGGATAGATAGATAGATAGATAGATAGATAGACGGATAGATAGATAGATAGATAGATAGATAGATAGATAGACGGATAGATAGATAGATAGATAGATAGATAGATAGATAGATAGACGGATAGATAGATAGATAGATAGATAGATAGATAGATAGATGTACCGTTTTTGAAGATATGTATCCTCAGTCTTGACTCGTCGACCCTGCCCTCTGCGTCCATGACGCCAGGTAATGTTAGACGTGCAGCGGACAGAGGGGGACAGCTGACCGCAGCTACTCGGACAATTGGTTGGCGACTGTCCGACGAGCTCGTCTCTTCAGCCGCTGTCCGAGGCGTCATTCTGTTACTCGGATCCTCCATCCGTGACTGCAACGTTAACGGGTTCACGGGTGAAGTGTTGTTTGCCTGACGCAGCTCACACATCTTCTCATCTTACTGCTCCTTAAACAACACTTCCCTCTTCCCGGAACTCATGATCCCGTGCGACCTGGAGCCACAGAACCGCCGGGACTGGTGTCTTTTAACGGGCTGGATGTGGAAAGTTCTGAACGATCATTGCCACTCTGGCATCTGGAGTCATATGACTGCACCTAAAGATCCGAGTTTGGCCCACACTCCAGGTGGAGACTTAAGTGCTAAAGTCCACTCTGAGACTGTGAGCATATGTCGCTCCACCTACTGGTCTTATTCATTATTTATTTGTTATGAATGGACAACGCCTCTCATTTTGAGGTTCGTATCATTATTAAACACTGTCTAACATTACTAGGCCCAACGGAATATTCAAAGATACTTTTAATAAATTATGTCATTTATTTTAAACAGAATATTAATGTTTTCCTAAAACATTTCCTAAATTGTCTTTGTATAAGACACGCTGTAGACACGTTTATCCCAAGAAACAATGTCCTTAAAAGTTTTGGAATCGTACCACTGTTTTTTTATTTATTTAAATAATAATGCAAGAAAAAGTTCATGCACAGGAAAACATGTAATGCATGTTCTGATCGCCAGGGGTCAGAGCACACAAACTAAACACAAGGGGGGTGCCCATAATGATGTTTGGAGTGGAGTATGGAGGTCAGGCAGATTCAGTAGTGCATGCAGTGTATGAATGAGTGGCATATGTGTGTTATGTTGTAAAATGTGCAACAAACCACCAACTGGAGGAGGCAGGCTGTGGAGTGTGCCAGGCCGCAGCCAGGGAGAGAGAGAGAGAGACACACAGGCCCAGCCCTTTATAGACTGGAGTAGCCACACCCAGATGGACAGGTATCCTAAGCACCGCCCCCCGTAAGACAGGCTGAAAACAAGGCTCTCAACTGAGGGCCGTCACACCCCCCTCCTTATAACAGGGACCACACCCGGGATCCCGTGGACCACCAACCAACCCTAAAACACCACAACACGTTAGACATACCAAATAGCAAGATGTGAACACCTCGCATAACATCCACAAATGGCATCCCACTGTTTTCCCCAGCAACCTAGGTACCTAGAAAGCGCTTTTAAGAGGAGAACAACCAGGACAGGAAAAAAGGGCCCACACAAACACACCAAACAGACTACACATCTGAGATAGCACGCGATAGGGCATCAGCCACGGGGTTGTCAACACCCTTCACGTGTCGTATGTCTAAGTGATACGGTTGAAGAAAGAGACACCAACGCAGAGCCCCAACTTCCTTTTTTCTAATGTCACCACCCTGCGTAACACAAATCCCACCCAAAAATGTTCCTAAAATTACCTAACACAAAGTGTGAAAAGACTCAACCAAGCACTAAAGCAAGTTGTGGAGTCATCTCACAGTGAGTATTTAGTTTCTGTTGGGGATAGCAGGACGAAGGTGCTTTAATTCCAGAACACTGTACTATGAAGACTACCAGATATGATGTTGGTTACCTCAGACTTTCTTTCTTGGATCAGATGAAGCTGCGAGTTCTGATTGATTTTAGTCTCATACTGATGTTGGTCTTTAATTCAAAAGGTCAGTAACATATTGTGTTTTTGTTTTTAGCTTTATATCATGTATGGAGTTAAGCCAAATTAAATTCCTATTTTGATTTTGCATACAGGTCAGAAATGGGATATTACTGTTCCTGGATCCATTAATGCAACACTGGACTCAAATGTGACCATACCATGTAATTTTTCCTATCCAGAGGAATATCACACTGACAATGTTAAAGTTTACTGGAAAAAAATAGAGAAAGTTAATCTTCCTTCTCAGGACAACGACAAAAATGCATTTATTACTCACACAAATCCTATGTTTGTGCTTGAGAAGTTCAAAAACAAGACAACGGTAATTGGAAATGCAAACCATCTAAACTGTTCCCTCATGATCCTGAACATCAAGGAAAACATCCACAACATATATGTGAGAGTTATTGCAAAAGACAACTACAGTTTCTATGGGAAAACGGTTTCCATTTTAGTTAATGGTAAGTTTTTCACATTTTGATTGAAATTGTAATGCTGGTTTTACAACGTGGTTGACTAAAGGGAAATTCAATTATGTTTCTCTCACATATAGGTAGACAAAACTCAGGTATAGCGTACAGTTTTTTATTATTTCATCTAAATGGGTTACATAATATTTCCTCAAAACGTATACCAAAAATGTTCCACAAGATAAAATCTTAATGAAGACTGTTGCAATTTTGTATCCGTAGACATAACAAATTCCCCACAATATTTTACCTTCACTGAAGCCACAAACAGTAAGTTTAACATTCACTGTTTGTTTTCTGATGATAATTTAAGAGTAATTCATATATTAAAATGTGAAATGCTGTTTCCTTTTTTATATCCAGTACCTGCATCTTTGACACTATCAACACTGTCTGTGACTATCTTTGCACCTGTTTCTGCACTTTTGATCATAATTGTTGTCACTGGGATTTTGTGTTACAAAAAACACAAAAGGTGAGTCCACTTGAAGCTCATTTTTAAATTAGGCGGGGACCTGCCCAGCAAAGTAGACAGTTTACGGCCCAATAGTTGTTTTCATGTATGTTTTCTGCAGGGAAACATTTCTTTTGAGCTACGATTTGAGTTTTACTTTTATTAACATCTTATTTATTATCATTATTATCTAGAAACAAATTATTATTCAAAGAGTATTTTTATGTCAGGGGAGGAATCATCTAATTATGCCAGAATTAATTGTATATTCTTTCAATATGAATTTTAAAATATCGCATTTCCTTTTTCATCAGTTCATGTACATGTCAACAATAACCTATTTTCACAGGGCACTGACTTTTACCAGGGAGGAATCGGGATATTATGAAAATTTTAGCCGAGCACTATCCAACCAAGCCAAGAGGTTTGTCACTGTGTACGAGCAACACAAGAACCAAAGATGGAAGACATATTGTTTGAAGGGAAACAGTATTCTACTAGATATGTGTATGTAAAATATAATGTCCTGTTTTTCCAACGAGATTCCCTTCAGTTGTACTTTGTCTTTTCAGTGAGGCATCATGCAAAATAGATGAAGACATGAAATGTGCTGAACTGAAGGCCATTGATGAACCGGTGTATGTCAACACTGAGGTAACCCCCCCCCCCCCCATCCCCTCTTCCCGCTTAGTGGCATTTTAATTTCAGACAGTAAAAGACATGAACGACTGACAAATCCTGCAACTCTTTTAACAATGGAAACTAACAATAACCCATTTTTTGCAGCTCCCTACATCTCTGATGGCCCAAAGTCTGGATCACAGAGAGAATATATACGCAAATGTGTAGTATTCAATAGTACAAAATATGTAAGTCATAGTATTTAGACGATGACAATGTAACCATCATGTATGTAGTCTGTAGTCATTCTTGTCATACATTACAATTAGCAGATTAAAGTCGAGGTGTTGTTTTGCTTTAAATTATCCACCTACTACAGTCAAATTTAGTATGTTAAGTCTAAAAACCACCACTTCAACAAATATGTAACTCATCCAATGCACAGAATGGACAAAAAACTCGGAACCTTCGAAACAATCTGCAAATTTGCTTCAAAGTGTGTCTTATCTCACACAGCCCTCATGTTGGATGATTCCTCATAATGTACAATAATCTTGTTTAGTACAAATGCTTGAGTTTCTCTGCACTATGTCTTAAATCTATTTTAAAGATGGACAGAACGGGTTTGGTGGTTTCTAGGCACGTAGAATGTTTGACATTGTGAAATTTTAAAACATTGTGCATTCAGGGAAAAAACATTAATGCAATCTGGAGTTTTGGTCTGATATTGTCTGATTGATTTTAATAATTTTAATATTTCAATACAATATGCTAAATCCAGCTGGCCCATGTCAGTGCTGTATTGTACCTAAGTGACAAAAATGTAGAACATCGGTTTTACATTTTCATGTTTTTTTATATTGTTTTGCAGTCTTTCTTAATGGCTTCATGTTTGCCAAACATCCTGTGTCATTTGTGTTAGAGGTGAAACTTCTGTTTTTCATTGGAATGTATTGTCATGTCCTGTGATTATGTTATAACTGATAATGTTAGGTTTAATATATAAACTGTGGCAAGAACAGAGGGTTAATAGTCAATGCTGTTGTTTGTTTCATCCACTTCTAATTCTCCTCCATAAAATGTTGAAAGTTATTAGACTGTTTCACATTGTCAGCCTCCTTTGTTTTGTGTGAAGATTCTCAGTCATCTAAGTTCAGTCATGGCAACTGGACCATTTTCTTTTTGTTTGTTAGAAAATAGTTAAAAAATATCAGATTCTACGAGGAATGAAATGCTGAGATGCCTGAAAACTAAACAAACACAAACACATATCTGTACAAACAAAACAAGGTCTTTCCTGGGAAATAAGCCATTGACGACCTTGATTGTATCAGTGTTTTACATACTTGGTGCTGACACATGACTTTTACTGGGAACCTGTCGTGTTTCCAGGATCGTCTGTCTCTCAGACTAAATGGAACAATGCATCCTTAAGCTGTTATTTCTCTTATGTAAAAAAAAAAACAACAACAGACTTCTCCCTGTTTTCAGTGATGTAGCTGATATTGTTGCTTTCCTTTCTTTTGTTACAAGGTGAGTCTCAAATCTAAATACTTTGACATACACTACTAAATGTTATATTTAATGAAATATTTATGTTCTTTTTACTTTAGTGTCACAGGTTGCCCAGTCTCCTAGAAGCAAATGAAAAATGAATGTTCCAGCGATAATTCCTGCCCTGCAGGGCTCATTTGTGGTTATTCCCTGCATCTACACTTACCCAAAGCCCAAATCGAAGAAGATACTGAACAGGTGGAAGGGATTCTGGAAAAAAGGGAGTACCATTGTCTCAACCAACCTCCATAAATGGAAACTACCCAAAGAGTACAACAAACGCAACGAGTTTGTGGGAAAACTGCAGTGGCATAACTGCACCATGCTGCTGGATGGTGTCAGGAAGACTGATGTTGGCCCTTTCTACTTCAGAATTGAAATGCCGCAATATAAAAGCTTCTCCTACATAAACAACACAGTGTCAATTAATGTTTTGAGTGAGTATTGAAAGAATATTTTTACAATTTTAAGGCAATACGCACTTGCTGTATTATACACGAGTCATGCTGGTGTAATATTTAATCTTTGCAGATGATCCAGATCCTCCAGCTTTGTCCGTAAAGGTCAATAATAAAGTAACTGCCTCCTGATCTGTGTCTCATCCTGCCCATCCATCCTGCCTCACTTCTCCTGGAGTTGCTCTGGAATCATCAGACAGAGGTCAAAGAAACAAAATGCATGAAAGTGGAAAACAGTGTCAACCCTGACCTTTCAACCTCTATCCACTGACTTCAACAAGACGTTAGACTGCACAGTGCAACACAGAGGAGGGAGGCAGGTGAAGAGCTCCGCGATCCTCACATCATGAAAAGAGAAACCTTGTTACTGTCGGACAGAAAGTTAAGTAGAGTAGAACGCAGACTATGTCTCTGTATTGTGAATTAGAAAAGTAAGTACATCACACACTGCAATAGCCAAAATTCACATGTTCTTCTGGTGTATTACTGAAGACCAGTAATCAGTTTTACTAGAAAACATCTTAACTGATTAACCCTTTTTTATGTTCTCCTCTGTGAATATAGTTTGTCTGATTAAAGTTCAAACATTGTTGAATGCAGCTGCATTGTGTGGTTACTGTCTTGTATGAAGTGTACTTCAAACAGAGTACTTTTTGTTAGGGGTCATCAAAGCAGACCATCTGCCCCCCTTATACCCTCTCCCTAGCATCCTGCTCTGGCTGCGTTTTCTAGTTGGGTACATTTATGAATCTCCTCTGAGGTCTTGCTTATTTGCTCCTGCCTGGCAGTTCCATACTTAACAACATCCTTTTGTCCAATATAATCACCATTCCTCCTCTGCACATGTCCAAACCATCTCAACCTGGCCTCTCTAACTTTATCTCACTGTTCAACATGAGCTGTCCCTCTGATGTACTCGTTACTAATTCTGCCCTTCCTGGTCACTCCCAACATAAATCTTATCATCTTCAGCTCTGCCGCCTCCAACTCGGCTGTCCGTCTCTTTGTTAGTGCTCACTGTCTTCAAACCATACGTGATAACAGTTCTCACTCCCACTTTGTAAATCTTCCCTTCTTCTCTTGCTGCTGATGTTTGAGCCACAGTTAGAATAAGGTATTGTGTTTCAGTTTGAATTGTCTGATGCAATTACTTAAGTACAGTTATCTCTTTGCAAAAGTGGTGACAAGCTTCCCCTTTCCTTTCCTGTCAGTTGAGCAATGAAACACTTTCAAACCTGATGAACCTAAGTAAAAGTGTTACTCTGATCAGTCATGTCTGCAAAAGAAAAACGTCAAATGACAAATATCAAGAAAATATAAGTAAATGACTAGAATAGTTTATTGGTTATTTTCACACATCTTGTTGTTGATCAGACAAAAAAAAACTCAAAAAACTCAAAACAAACTTCTACTAATTCATTAAACATAACCTTTTCATTTATAATGCAGGAAAGTTAGAATGTGTGTATGACTTACAGGATATAGAAAATAACACAATTTATGTTTGATATTTAAATAAATACACATAAAATAGCATCATAGTAGTTAAAACGAGACATTTGTCAACAGGCAGTTGCTCCTCGGTAAATTCAGATGTCACATATTGGCATATATTGCTTCATCCCAGTCATTCTGCGCAGGAAACAAGATTAACTCACACTCTTCTATTGATTACGGAAACAATGTATAAATGAAAGAAGGCTGCACATACCTGCATGTTGCCATATACATGATCATTGCTGTAAATGCCATGGCAATGAGGATCATCATAGTCCATCTCTTTACTGAGGACAGAATGCAAAAAGCATAAACACTCTAAAACATAAACACATACTATTAAGAGGCTATGCAAGATTTGTTTCACTGGGCTACTTTAAATGGCAAGGAAAAAGTTGTTTATTCAAAAAAGTGATTGACTGAAACCTTTTAGTTGAAGCGAAGTGAGGGAGCTCCACGGCTTTTTCTCCATGAGTACCTCTCACCTCAGATAATGCCTCAGCTCGAAATCTCCTCCTACTGGCAAAATAATGAAAGCTCAGTTTTGAAAGTTAAAACTAAACCACGACGAAAAAGTAACAATAATCTATCTTTTTTAATAACAAGAGATATTTCCTATAGCAACTTACTGTTTTCTGACAACTCCCAGTGTTATTAAAAGCATCATCAAACATACGCCTGCTCCAATAGCTATGAAAATGTAGACATTGTGGATCTTTCCTGTAGAAACAGAAATCAGTTCATTTTTATAATGACAATACATTTTTATGGATATAAGACAAGTAAGGCATTCTGGAAATTCTAATCAATTCTTACCTTTCACAGGTAAAGTAAATGTGAGGTTGACATTTCCCTGTGTGTTGTTTGCCAGACAGTGGACAAACTCAGAAGAGGCCGACTCTGCTTCTAGAGTCCCGATGATAACAAGGCCATCAGTCTCTGTCTTGGTTCTTGGCGGGACTCTGTCAGAAAGCACAAAATGCACCATGCTCGGGGGGTTGGACTCCACAGTGCACACGCACTTTACCTTATTGTCCTCTGAAGAGCAGGAGAGGTTCTTAATCTGAGGAGCAACTGTTAGATCAACAGATGTACGAGTTTACCATACTTTGTTATGTTTTAATAAAAAAATAGGCTTTGTATTTTCTGATGGTTTGCTTACACGACACACTGAACTCCACAGGACTTGATTTGTTTTGTCCTACTGTATTGATGGCCGTACAGTACAGGGCACCAATGTGTCTGGAGACATTTCTCAGCATGTAAGACTCTCCCTGATGCAGCAGAGCACCTGTTTCATTATGCCACTTGTAGCTGTTAGCAGGAGGGTTAGCCTCACTGGAGCACTTCAGCTCCACACTTTCTCCTTCTTTTACATGTGACTTGTAGTCAACCTTCACATTGAGGGGGGCGTCTGCACAAAAACACGCAATTAACTGTTTATGATTCCATGACGTTACTTAAAATTTATGTCAAAGCTGATCTGGAGTCACATAAACAAACAAGCTAACCCAGAATCTACATGTATGAAAAACATTTAAATATGTAAAATAACTATTTCTAGATGAATTCAGTCTCTGTGTTTTTCAACCCTGAGCTGGCCTAAAGACACTAGTGAGACACTAGTGAGAGGCAGTGGAGCAGCTGTTGTGTGGACTGACAATAGGAATGTGGAATATATTTGTTCCTCAAACCAAGATAAGCCAAGTGAGCCCTATACTTAGATAAATTCTACTTTTTTTTCTTTTACCTATAAACCAGATGCATCAGGCTGGGGAAACATGTACTGGTACCTTCTGCTAAAGAGGCTGCTGTTATTACTGGTACCATGTATATGTACCATATGTTTAATCTGGGGGAATCTCATGTCTGATTTCTGGATATCATTGTTTTTTACAATGTTGTACGTATGGGATTCCAAATACACTTACATTTTACTTTGAGGACATTGGATGCTTTTTCCTGCAGTAACCCTCCTTTGTACTTCACAATGCATAATAGAGACTTGTTGTGGTCAGCTGTGGTTGGTTGAAAGGTCAGACTGGATGTTGCTTTCCACTGACCATCACTAAGCTGCTGAGATTGGAAATGCATCTTGCCAGAGTGATTCCAGGTGAATTGAGGAGGAGACGGGGGACAGGAGTAAGACACAGAGCAGGAGGCAGACACAGTTTTACCCTCGACTAATTCTTCCTTCACAGAGACAGTGGGCTGTGGGGCACCTGCAACAAGTAAGGTTTATATGTAATGTTAAAGATGATACAAGAAGGAAAGAACAGAGAAGAATAATGTCTTGTTTTGTTTACCCATTTTGTTTCAACAATACAATAAAACTACCCTTAACCATAATGCTACCTAGCTGACAAAGACAAAAAGCAAAAGGCTAAATACGTTACATATGTGTGTAAAGGTCTACCAACAAAGATGTTTACGCAAAATATAACACTAACTCACACATAGTCAAGTACTTTCATTATGATTTTGTAGTGAAGAATATTAAATACTACCATAGACAAACAAATTTGTTTTTAAAATGACTTTCAAATTCACTTCAATTCAATGTGTCTTTGGAGAAATAAAACCTAACTTACCCGCTTATATGTGATAAAAATAGCAGCTAGTTTCAATAACACAAATAAGGAACTAGCATTATGTACAGCTGAAACTTAAAAGAACACATGTGCCATATCAGACGGATTAGCTATAAATGAGCATGAACAAGATGCTAAATATTGTAAAAAAGACTGAAATTAAATTGTAATAGAAATTAAGGCATTAAATGTTTTGTTAATATACTTTTTACTAATTGAAAGAGACCAGTTTTACTTACTAATCATTGTGATGGAGACTTGTTTCTCTTTGTAAGAATATTTGTTATAGCCTCCAATTTCAATTCTGAAATGAAAAGGCCCCTGGTCACTTTGTTGAAGGGGATCGATCTTCAGTGAACAGCTTCCTTGTGTGATGTCTCCCATTAGCTCAGTCCGTGTCTTATATTCCGGCATAATTTTAGAGTTAACGTGGTGATAGATGACACGACCAGTTGAGTCTGTCCAAATTCCAGTGAATTCAGTAACCCTTTTCCCTGGGTCTGGGTAGTTATAGGAGCAGGGGATAACCACACAGGATCCAGGGAGACCCTTAATTGATGATGGCATTGTAACGCTCCAAGATGAGGCTTCAGTTAATATAACTGTGATAATATGCAAAAACAGATTTGATCAAATGACGCAGAGCACAGGTGGAGGAGCAGCTCATATGGACATTCGACTTATAATTAAATTGTTTGCATAAACAGAAAACACAATAACAGATCAAAGAGGACAAATGTCAGTTTGCAGACAACAAAAGAATATTTCTGAGATAGTACACATTACCTTTTAAGCAAAGACACACAAAGACCAGAGGAAATGTCCAAGCACCCATCTCTTTCCAGGGTCAGACTGCAAATAAAGTGACAAATATTTCCTGGTTCTCGTGACGCTGCTGTCATTTCTCTCAGAGGAGAGATGACTTGTCTAGTTTCCATTCCACTTTTAATACAACACATGCTTTATGCCACACTTAACCCTCTGGGGACTTGGGGGTCATTTTTGCACCCTTGAGCTTTCCCCTTTTTAATTATTTTTTTTCTATGTTCTTGTTAACAGTATGAATTTTTCCTATCTGGTGTATTTTTACTTGATCTTGATATTTCCAACTCGGGTCCTGCTTAAGACTAAAAACAAACAGTTTGTCAACAATTGTCACACATTGTACTGTAGGTGCAAAAATGCCCCAGTGGAAACCCATTGAAACTGCAAATTTTAATTCTGCTGCCATAGAAGCATAAGAAATGTATTTTGGCATATCTGGGGCTCCATGTGGACTGGTCCCCCTATTTTTTTATTTTTTACTGTTTGCCACTAGTTGGCGCCATTTTAACACTTGTGGCAGATGGACAAAATAATAGGTTATTTTCAATGTAACTGCATTAGTAATCTTTCACCTCTCTATCCCTTCTATTTATCCTTGACAATACTGTGACTATATGTGTCAGTGAGTGTCTAATCCAGTGTGTTTGAGTGTAAACATCCCAGACTTTACGTGCGCCCACCTGGAGCACGTGCAGTGTTATTGTTTTTATGCGCTCGCTTTCATGTGCAGCTTTGTGCAAAGGTTCAGAGAACCTGTGAAGACTTGTCTGCAAAATGTGCATCACACACACACATACATACATGTCTGGAGGACAGCTTGGTCCTTACGTTTGATAGACTGAAGTTGGTCCACGACTGCACAAATCTACATGGGAGGCGCACAGTTTCAGATTGGGTGGATCTGGACATGACTGACCTGAGAGATTATATCAGGCTACCGCTGCTTGCCAGGGTCTATTGTTCACGCAACAAGTAAACTCGCAGCGTTCAGTATTTTTCAAGTTTTTTGGTACATATACCATGAACCTGGCATAGGGGGGTTGAAATTAAAAACAATACCAATATTTGATATAAAATGTTAGCTCTGATGCAGATGAAACAATTTAGCTCAATGAAAGTAAAATATAGTGTTGTATAATATATATTTTTATAATATATAGTGTTGACCTGTGCATTTTTGCACTAAGGTCCTAAGTGGGAGTTTTTTTATATTAGTGGATTTACAGTTGATTATTAGTGGATTAGTTGTATTACACAAAAAGCAATAATGCATGAACATTTATGTTTCTGCTAATCATTGACATGTCCAGGCTCTAAGAAATGAACACAAAAAAATTTACTTTGCATGTAGTATATTAAAAAAAAATCATTTTTTCAGTTTTTCCCCTCTAAATCACAGTGGCGTTATATACCAAGAATCTGGCATTGACGGGGATAATAATGATAAAAAAGTATATATTTTTTGTATTAAAATGTCCGTCTGATGTAGACGAACAAAATGAGACCAATGAAGGTAGAATATAATAAAGTTTAATACTTCTTATTACAACTTATACTTTGACCTGTGCATTTTTGCACCTAAGGTCCTAAGTGTGAGTTTTTGACATTGCACAAATAGTAATAATGCATGAACATGTATGTTTCTGCTAATCAATGACAGAACCAGCCTCTAATAAATAAACTCAAAAATTTTTACTTTGCATGAAGTATATTGAAAAAAAATATTTTTTTCTGTTTTTCCATTCATGGTGGTGCTATACCAAGACTCTGGCATTGAAAGGGTTAGAAATTGCAAAAAAATAATTGTTTTTTTATATCAAAATGTCCGTCTGATGTAGACAAACAAAAAGAGACGTTAGAACATACTAATATTTAATACTTTTTATTACACCTTACATGTTGACCTGTGCATTTTTGCACCTAAGGTCCTGAGTGTATTGTAATTTTAAAGGGCCCTAGAGGGTTAAAATCTGATTGTTTGTCAATAGCCACATATCATGGAAGGATTTGTTAAAGTTCATTATTGATCTGTTTCCTTTCTCTTTTGTTTTCTTACCATCAGTTATTCTAAAACAAAACTGTCTATTTTGTTAAATGTCAGCACAATTATGACAAAGGAAGAAGAGTCTCATTAGATCTTAGAATTATTTCCATAGTTTGTTTTCAGAACTTAGGAATAGTGAAGAATTTGTGATCTGCAACTGGGATTGCAACCCCTGGTTTTACTGAAGAGTCACTTCTCTCTTTGTCTATAGAGGATTGGTATTTATTTGAGTAATTATGACTTCTGCTATTTTATTTCTGTAGATACGTTAACCACTTTGTAAAAACCAAGAATCCTTGAACTCACCCCCGCTCCCCAATATTCTCACTGAGAAGGATTTGGGAAACCTAGTCGGATGCATGAAGTAAACCTGAGTTTAGTGACCACGACAAGTAGCATGTATTGTTTGGCTAGGGAGAGAGATCAAGCTGGAAGGGATGTGTAGCAGGTTGGGCTCATAAAGGACAGACATGGAGATTTGCTCACATGCTCAACAGCAGAAAGAGAGGAGGACAGAGTTTACTTACCTTTACTTGGCAGCAGTGGCGCCAAGTAAAGTTGTTTTCTTTGGATAACTGCAATAGAAAAGATAATAAATTATATTCAAAATGCAAGGAGAAATATCTACAAATAAAGTAAATATTAACTGTTGATTTTTTTTTACTTTATTTATTTGTAATTTAACTCATTTAGGTAGTGGCTCTGTAGGTTGAGTGGGGAGACTTCCCATTATGGTTGGGGATTTTAAAACATTTTCTCTACTCTGGATCTTAGGTCTCATCAGTGCCTTGAGAAACCAATATAGATGTGACTTTATTTGACATTTGGATTTCTTCCTGTGCTTGCTACAGATAGGCTTGTTCTGTTCTGGTGCTGGCGGCTTCTGGGCGGGTATGATATATATCATCTCTGTTTTGAAACTATCTTATGCTCAATCACATCATTTGTTTGAGCTTTCAGAAATGTGATCCTTACATTCTGAAATCCCTTCCTTTACATTATCATCAAAACCCTCAATATATATGCGCTTGTATTCATTTTGCCGTACTCAAAAAAATTAAACTAAAAATAATTTTTTTTGTCCTAAAAAACAATTTTTAGGAAGGTTCTAAAAAACAGAAATGGTTCTACAAAGTTATTCTAAGGCATCAGTCTAATTAACCGTATGGTCGTGTGGTCTGGGCATTCACATTATCATCCTTAAGAATTTCAATTACCTTTCGTTTACGAGTAAGCTGAGCTAGATTTTTCTTTTTCTTGTTGAGCTTATTCAGTTTTCCTTCCAGTGCATTTACCGCGGACTTTGGCGCCCCCTTGTGACTATCGGTTGTTACGACAATTTATACTGCCTCGTCAAAACGACAGCTTCTCACTGTTCTCCAAGATCCACAAAAGAGTTTAACTGTGTGCACACTCTTATGTGATACATAATATCTAAATATATAAAGTTTAACTCTTCTTTCTTCTTGATTGTTGTCTTTTTAAGTAAAGGTAGTTACTTCTGCCTAACATTGCAACTGAAGACAGAGAGAAACATAATGGTGCGGTGCAATCATTTGTTTATCACTGATAGTTTAAAAATTATAACAATGTTACCATTATTGCACATGGTTTTCTAATGATCAGTTATCCTTTTAAATGAATAAATGTGCATTACCAAACATAACCTGCTATTGGAAGGCATTGGTAATGTTTGCAGAATTTAGGTCTTTGTATGTTTATGTTAATATTTCTTTCCTTAAAAAACAATTAGGAATTTACAATATGCACAATGTCTACACATTTATTTTGATCAATGATGTTGATGTTATGAAATTGGCTTTTCTTTCACAAACATGTGTGCCACATGCAGTGAGGCATATAGTATTATGTGGACACACATAATACTATGTGTGTCCACACTTTTGACTGGTAGTGTACATACACACACGTTTTATAATACTCTCATTGTTATAATTACCATTTTAAATGACACTGTAACCAAATCTAAGCCTAATTGGCTAGGATTTGGTCTATTTGTTAAGTGTGGTCTATTTGTTAAGTGAATACCTGCACCCAGTGACATCTGTATGAAATGTATGGAACTATCATTTATACGATGTACCATATATATGATATATGGTCTGATGACCAATGTTCCCACTTAAGCTGTGCAGTCCAGACATATAGTTGACGTGTGCTTCACCAATAAAAACTCTGTAAACCATGCTATTCTTTTTTGCATTTTACTGAAGGTTTCTTTGTCATACAAAACATTTCCAGTCCCAAATAAACATAACAAAATAAAGACATAGAGCCACGTAGCGTTAGCAACTTAAAATACAGTAGAATAAAACACAAATCATACAAATCATTTGTCTATGCTGGAAATGGCTTTAACACATAATATTAAACGAAGTTGAAAGAAGAAGAAAAATAGAAGAGAAACAATATGCAAAATCAAAATATTTTTTTCTGATCAGTCAATCAATATTTGCAGCTGCTCTTCTGGTGAATTCAGCCATGTTATGTGTTGGTATATACTCCTTCCTCCAAGTCAATCTTTGTAGAAAATGTAATTTGTTCAGAAATTTCTTTAGTGCATGGAAAGAATGAATGAATGAATATAGCTGCACATACCTCCATGTTGCCATATACATGATCACTAGGGTAATGTAAATCTTCTTCATCCTTCGGTTTTCTTGACAGAACACAGGAAACAAATATGTTTTCATTACCTTTTTAATTTTATTTATTGTAAATAAAAATAGATTTGTGTCCAAACATACAGTATGTGAATATGGAAATGTATTTTACACTTACTTTGCCTTGACAGCACACTCATGAGGTGTTTGTACCTCTCCAGATCTTCCCCTACAGGCAGAATAACGGCTTTAAATTTAGAACCCATCTTACAGAAAGACCAAAAAACAAGCTGCTGATGAGTTCTCCTCATCAGGATGGAAGCAGAATATCTGCTGGTTTACATGTGGCCTTAATCATAGACAATACACACCAGAAGTAACAGTATTGTAACCATTTAATTAATCGCAAAGTTTTCTGTAATTAATTGTGATGAATCACAATTTCTTTATCGATAGCCTTGTTGCAAAAAATGTATTTCAATTTTATATATATATGCTTGTAACATACATTTAATCAATAAATGCAGAATAAATACAAAGAATGTATGCTTAAATTCAAACAGACTTTTAATAGTTTTTTAATCTTTTAACACAGGTTCTCTCCTGTGAAATACAACTTACAAAAAAACTTTGAGGTCATCAACAGTGACTCACATTAAAGACGTCTTTCTAGTATCTTCTGATAAGAAATAATACTGGACCCAGGCCTAAAGGTTAAAGTGCAGGCAGAATATCAGAACAATAAAGGCCATTAAAATGGGATTTCAGATTTAATAATAATATCTGTTAGAATCTAACAATAACAGAAGTGTAAACAACAATGTAAAACATCTTTATGCCAGCTGAATTTCAAAAGGGTGCACAAAACTCAATATTTAAAACACAAACTGTTCCTTTAATGCCTGAGCATTTACTGGACTAAGCTTAAAATGTCAGACAGTCTTGTGAACTTTGGCCAGAACCCTTCCAATGTGGGCCGTGCAGGGCAGGTGGAAGTAGTCTGGTGGCTGCATATGGGATCAAATCACCGCCACAATGATTTTGTGCGTGTGTAAAAAAGATTTGAGCATAAACCAACGTTTGCCCGTAAATTCGGCTTGTAAAAAAGATTTGTGTGTAAACGCCTAGTAGTGTACAGACAAAATGAGGACGACTATAAGCACAGAACTCACGTTACACATATTTTCCCAGCATGTTAAGTAACATAGCCATCAGTCCTGATCATTCACAAACATTCCCAATCAACCTCTGATGCGGTAGCTCGAAAACATTTCACGTTAGTGGCGCAAGTAAAGTTATCAGCTGTTCAAACTAGTTGTTGTTGTGGTCTGACATATTCATTAATAATAACGTTAACGCTAAACCTTGATACTTGCAGCTGGAGCCAAATTGT
This sequence comes from Microctenopoma stevenorrisi, assembly GCA_032270685.1. Taxonomy (NCBI): domain Eukaryota; kingdom Metazoa; phylum Chordata; class Actinopteri; order Anabantiformes; family Anabantidae; genus Microctenopoma; species Microctenopoma stevenorrisi. The sequence goes on from JAUMTR010000008.1 coordinate 11,407,586, forward strand.
GTTTTATCGCCACTATGACGCGATTTCTGTACAGTAAGTACAGAGGTAAACGTACTTCGTTGCTTGACACCTCTGCGCAGACATTCCTTCATCTTGAAGGCAACCTTTGAGGACCTGCCGTGCGACAGGGACAGTCTCCCCTGTGATTGGATATGACTGACCATGACTCACCATTCACATTGAAGCGTCAAAACAGTGCCAGAATTCGTCTGTGTGTAACGTGAGTTCTGTGCTTATAGTCGTCCTTGTTTTGTCTGTACACTTAGTGATTTACACAGCCCCCTTCGCGTTTACACACAAATCTTTTTTACAAACCGAATTTACAGACAAACGTTGGTTTACGCACAAGATCTGTTTTACAAGCTGTATTTGCGGACAGACGAACATTGGTTTATGCACAAATCTTTTTTACACACACACAAAATCATTGTGGCGGTGATTTGATCCCATACCCTCTGGTCCTCATACAAGGTGTGCAGTTGATTAATACTCTCTAAATTGTAAGACGCATCTCCTGATGCAGCGCGAATGACTTCTCTCAGTCCGTCATCTTCTACGTGCTAATT
>JAUMTR010000008.1:11410342-11428546 GCA_032270685.1 Microctenopoma stevenorrisi
AGCATTCTGGACACGTTGAAGGCGAGAGAGTGAGGACTGGCTGATTCCTGTATAAAGTGAGTTGCAGTAATCAAGTCCTGAAGAGATAAAAGCATGAATCACTTTCTCAAAGTTGCAGAATGACAGAAATGGTTTAACCTTAGCCATCACACGAAGCTGGTAATAGCTGGATTTAACAACTGCAGGTACTTGCTTATCAAATTTCAATGCAGAGTCAAATAACACACCCAGGTTACGTGCGTGTGGTTTGGTCTGCGCAAAGGTTTGTTGAGGACCAAATATGAATAAGTGAACTGCTCATAGTGAAATAGAAACATGGTTCTTCATGTACATGTTTCAAGGTTCACTTTGAACCTTAAGGCCATCATCATACAAGAAGGAAAATACCCTGTTTTGTTTAGCCAGTGGAAATAGTTATTGATTTCAGATTCATTGATAACATTTGCATGATAATTGACCCATCTCAGTCCTGATACTTGGTTTTGTTTTGTCTAGGTTTCATTTCTTAGCCTCTGTTTTATGCAATTCTTCCTCGTGGCTTCACACTGCTCCCCCCAGGGAGTGCTGAGAACAAATTCCATTGTAATCAGGAAGAGAGGAACACAAAGAGATGGAAATAAAAGCCATATAAAACACATCAGATGAATGTATAACAAGCAGAATTATTTTGGGGTAATAAAGTAACACTAATGTGACATACTTGTCTTTGTTAGTCTCATAGAACATGACACAAGGTTCCTGAGCTACAGGCTACATTATTTTTTAAATACGTAGAAAGGTGCAAGTGTGCGTGCCCACACACATTTTCTCTATTCTTAAAAGTTAAAGTTTGCTCTCCTGGTCGCTAGGTTAAACATACAGTGGGGTGCGAAAGTTTGGGCAACCTTGTCAATGTTAATGATTTTTTTGTATAAATCGTCGGTTGTTACGAAAATAAATTTCAATTAAATATATCACATAGGAGACACACACTGTCATATTTAAGAAGCAATAATTGTTTAAACTAAATTAGGCAGGTGCATACGTTTGGGCACCATTAAAAAGAAATTAACTCAATAGTAGATCCTCCTTTTGCAGAAATGACAGCCTCTAAACGCTTCCAGTGAGGGTCTGGATTCTGGTTGATTCATTCCTCTTTATAAAACATCTTTAGTTCATTCAGGTTTGGTGACTTCCAAGCATGGGCAGCTCTCTTTAACTTACACCACAGATTTTCATTTATATTTAGGTCTGGTGAATGAGATGGCCGTTCCACAATGTTGTACTTGTTCCTCTGCATGAATGCCTCAGTAGATTTTGAGCAGTGTTTAGGGTTGTTGTCTTGTTGAAAGATCCAGCCAGCTTCAGCTTTGTCACTGAATTCACTTTCTGTAAATCCCATAAACTTCATTTCACTTTTCAAATATCACTGTGTGTGTCTCCATATGATATATTTGATTGAATATTTTTATCGTAACAACTAAAGATATATACAGGAAAATCATGAAGATTAACAAGTTTGCCCAAACTTTCGCACCCCACTGTAGCTGTGTTACTATGCAGAACAGGTACATTAGAAGAACAGAGTATATTAGAGCATTTATATTATATTTCCCTTTTTTTCCCCATTACAACTATTTGTTCTGTGCTGTGCATATCAATGCAATATAGTAGGCGACTATAAGAGAAGAGCCCACCAAACTTAAAGTGATCATCCCTGTGCACAGAATATTTTTCACTTTCTTTTTTCTTTTACTTTCTGAGTATCTGTTTTGTTTTACCATTTTAATGAAAGTGCTAAACTAACATAGTCACTGTTTACTGTGAGTGAATCAATACACCAAAACTACAGTATAACAAAGCAAAGAATGTTTATATATCTTCCTTAATTGTGCAAACAAGTCTTACCAAGTTTTTTTGATAAAACGACTCAACTTACTGTTACAGTATCTAGATACATTTTTGTTTCCTCAATGAAAACAAATACAATTCTGCTGGCACTTGGATTTGTATAGATCAAGCACAGGAACCACAGATGGGCATCACAGAGCAGAGTAGAGAAGAGAGAGTGTCCTGTAGCGTGCACCACATGTGTGGTGTCACTGGTCTCCTCATGCTGACAATAGAAAAATACTTCTTTATAGATCTGATGAGATTTGACAAAGGGCCAGAGTGTAAAGTGTACTGTGTGTAAAGTGTAAGTGTAATCAATATAACAAGCATTAAACACATTTGCAAATATGTAAGTTAGCTAATACAATAATTTTATTTACAAAAAGCATATATTTTTTCTTCACTTCTTAATTATGTTTGCATTGTCTTTGTTTATGAAGGGTGGATGTTGTCGCATTGTGTTTCTTGTGCTATGCGGACTATGCAGAGGCATAGGGCCCTGTGGCTTATATTAATAGAATTACATGTAATTCAAACATCTCTCAGATTATCTTTGCTCTGTAATAGTGACAGAAACTTTTGTAAACCGTTGGAAATTGTTTCATGTATTGCAGAAACAGCTGCACCACTTTGGTTTGCGCGTGACTAGACATCTTCGCCACTCTTGTATTGCTTTGTTAGTTTGGTTGGTAAATTGATGCGTTAGCCTGCGGCAGATCCGGGATTGCAACCAGGCTGGTAAGATCAGGTTTAACCTGTTTTTTATTCAATATTTTCTGGGTGACTTTATTTACATTTTGAAACTCAAATTGTCCAAATTATATTAACTTTGTTTTAAAACTGCATTTGTAAGTCACCTAGGCTGCCCATCTTTCCTACATCATTAAATTTATCAGTTTTTTAAAAAGTTTGGGCACTTCTGCTCTTTTACATATTTATGTTTTGGTGTAATAAACCAAATTGTTGAATCTCATAAAACAAAGAAATAGTAACAGTGGATCTTGTTTAAAGCTTGAATCATGTTTTAAATTCCAGGTTTGAGACCCTACTGTGATGCATTGCCACAGATGATTAAAGGGTTTAAATTTGTTCGATTAAAAACAGGGGCCCCCAAAATAATCTTGCCACAGACCAGGAAACAGCATTGTGAAATGATGATAGAAGATCATTTTGACTTGGTCATTTAAAAAATAGCATGCAAAGCAAAAAAGTGTTGGCGCCCCTGCTTTAGGTTGATAGTTTTCCTCATCTCTCTCTGTCACCTGAACAACACCTCTCAGCTGTATCTCCAGCATACTGTTGACACATTAAACCAGAGCTAGACTGGACCGTTAGAAGTTAGAAAGTTAGAAGCTCATAAATCTTTGCCTGCTGTTGCTCTCTACCGACGCAACTTCCCGTCACCCTACCCATCACAATTTACTAAACAAACGTAACTATATGAACTGTTTGTCCCCCTTCTCGGTGGGCCTGCGTTGTTAACCGATGAAATAGGGCTGTGGACCAGCTGTAAAAGGACCAACTATTGTGGTTCACTTTATCGTGGAGAGAATCATGGGGCATTCATACAGCGAGATAAAACCAAGTACTTTTAATTTAGTTTACTTTACTTTATTTGGCAGACACTTTTATCCAAAGCGACTTACAAGGAGAAGACACCAGCAATTACCATTCTGTTCTCGCAAAAGCTGAGATACTACAACGAAGAACCCTGATAATGCCTAACTCGTCAAGACAAAAACATGCATAGGAATTGTTTAGTGCTAGACAACGTAATGAGTGTGTGCGCGTGTGTGTGTTAGACTCACTTGAAGTACTTTTTGAACAAGTGAGTTTTTAAATGTTTTTTAAAGGTGGGGATACTGTCTGCCAAGTAAACAACTACACTTTGAAAAAAGAAAACCCGTGACTGACGATATTAGCACTTGAATCTGCAGCCCCTCCAGCGAGTGCCTTTGCCAAGAACCGACTCTGGTTTAGACACAGAGCTGGCACAAGCGGTAAGCAAACTACGCACCTGCTTAGGGCCCCGGCCACCCCTAGGGCCCCCAAAAGCAAACAACTCGCTGTCATCAGCTCAGTTCATAGTGCTATTTATTTTTCAAACCATGTGAATTACTTTGTTTCATCTAGGTTATTATGTAACTATTTGTTTGATACTTTTATTTAACAGTAGTAGTAATAGTTTTTTTATTGTAGTAAACACTCGTTTACCACCATTTTAGATTAAAAACCATTGATGGGGGGTTTTGTGCACTGCATATTGTACATCGTGCTGAAAAAGGTTTAGAGTAGGTGTGTAAATGATCATTAATCAGTATTATTGACAGTAATAAAGAGCCCCAAAATGCTGTTTAATTTGCTTAGTGCCCTGTGGAGGTTTGAGCTCCCTCCTATTTAATGGCCTTAAATTGTTAAACTAAAGAAAAAACTTCCCTAGAGTTTTCAAAGGTTAATATCGCACAGGAAATAAGCAACACATGGGGCTGGGGAACAAAAAGTATTCTAGGAATTTGTTCTCAAGCATCCACAGTTTAACATTTTACATCTTCTAAAGGACACTGAGAAGTAATTTAGAAAGAAAACAGAACAAACAACAAGATATTTTATTGTGTCACGAGAAACACTAAAACAGGTTTTAGGCTAAAAATTACACTCCCTTCAGCATGAATCGTTTTTATCACAAGAAAAACCAAAAAGCACAAGGCAGAAGCCAAATGTAATAAAGAAAATTACCAGAATACATTTTCACACTTTTTTGTCACTTATCTGTTGGATGAAATTATAAAAAAGAATGTGAACACAGTGACACCACGTGGGGATAAGATAACAACTGAGCAATGATTCTGCTGTCGAGAATCAAGAGAACACAACGAAATAGATCAGTGGTGTCACCAGGAGCAGAAGACCAGCACTTCTACTGCTGGCACTGTTGCAGTAGTTACCCTGACAGCAACTAAATCCTGTCCCAATAGCTGCTGTTATTTGTGTACTCTGTGAGTTTGCACACACTTCTTTGGAGGCACAGCCCTTCACTGTCATCTTTTCACTTCCTACAGCCACTGAAAGGATACAAATAATATTAGCATGTAAGAATCATGTATATATACCTACTGTATTAAAATCACCAAAACTCATTTAAAAATGTAACTCAGCAATCCTGTTACCTGTAGCTGAGATGCAGTGGTCCTCATTTCCCTCACAGCTCAGAGTTTCACTGCACGTTTGTCCATTGCAGGTGAAACATTTTTTGCCACTGGGATTGAATGTGGGAGGGTCTGTAACACAGAATAACCATTGCTGACATTGTTTAAGGAGGGGTAAGTGACTGCAATTAACTTTTCTTATTCAAAGCCCATTTAGATTGTAACTCATTCTCTATGTCTGTCACTCGCACATACAGATAAATTGGAATCTGCACTTCCACTGTGGGTATCATGCCCTTGGGCGTGAAGTACATGTGGTGGACGGCAAAATAAATTTGCTGTTGCTGCATTGTCTTGACTTGTTTCTTTAACAGTATCTGCTCCAAAAACATTGTTTAAGGTTGTGATACACGGCCTGGCATCATCAATGCATAATACCCTGCATCATCAATATTAATGAATACTGAATTAACAGTATGTCAATAATGGATTGTACGTGGGTTTTTCCAGTCAGTCACAAGCAACTAAAAGTTAAAGCAGCATCACCAATAAACTGTAAAAGTATGTTACCGGGGGCTGGTTGGGTGTTGCAGAGGTCGATGGAGCAACAGTTGCTGGTAATTAAATTTTTGGCAGCTCCAAAGTTGACAGAGGCAGTGATGCATTCTTCTAGCAGAGCACATCCTTTGCCACTGATATCAGCTACTTTTGAACCACCTTCAACAAACATAACATAATATACATTTAAACAAGCAGAAAAATTGTGGCTACAAAGCAGAAGAACAATGGACTACAAAACAGCATACCTGCATATGAAGCAACACGTGTTGCAGCACACACATTGCTCTGTGAAGGACATTGCTTTACTGTATCTGTACAGTATCCTGAGGTTCCTGATACACACTCATAACAATTCAGAGTGTATACTGAAAAACACAACACATACGTTAAATAAAACAAAAAAAATTAAAGCAGGAACAGTGGATGCTGACATGTATAAGGTGTGCTTTTTTTTTTAAATAGTAATAAATCAAATAGAAAAGAGGCCAAACAACTAAAGGGTAATTACATATATAAACTGTCTTTATATAACATTTGTAAAAAACTTTTTAAGATTTAAAGGGTAAAAAAGAAGAACATTTTACCTTTAGGGAGAAGCACAATCCCAAAGATCAGTGTGAGGAGAAGCATTGTCTGATGTCCGGAAAAAACTGAGTTTTCATTTGATCTGCAGCAGCTATAAGTAGCTGTCCTGAGAATGCCATCTCCTGCAGACCACTCCTTCATCCCCGAGTTATAGTGAAAGTAAGTGAAAGTTAAAGAACATCTCAGAAGAGAAAACTACACGTCACATTTTATAATAACATTTAACAATTTTATATTCCTCTGTGAATTCATCTCAGTGCAGGAAATAAAAAACACACCCAGGATGAGGATAAATGTTTCCATGGTTGTGCCATAATGTGTTACAAGAAACCCAACTGCAACCATATAGCTAAGTTGTAGGTTTTACATTAGTGCAGCTAAAATAAGAATTATTGTGAGAAAAAAATCATTTAGTTGTGTAAAAATAAATGTTCTTGTTGTGCGCCATTATGTGGTCATTTAAAGCACAGAGGCACTCTTGACCCAATGGCAATAACACACCATTCATTTTACGTCTAGACACTGATAAAAGAGATACCAGGAATGGTGGTGCAGTGTCCCATGAGGCTAAGATGCTAAGATAATGCTCAACTAAGTGAAGCTCAGGGAAGTAAAAAGGGAATTAGATCAAAATAAAGAGACTAGTTTAAAGGTGGATAACAACAGAGGCCTAATGCTTTGCACTGCAGGCAACGATGAACTCTTTCTGACTAAATTTTATTTAATCATGTTAACCTAAAAAAAACTTCTAACACAAAATTGACCATGAGGTGAAACTGGATCAGGATGCCCCCCAAATGCAAAAAAAATTGCAAAAGACCTGGACTATACAGTATATATTTTATTTATTTTACTTTGCTTGGCAGACGCTTTTATCCAAAGCGACATACAAGGAGCGCTGGGTGTTCGAACCTGCGACCTTCTGTGTCCCAGTCTGACGCTTAACCCATTAAGCTACCAGGCCGTTGTAGACTATATATTTTATACAGGGTCTTTGGGTAATTACATATTATTAAAGTAGTTAAATATTACTTTCTCTCCTTGTAAATTATTTTTATTTAACTTTCTGTACATTATTAGGGTTTTTTTTTCCTTTTCAGTAAATAGTTCAGATAATAAATTTCTGCCCTTTTTTTAATTCCGATACTTGAAATTATACTTTTGCCCCTCTTGATCCTCCTCCTCTTTAAAGATGGTGATGGACTGGTGCACAGCCGCTCCATCACCTTAGAGGCAGCTTTGTTTGACGTAAGGAGAACCACTAGGGGATATAAAGGTGGCAAAAAACATAAGGGACTTAGAGTGTCTAATTATAGGCAACATAATTTCATTGGAAACGAAGATGGAAGAACTGTCCACTCTATGTTATGTTTCACTGAAACAGAACTTCCATGTTACATGTGTCGGTGCTAATATTCGCTTTTGTTTTAGATATTGGTCTAGGTTTCATTTCTTTGCCTCTGCGTCATCAAGGTGCCACACTGTGTCCTATATTTCAATGTCTTTCCCATAACAGCACTATGTTCTGTCTTGTAAAACTGTAATATAGTAGGAGACTGCACAAAAAACCTGTGCAATGCAAGGATGAGCATTGTGCACTTTAAGAAAGGCACATAAAATATCTTATACTTGAGCTCCATTTAATTTCTGAATAGCTGACAATTACTGTTGTACTGATGTTTTAATGAAAACAAAAAAATTACTTATTTTTTTTTCCAGACAACAGAGTAAATGCAAATATAGCATCTTCCTTAGATATGAACAAACAAGTAGGTCTCTCTTTTCCACCACTGCTGTGCATGGAGCAAATGTATCTGTTGAACATTTCCAGAGAGAAACTTTCTGCAGGCTGCAGGCTTATAGAAGGTGCCGTCGTGCTGCATTACACCACACTGACTGGGCTTCCAGTTCCGCTTTATCTTTCTTCAGAGTGCGAACAACGGTCTCTGCTTCTAAGGCCACATATCGCTTTATGGACCTGATCGTTGTACATGATCTATCATATATAACAGCAATTCAGTTCAACTTGTTAGCAAAGCAGGCGACTGTATTCTGAGAGGGCCGAGGACTTTTTCACTCCATCCCAGATACGAGCTGCATAGTGAAACCTGTAAAGACAAAAGAAATAGTGGAGACTCTAGTCCTTTCTAGTCCATTTGGAGCTGGTTTATCTTTACTTTTCTAAATAAGAAATCTAAGCTTTTGGCTTTAACTAAGATCTTAAACACAATTTTAATAAGTGATAACAAAATGCTATCCCAATAAGAGTAATTCAGTCAGAGGGCTTTCTCAATTTGATTTGAGAAGGCATTTTGAAGGTGAAATGCCTTCAAGGAACTAAAACCAGTCCATTTGCCACTGAATTGGCAATTTAACTTTTCGGACTTGGGTTTTTTTTTCCTTAAAATTATATTTTTTGATTATTGTTACATGAAAGACATCTATTATTAAGTGTGTAAAGAACAAGGTAATGTTTACCAGTTCTTCTCAGTGAGGATGGTGTGTGACAGTTGACACCGTGGCATAGCCAGTATTTGGCTACGAAGTTTTGAAACCATGGTGGAGAAGGACGGGTGTCCTCTGTAGCCTGGGAGCAAGGAGAAAAGTGGGTATGTCCCCGAGCCTATAAACAGTATCATAATTAATGTACATCTTACATAATATAGTAAACAAGAGGACATTTGAGTATTGATTTATATGAAAATCAATTCTCTTTAACCTGCTTTGGTCAGATTGTCTTCCCCGTCATTCTCCTGCATAGGAAGTAGGAACATGTTGACCTCAGTTGACAGATAGTCTTGTCCCAGTCCGGGGAAGATATTGCAGTCTACCATGGACAAAGTGCCTAAAGAACAAACCACTTATTAGGGAATGAGTGCAGGTGTGTTATTAATGTTTAAGAGACAATTCAATGAATCAATGAAATATCAATTATAATTATTTAATTGTTAAAATAATTTACCCCCAAACAACCACATAGTGAGCAGATTATATTATTCTCGTAACAGAATATTAGTAGTATATAGTTTTGTACCTTTGTATTTGAGATGAGAGTGGGTCATTAATTTGTCCACCACCATGTGCAGGTTCTTTAGATTCCTTGGGCAGAAATCATCCCGTCTGGCCTTATTCTGAAGGAACACTGGATAAGGAAGGAATTTAAAGAAGATAATCTTTCATACCAATAGGTTGTTTTTTTTTGTTCTTACATAGAATTATTACCTATATGAGGATAGTACTCTGCTCCATCATCATTGCCTGAAGAACCCGTGTTGTCATGGCTCGCAGACGGAGTGGAAGGTTTCAGCATCTCAGCAGTCTGAAGAAATCTAGCCACAAATATGACATTCAAATTTAACAGAAAGGTGTGTTGTTTGGTTTGAAGAAGCAATAGCACCTAGTATCAGGAATTCATATTTTCAAAGTGACTGTTGTGGAGACATAAGAGAGGCTGCAGCCTCAGCAATAGAAATTGGCTGTAAAAGACGTGTAGTGTCTGGCAGCTTTTGCCCCAACTGGAACAGTAAAGTATGTCCTTATTGCTATTTCCTGTTCAAATTAACATTGTTAAACAGACATTATGAATGAGAGTAAGAACCGGTCTGACTGACCCTCTATCAAACCAGTTTCAAAATATTAAAGACCAACTTATAGGCAAAATAAAAAAACAAACATTACTGAGCTTATGAAAAAACAGTAGACAAATATCCTGTAAAGATACAAGATGAAATTCTCAACATTCCTGAGGGAGAAGGGGACTTTCTCTTAACTTGTGGCGAGAGCCTCGCCGAGAACTACTCTGACTTTTTATCTGTGAATCTTCTAGATATTTCACACATTTATCACAAATAAATAAGTCGACCTACCTGTAAACATTTACGTCTGTGAACCAGTCTTGAACCACGATGACAACATGGCACACAGTAAACAGGAAGGCTGCAATCTGCAGAGACTGTTGACAGATTTAGAGAGATTATGACATGCAAATGTCTGTACAGAATGACCGGTAAACTGCCACTGGACAATACACATGACAATTAACAGTACAGACGGTGCTTCTACACACTGCCCTCTGTAGGCCGGCTACTAACCTGCATCTCAACATATGTGTGAGGGAGATTGTACTCTGGAGGCAACTTCCGGTCGTTGTTGATGAGGTGGTCTAGTATAGATGGGCTTAGCATGGGCTAAAGAAACAAAAAAGAAAACATAACACGTTCCTTCCGTGCTCGACTATCAATGATCAACCAAATACAGTCTAACTGAAATTGACCCCACTTTTACTAATATGGCAATTTAACAAATACTCCAGGAACACATTGGTATCAACAACACTTTATTCTCACCTGTGTATCCAAGAAGATGACTCTTTCCTGTGTGATAAAAAAGTCAATTCCTGTGCTCTGGTTTCCTCCTCTTTCTTTGATTTCTTGGGTCTGAGCTCTGAATACATAACCCCTGCACAAAAACACAAGTTGTGTTCTGTTTTAAAATTTGAGTACAAGTATAGGTTTGAGCTTATTTGTGGTGTTATGACCAGTTACCTTTGATCTTCTTCAGGGGTGTTTGCAGATAACAGTGACATGATCGTAGATTTCCCAGTTCCCTGGAGGCCAATGACTCCCACCACCAACATGTCTGTCTGGTCCCTCAAATACTGTAACACATCACAACAAAAAGCAACTTTTCAGCGCAGAATATAAAAACCATTACTTAATTCTCCAGTACTATGGCTACCCCATGAGCTAAATTCATCAAACTTTATCTCACCTCCATAGCACTATCACACCAGTTCATCTGATCATCAACTAGCTTGATGCTGTGCTTCATCTTCTCTGGAGGAAGCAGTTTAGACTGGCCAACCATGGCTGGAAGTCGTGAAAAAAAAGCATACTCTGCTTTAGCTGGTGACATTTACAGGAGGAGAAAAGGTTTAATAAATTCTCACACAACTCACGGTCGACAGCGCTGCTAGATGCAGAGGCACCCATTCCTCGGTTTTGGATCTGGTATACGGGCTGTGTCGGTCGCTGTCCCTCCCTCTCTATCTTCGAGGGGCCAGGACAAGAGGGCTGAGCTGCCACCTCTGGAGGGGTGCCTGGCTTCCCAGCATCATCCCTGGCTTTCATTAACATGATCGGCTTCTCCAGGGCTGGAGCTCCACTCAAAGGTGCATTCTGTGATGGCTTGGCCTTAAAAATAATATAATAAGCACAAGGCAATAGATCACATTAAAACTATGAAGACCCTGTAATTCAACTGTCTAACTTCCAAAATGTGTTCTATAATTCTATAATGTTTGATTTACTTTGACTTAATAGTAAGTCAGACCACCCTAAAAGAGAAGTAGTGAGGGAATACTTAACGCACCCTTTCTCCTGGGGGTTTTGCTAAAATGATGGGGGTCTTTTGAATGGGTGGGCCTGGTGGATCCTCGCTTCCATCCTGAATTCACAATGAAAATGAGATACTATTCAGATAAACCAGCAGTCTAAAATCCAGACACAAACGCTAAGAGTAAGGCTATGTTCGTATCACCCTTCGCTCTCTTGGTTGGTATTCTCTATCCCGACTGGGACCGGACAGATTTTGCCCCGGAGGTCCAGTATCTCGGTCTCCACGGCGTCGCCTCCTCCTGCGCCCCTGCCCGTACATCCCGGGCTGACTGTGTCCGGACTCCGACATGTCAACACGTACTCACTGGCTTCACAACAGCGAAACTGGTGTCAACATAAAGCAGGTTAAGATTGAAACCTTGTTTAATCAGGCGCGAGCTAAAGATAATGTTACTTTCTCTGAATTATCTTTGAAACAAGAACACTGGCAGCTATATATTATATATATCATATTGTGGCCATTGCCCTCGTTAACGTCTAAAGACATTTAGTCATTATAGCCAAAAAAGATTAAACAAAAGCATTTCCAGTGGACTTCAATATCGACAGATAAAGCTTCCCGCTGGTGTGCTCGCTTTACAAATCCAAGTTAACCGCTAACATATGACGCCGGAGCGGTTCCTCAACGTTAAGCCGCTGGCAGAATCCCCACCCACTTAAAATGATGTTTGATAACAATCAAACGCACCTTATCCGTCACATAATGGTGTCACTGTGAAACTTCGTAACGATGGATAGTTCCGCTGCATTTCTGCTGGTTTGTGATGTGTAAGGCTAAATATAAGACATAAGTTTTTGTAGTTTAGACGTATCGTTTTACTTTTTGTTTACACTGTGAGGTTTGTAAAGTATACTAAGAATGTTACCACCCTAAAAAGTGCTGTTATTTAAAGACATTAGCTAGTTCAAATACATACATAATCATTACTCAACCAAATTTTAAGCTTCCATCCACAGCAAAACATAGGGCGTCTGTGAGTAAAAATCGAATTTAATTACAACGATATACAAATGTATTAAAACCGAAATATTAAACTGATTCTGGTCATGGAATTTGGGTGCACACTGATGAATTGTGGGAGGTGTAGGCGGTTCTCTTCCGGTTCAAACCGGACGTTGGAGGAGATATGAGCGTTCGCCATAAGAAACATTAAGGCTTCTTAAAATGTTAAAATTAAAGGGTGTTTGTTGCTTTTATGTTGACTCGTGACAATATCGTCGTCTCGTGTACAACTGGATGTGCTCCTGTCGAAACCTGAATCGAAACTGTGTGTTTCTCCAAAAATAAAAGTAAGTTCATACAAGTTAATGTGATACGATAGCGGTAGCTCCCTGTATTTTGTAAGCAACCTTAACGAGAATGTCTTGGATGAGCCGTCACGTTTCACAGTCGCAGCGGGTTTGTGGTCCATACCCGCGGGCTGAGGTAAGTGCAGTTTCCCGTACATGTGGCTAATGTAGTGTACACTCTCAAACAGTTGTATGTGAGCCATTAATACACGCAATCTTGGTGGATTTTAAGGTTTTAGTGTTGTAAAATTGATGATAAAGGGGTTATGCTGGCAAACGAGTGTTTATAGAGAAACTATACGAAGACACAAATTGCTAAGTACTTTAGTGCTAATTCTAACCATGTTTTTATTGATCTTAATTGAGCGTGTTTACATACTGACATTAGAATTCAGCTAGTGTCACTAGCATTAATTCTCTTGGGACTATGGATGTCTCCCACTTTGTGCCGTAATGCTTGAAACTCTAATATAAAATTAAGGCATTACATAAAACATTTTAAGTGATTTTAAGTGATATCCATTATTCCTTGTGTTGCAGGTGATCCAGAGATTGACTTCGCTAGTTCCTTATGTCTGAAGACTCGAGCAGAGATGAAGAATGGTGTGTATCTACAAAAAGACAAGTGTCCTATGCACACAGAGAGGAAAAATGTTTGGAATGTGGCAACATAACAAACCTGATGTCACACTACAAAAGCAATAAGAGCCTTCTGCCACATTTGCAATGTTATTTTCCGGCGCTGGACTTCAGCTCCAGTTCAAGAAGCCCCCTCAATGATTTCAACAGTTTTATATCAGAGTCATAAAAGTGACATATCTTTTATTTAGACACCTGCACAGCATAGTACAAACTTGGTACAGTGTGACTTTGTGCCAGAGATGGGACCCCAAGAAAGACTTGAGATGAAACCTGAGAGACTAGGAACATCTGAAAACAGTGTAGAGTATACAGTGGGTGAAGATGATAAGGACTTCGACGCTGACTGTGAGAAGGCAGACGATTCAACAAGCTCTGAATCTGACGATGAAGAGAAAACATGCTCTAAACCTGCGCACTGGGGTCCAGATGATCAGGATTCTTCATCTGATAGTGACTCAAGTTCAACAGATTGCTCCAGTGACACTTCAACCCCTAAAAAAACACCTGCTATTCTTCCTGATGTTGATACTTCCATGTGTGCTATCTGTGGTAGAGGGCCATTTAGGTCAATGAAGCTCCATTTGCTTCACTGCAGTGGTGTAAGGGTAAAATATCAGTGTTCGCTGTGCAAGAAACTCTTTCCAACTGAGACATCCCTTAATGAGCACTATGTACTTTTATATTCCTGTGACATCTGTGGTCAAGTTTTCTCTCATGAGATTCCGTACCATCAACACCCGTGTCCCAACAAAAACAAATCACTTTTGATTTTTTTTTGTTTGGAGACAATGCCGAAAGTATGTAACATATGCAAATCCTTTTTCACCAGTGAAAAAACTTTGTTGAATCACGTTACCAGAGTTCACACATCAGTGGTCAGCAGAAAGGTTTGCGGAGAGAAAAATGTTTGGCCAGGTGTTCATGAATCAACAATCCAGCTGTTTGTCAATAGTCCAAATGCCGTCAGCCAGGTCATTAATGGAAAGCTCCACCTCGACCAAACCAATGCTGGACCACTTTCCACTGTTGTGTCTAGCTCTGCCTCTTTATTGACCTCCTCCTCCCACCCTGGCAGCCCCCCCCCAGCCCCGATATGTATGGCATTTCCTGCACCTGTCGAATCAGCAAACAATGGTATCTTAAGTCAACCAACCAACCAGCTCCAGAGCAAGCCTTCTGCACCTCTGTTTGACTCTCATAGTTCCACTGATACAACTCTTTCCACTGTGGCCTCTGAACCCGCCTCCCCAACAATGCCCACTATTATGGCCATGTTTGAGAACGGCAGCCAGCATGTGGCATTGATGAAACGCATGAACACAGGCTGGCGCTTCAAGGCCCCGTATCCGTGCAGGCAGTGTGGTGCCGTCTTTCGACAGCCCTCCCTCATCATCAGCCACCGCTACCTCCACAGAGGCCGCCGCTCACACCAGTGCCTTTGCGGCCGTGCTTTTAAGCACCGGCTCCACCTGCTGCGACATTGTGTTCAGCATGCAGAGGCCATAAGCTACATCTGTGTCAGCTGTGGGGAAACTTTCTCAGGAGCAAGACTCTTAGCTGCGCACATGAGGGGCAAATCGCGTAAGAAGTCCCGTTCTGGATGTAACAGGAAACGTAAAGTTAAAACAAAGTGTAAAATGCCCTTTGCTTGTGACTGTGGACAACTTTTTTTTCGGCCCTCTGCTTACATATGGCACCAACTTAAAAATTGGAAAAAAAATAACAAATGAAGAAGCAGCAACACAAGTGTTTTATCAGTGTGTTTTAGGTATTCCTCTGTAAGACCACACACAAAATGAAATGTTATTTCGTTTTTTTTGTTTTACCACCTCAGAAAATCAAAATCAAAAACTACTCCCCCTTTGGATTCTTAATGGCTTTTATTTGTGAGCATGTCCTGGATGGTTGTTAACGTGTTCTCATAAATGAATGAACCCACAAAAAATATCTTTCAGTATTAAGTTGAATAGAAATGCATCAGAGGTCCAGTTCATCCTCTAAAGAAAGTGTTTGTCCAGTTTTGCTAATATATTCCTTACAAAATGCTTTGTAGTGGGGGTTTTGACTCCCCCACTACTTTGATTTTACTACAGTTCACCTTATGAGTTTTAAGTTTACAGTCCAAAGCATTAAATATTTTATTTTATGAATCTGTCCACTAGATGGAGCTGTTGTGTTCCTACATGATGAACTTGTAAGTGACCTTGACTCAAGTTTAATTATTCAGCAAGCAGGTGTAACTGGTATTTTCTGCATTTGATCGTTACAGCCTTAGATGTAGATGACAATTTCTGAGATGCCATCCATTAAATCCCAAGCACTTACAGTTTGAAAGTTTGAAATAAAGGGAAGGGTTCCAGGGAAGCAGATAAGCCTGATAAGCCAAAAATAGCAAACTTGGTAACCCTTAAATCTATCTGCTATTGAAATTGCACTGTTTTGAAGAGGTTTTAAAAAACAATGACTGATTAGGCAAAACTGTAAATATTAAAATAAATGGAAAATAAAATTACATAAAAATATATATCCCATTCCACAGGAATAAGGTGAAGTCCATTGGTGAAATCTTACAGATAGCAGGTGAGAGAGGAGTGACTCCTGGACCTGTTGACACTGTGGCTTACAAAGCTGTCCACAGTCCTTGTTTGAGATGAGCGCAGTTCCCTATTGTCACAATAGGCAACTATTGAAATCACAGATTTCTCAAAAGGCACGCCAGGCCTTGAAGTGGTTCAGCATGTTAATAGTCTGGAGTGGCTCTGGGTGAACCGGATTTACCATCTCATTTTTATACGATACTGATGAAGACAGCAAAACCTGCCAGCAGTCTCTCACCGGGCCATGTCACCTGCAAAAATCAAGCAAAGGAACTTATTTTCCTCAGCAGAGTCCCAATTCAGTTTAGATACCACATCCTGCAGCATGATGTTTGCATATCTGTGCAGCTTCACCGGCAGCTCTTCCGTACATGTTGTTTACCTGATCTCAGGGTTGCGTTGACGTAGGACCTGAGACAGCAGCTCAGAGGTTTGTTGGAAGCAGCGACTCAGCTCGTCCAGCTTCTGCTCCATGGAGAGGATACGCTGCTCCAGCTCCCAATAGGAGTTGTTCCAGTTTGCGCTGAGATCACACATGATCATCTGCATCTGTTGGGAAGTGTAAATGTAAAGATTTGTGTGTATTTTCAATAGAAAACACATGGGAGTGAGACAAAAGCAATAAATCTGTTGATTTGTATTGAATTCAATGCAGACACTACAGTAAATGAGTTAAATCATAAAACACATCAGTGCCTCTTTTTCTGGTATTTTTTTTAACAAGCATTTAATATGGACACTCTGACTGACTCAGACCATAAAACGTTTATGTGAGAGGGTTTTTAGAGATCTCGTCCTGTTATAATACTGCAGTGACAGCCGTCGCTCACCTTAGGTAGGTCCACCATCTCACTCACGTAATCTCTCAACTTTCTTTGTTTGAGGCGTAAATGACGAAATCTGTTCAGAGAAAATACACGTCACATGAACTCCAGTCTGCTTCATAACATCCTCTAGTTTCTATACAGCAGTGGGATTTTCCTGTTCCTTATGGAATGACAACCACTGACAATGACAACTTAGTGGGGTCTGAACCATTTTCTATCATGCACGCTGAGCTAAATATAAAAATGAACTACTCCTTAATCCTCTAAATGTTAGCGTGATTGAAATTGTTTCTGTGTTCTTTTCTTATGTGAGTTTCACTGCTATATTATACTGTAAAGATCAGCTGAATTCTGTATAATAAAAGGGTGGGACCTTGTTCACACACGCCCTGGCCACATAAAAGAGGCAAACAAATCTTATTGGTAGTGCAATTTAGCCATCAATAGCAGCGACTCTGAGGTTAAGCGTGTTGACATTACATTATGAACCACAATATACATATGTACGACACACGAACCACCACCCGCTTGCATCTCTTATCTAAGTTCTAATTTTGTGATACAGTAACTTACACTCTGATGGCTTCCAGAAGGTGTCTCTGGTGTCTTCTGTGCTCACCACGGTTGCCCTTTGTTAGGTTTGTGCGGTGCAGAAGCCAGCACTCCCTTAGAACATTGGCAGCAGCGTGGCGGATCTGGCAAAGACACAAAAAACCAAGGAAATTCCAAATCGATTGATCAGATATGTGGTGATAAGGCCGTCAAGATTAACAAATAGTTTTTTCTTTTGCTCTATGATTCTCATTTTAAATAAACCAGAACTATGAACATCATATTTTTAAGGAGACACTCATACTGAGTAGAACTAGAGGACCCGAAATATTAGGTTTTGCAGGATTTTTTCAATATAACCTTTTTTTCACTTTTCTCTTTGATTCTATTCACGTCTGTTTGTCTTCCTGCCCAAATCACTGTAACTGCCCTGGGATGATGTCACACTGGCCCTGTTGTGAGCGTTATTAATAGAGGCTGTCAGTGTGTGCATCCAGATGTCTTCCCTTGTTCCCATCAGTGTAATCTCTGGATTGCACAAAATCACACGCACAAACATGCACACCAAAACAACCACAAGCAAAAGATGCACCTAGTGACAGGATGCAGCCACTGGGATAAAGGAAATGGTTGTATCCTCCAAAGCAGTGCACCTACAGCAGACAGACACTGCTTCATAAAGAAGCTGCACCTTTGCATTGACCAAAACTAAGTTTGCAACTCTATCAATCATTGC
>JAUMTR010000008.1:11439141-11469486 GCA_032270685.1 Microctenopoma stevenorrisi
CCTAATCTTAGAAATATTTCTAAGGTGGAAGAAGGAAGTCCTAGATATTTCTTTTATGTAGGAAGTAAATGATAAATGACCTCAGTTTTGTCTGAGATTTATTAGCTTTTATCTAGATTATTGTAATATCAGTAGACATGCAACTAGCTTTATTAAGTTATTAATAGGTTTACAAATGATAAAGACAAAGGGTGATTTCCGTTTAGCCTTGTCCTTGGGAGTCATTTTTTAAAGTCTATACATTACACTTACTTTTACTATACTTATTGCAGTAGGTTAATACTGTATGTCTGCTGGACTTCAATGTATGAGGTAGTGTCTACAAGTACATGCAGAAATTGGAAGAAGTTGACATCACTATTTTCATCTGTCTTCAGCCCTGGTGAGATGTTAATTTACAACAGCAAAACAAACAACATGTAGATGACACAGAGTCATTGAAAGAAGTCACGCAAACAAAAAGTGAGGTAAATGATGCACAGAGTCAGAAAAGAACGATCCGAGCTTTTAATCCAGAATAAGATGTGTTAAGTCGCTCGTCAGTGCAAAAATATATAAGGTTCTAACCAATGAATAAAGACCTGAGTGTAATAGCTTCCAGTGGGATGAAAATAACAAACTGACAAGTACATATGGAAAACAGCAACCAACGATGTCATGCAGTGCTGAGATATGATGGCTGGTCTGGTGATAGGATGCTTTTTAAGAATTTATGCAAACGACCAGTAAGAGTGAATGTCTCATATATTTAATGAAAGAGTGTTCCAATAGTTTGCAGGCTGCCTGACCAAAAAGCATTTTTTCTTCGAACTAACCTGACTAAGCAATCAATAAGAAAGTGTATCCCTCTTAACATTTCTATTTAAAAATTTGTCCCACTGAATATAATCTTGATAGAAGGACGTTATTTAGGAAACATATTACAAAAATAACCTGTGTGTTCGTACTGTACTTAGGGCTACGCTTGTGATTTGAAGGTTTTATTATTACATTAGAGCTAAAAGACCAAGATGTCCGATTAAATCTGTCCGTTTTACTATGTCTGAATATGCAGATAATGTTTTGTATTATAAAAGCAATGAACATCTGCAGAAAATGGGACATGAGTGCATCCAGGCAAGATGGACACTCCTGGTTATACCCCAGCTGAACTTAGGACATAGAGCCTTTCAGACTGGCCATACAAACACTCCAATTATATATTAAATGATGTGGAAAGATAGCCTCAAGTACTGTGGGCAATCTTGCTCTAGGGGAAGGTGATTGTGGAAAATATTCCATAAATAGCCCTGCTTTCGTGCATAACCATAAAAAGGTATGTTTAAAATATAATTTTGTGGACTGGCATAAACTTTAATACAGCAGCTCTGAAACATCTTGCTGCATTTAGAACTATTTTAAAATAAAAATAATGCAGTGCACCAGTGCTCATCAATACCTTCCACTGGACGTAAAGATGCTGATATTTTAATAAAATGACTGTGTGTGTGAAAGCCATGTCATTCCACAGGAGAGGAAGATATCAGAGCTTATGTTCACATGTAACGTAAGGATTAACGCTGACAATGGTTATATAAGCTAAAGTTAAATCAGCAATGTGGTCCTCTCCAAAATAATATGCTTTAACTGTGGCAGAGAACACTTTTCCAGTGCATCATCATTTCCAGCAGCATCAAAGCTGATGCCTATTGTTACGAATGGACAGACAACACCTGTTCTTGGTTCGTATTTGTAAACTGGAATAGAAATGTCATATTCATGCCAGCACTGGTAATTTCACAACCGCGTCCACCCAGATCCAACTCTCTGAGTGCATCAGGCGTGCTCAGGGCCAGGCCACGTTTCCATAGGCTTCTTGAAAAACTGTAGCTCGTGTAAGTTAGAAACGTGGGCTCTCTGACACTGTAATCAATCACTGACTTAACAGCACAAAGGTGGTCTGATGTTTTGCTGCATGCATGAGAGCTTTTTTCCACTTGTGGATCTGGCGTGTGCTGTAGGAAGTCGGGGGGAGTTAATAAGTTGTTGATTGTGTGGCCTGGCATTGTTATCCACTGAGATCTGCATGTTAATGTCATGAGGCTGCACTACCAAATAGTCTGTCTGGAAATGGACTAACTAATCAGTAGGTCAGGGAAGGTCAAAGCCCAGGTGCAGATTCTGCTGTTGTGCTGCGCTGCTGTCTGCTAATCAAGCAAGTTGTTATGACAACAGATGGAGGCAGTCATTTTGGGATGTTTTTTTTTTACTCCAGCAAAGATTAAGCTCAATAAATCAGTCTAAAGTAGAATCAGTCTATTCATGTTTATTTAACAATAATCAGTTATTTTTGAGGACTTACAGCGTCCACACGCAGCAGCAGCAGAGACATTACTACTAGGGTTTGGTTCCACTGTATGATTGAAACAAGGTTATTTATTTTATTTTTAATTATGATTTCTGAAACCCCCGAAACGTCTCGACCAGCTGAAGAAAACATTGACTTCTTTACAGAGCGTGTGGAAAAGAAAACGTAAACCCTTGGTAACGTGTGTTAAAGGGCAGCACGTTTTTATTTGTTCTGTGAGATGGAGATTAATTAACGGAATAGATATTGTACAAGAGAGGATTGGAAGGTGGTGTGAGTGTCGCTTTCCATCGGGTGTCCCGTTTCAAACAGCCCTAGTCTATTTATTTCAGAGTAGAAGCGTGATTTGATGCCCACTGTCACTGTCCAACACATTCATGCGGTTACGTTTTGAGACCTACCGGTTCATAGACGAAGGGGCATATCTCAGCGTGGATGATCATGAGCAGGATCCCGAGCAGAGCGGCGCCCAACGCCAGAGCGCACAGGCGCTTTTTATCCTCCAATAAAAACTTTCTGTCTCGAAGTCTGAAGAGGTTGTCTCCCTCCATTTGAGTTGTCCGTTTGCCGAGAAGAGACAGGGGCACGGATACTTCTGCCGAATCCCCGCCGTTTGATCGATTGATCAAGCCATCACAGCTCAAGCAGTCCAGTTTGGATTCGCTGCGCACGCTGGTGTTGGTCGTGTTGCTGTTTGACTGTATCTCCATCTCCAGAGCGCACACGCAGCGGTCGCCTGTTCCTCTCTCACTCTCGCGGCTCTCCACTGCTCCGTTCGCTGTCTCCCCGGTCCCCCCTTTGCTTTTTCCCCAGGCTGAGGAAGACATAGTCCGGTGGGCGCAGTGTGTGACAGGCCCGTCTCTTGTTGGTCGCTCATCGAACTTCTGTGTTTACTACAACACTTCGCGCCTCTCACACCCTCACCTCAACACTCCCACCGACCTGCGCGGCACCATATGCACACTTGCCATTTGGACACTGTAGCGGACCGTGTGCTCCTATTTGCAAGGCTCATTATTTTAAGAGCGTGCGTCATTCTGCTACAAATGAGTTCTGTGTGTGTGTGTGTGTGTGTGTGCTGCGCTGTCAACGAATACAGTGTAGGTTCACTGTACTAAAGGGAAAAACAATATCTTTGTCTAAATATCTGTGAAGGTTCCCAGTCATCCAGCTTTGGGAAACAAGTCCAGTCGCTACTGGATAAAACTTTTTTGAGAATATCTTTGTCCTTGTTTCTTCATTTTGGTCAGCCTGATCTGACCAAATGCAGGAGGCGTTTAGATGTTCTAATCTACATGAACATTGTTCTTCTTCAAGAAACACTTTGTGATAACGAAAGCGCGGGTTTGCATTTTATCATAAGGGAACAACGCATTTGATTTTTTTCTTTTTCTGAGCAACATCAGAAGCGAAACAGAATCCCACCAAAGAACTTTTGACTTGGTATTTTATTTTGGTGACGCGCAGTGACGGAGGTGAACGCACAGCGAAGGACTGACATCTTGTGTTCGGCTGCGTTCATGCTTCGTCTTATTGTGGTCTATTCAAAACATCAAGGTTCGCTTGCACTGGCAGTGACTCATGACTGTCATTGCCTCTAATGAGTAGTTATCAGTTTTAATAGTGTTTTTCTCGTGCGCCCGTTTTTGAAAACATTCCTGGAAACAAGCCCGTTTTATTTTCTAACAGGGTATGTTAACGAATGAGTAACCAGATTTCCTGCCAATAAATTCAAACAGCGATTCCTCCACAAAAAAGCGAGACAAACTCTCCTCTCCCCCTTTTAGTGGTTTGTTCAAGGAAGAACAGCGTCATGGCCTTGGCTCAGAAAGTGACGCACCCCGCACGCAGGAGTCCTTCCTCTGCCGCATCCTGCTGGTTCTGCTGACTGTCTTTAAAAGAAGTGACTGAGAACGCGTGAGGGCAGGTGTATTAGTAAATCCAGACACACAAATAACCGAGAGAAGACACAAATTCCAGACATGATCCCATTTAATCTGCAGCACTGAGGTGGAAAAATGAAAGAGGGAAAAGCAAACTGGTGCTTGGGCACATACAGAATGATTGAAAGTCGCAAGAACCGGTAATAAATATTCATTTAAATCATTTCATCATCTCAGCACTTCGTGAAATGCGTTGGTATTGAGAATGGCTGCAGCGTTTTATACACAGCACAGGTACTTACTATTAAAAAAAGCTGTTTTAAGCAGTCCATAAAATAGATACAACATAACACATCAATACATCGTGTTGACAGAGAGAGTTGAAGCACATGTTAAAAACATGTTTGCAATATACAGCCACCGCTGTTTAAGAAACATATACAATGTAAATTAGCTTGGAGCTGAGCGCCATCCACTGGTGGCAAAATAAATTACAACAAAAGGCAGGATTAGAAAGTATGCATCATCAATGTGTGGTATTCTAAATTCTGTTATTTACAACGTTTAGTAAAATATTCTTAATATACACATATTTTCACCCAGCTACAGTAGTTTAAAACCCTGAATCACATTAGATATTGATTAACCGTGAGGTATACACAGTGGACATTTGGAAACACCTGAAAAGACAGTAATTTGGCATTAAGCGTATTGCTGCGAGTTCCTGAGTTAGTCCTAGCACCCCGTGACTGAAGTCGTTCTCAGTGTGTACAGTACATTAATGAAAGTTAGCAGTGCGGACCTGACACTCATATTCAGTGTGCAGTAAAAATACAAATTACCAAAAAGCAAGAGGAAAAGATTCTTTTTACAGGTTGTACAAGGAATAACTTTGAGCTATGCATCTAAACAGTCTGTCTCAAGTTTAAGCTGAAATCAGAGACCTCACATGACACAGCTCATTTGAAGAAGCTTATTCTCTCTCTCCGCCTTCACCGCGCAGTTCTGGACAACTTAACTCTTCCCAGATCCCCACGGCTGCAGAGTGGCCTGGGGTAAAATGAACTGCGGAGGTGGCTGTGGCAAGATGTAGTAGCCAAATACCTGCTGGGGTGGAGGTGGTGGTGCTGCTGTGGGAGCACACACCGTGGTTAGGAAGACTGGAGTGGCCTTCTTGTACTGGGGCCAAACTGGTGCGGGGTGGTAGAAGTACTGGAGGCTAGCAGGGAGCTGGACAGAGAGATTGGAAAGAGCACAGAGAGGTTAGCAGGAATGGAGCCTTTGCAGCTAGACATGCTCTGTGCAAACGGGCGAGCAACAGCAGCAGTTGCCAACTATGTTACATGCATTAGAGTTAATACACATAGACAAACATTCTCCACTTTCATGTTTGCTATTGTTACAGGGGTTAATATGCTGCAAATTCACTGTAGTGAAAAACAATCATAAAACATCTAATTAATGTGACATGTTTTCAATTAAACCAAAATAATTTCACAAATCTGTATGATCATATATATTGGACCTTATTTTTCACTAAATTCCTCTGACTGATACATTTTCAATCAACATGTCAGCAGCCACAAGTCCCATTTTCCCCCAAACTGGAGGCAAATCTTCAAAGGGTGACAGAAGAGTTGGAAAAGTTGGCTGGGCTGCCACATGTAACAAACATCATTCAACCGAAAACAGACAACTTTATTGGAGGCTACTTTTCACTGCGGAATATATATCCGACATACTGGTGAATATCTGTTGAACAGATTGGACCTACAGTAGTCACGTTCACGGTAATGAAGGACGATTTCTGCCATTTGTGTGTTTAATACTTTCTAAACCGCTCACGTCCACAGCACAGGAGGCAGAGTCGTCGATTAGAGAAATATTTACCATATTTCTGACGTATTTGATCTTATTTGGAGCTTCTCCGTGTCGCTTTCGAATCCTTGGCACCATCACTATTGTGTAGGCGTCACTCTCTGCGGCTTTCTTCTTGACGACACCCTCTTCTTTTTCTTGCTCGCCCTCGCCATCTTTTGCCTCCTCTTCGTTATCACTCGATGCAGTGGAACTGCAATCTGAGGAGGTAGCGGAGTGATAATCTGACGTGTCTAGATTAATAGACTCCGCTGAGGCGTCATCTTGTTCTCCCTTCACACCCTCCTCGTCCTCCCCTTCCTCGGTGAAACACACTATTGTGAATGGCCTGCTGTTCTCTCCAGATCTGTGAAGAGGAAGAGGTTTATTTTAAACCACACATTTCCTTTATTCAACACTTTACAGAATGCATCATGACGACAACGCGCCCATAATTCTTGGCTAGACAAGAAAAATGCCTCTGTGCTGTTAAAGCCTGCCATGAGTCATTTTCTTTGCCCGTGTCTCAGCAGGCCACTCTGTGACTCACCTCGCACACACCTCCTGTGGGTCAATCCACAGCGTGAGCTCAGGCGGTAGGCCCAGCTCACTGGGCGTGAGCTCACTCTCCTCACACGCCTTCAGGACCACCCCATCACAGATTACTCCATTATTTATTCGAATACACCTGTGAAGGATAAAAAGTTAAAGAACAGCGTTCTTACATGAAGCTTTTCCTCTGCAATCCAGGGATGTTGAGAAACAAGGGTATGACTTGGCAGAGGGGAGATATTGCATTCAGGTTTGTGTAGTCACCTGTATGCTTGGCCTTTGCTGGGACTGTCAGGGTACCAGTGGTCATAATATTTGTCACACAACAGTTTCTGTAGCTTCTCTGCAAACAGTTCTGCCTTGGCTTTATCGAGCTTGCCACACGACACAGCCAGGCGTTTGAGAAAGTCGACTCCGGCCCTCACCTCTCTTTTCATGATTCACACCTAAAAAGAAAAAAGAAAAAAGAGAGAGAGAGAGTCAGCTCTGTGTTTATGTGTGTGTTCTGTGGCTTTGCAATTGCCACGCTAGCTTTTTTTTGCAGACTGAAGGGCAAAGATGCAGACAGAGTTGTGTTTTGGTAACTGACTGACTTCCCGTTGGTTGGAGAGATGTGGGGGTGTATGGGGGGGGTCAGTAGTAGTGATAAGAGAACTTCCCAGTGCTGCAGAACTTTTATATACAGGACACCTGTATTAAACATGTAAAAACATGTCTGGCATTCTACCTCTGTGTTATGTAAGGGCTAAAGTTTGTATATAGGAAAACAAGATGCAAACTTTTGCTGCAGCGTTGATGACATGCAAGTATTTCAGCAGGCAAATCCAATGAGCTCACTGTGCTGTTTATCTTCAGATAGTGTGTCTGTTTGGGTTGGGTGCCAATGTCAGCATGACCCGGGGAGAACAGTGTGTTTCGCAAAGACCAAGGCAATTCAAAGCTAATGCTCAGCATGTGAACATCCTTCAGATGTGCCAGATGAAAAAGCGATGCCATGAACTTTCAGCTACAGACAGTTATTGTGCTCTCGCGGTTTCAAACACGACGCTACGGCCTCAGTCTGTGTCGTGAAAATTGTTATTTGTCCCAGAGAAATGCAGCCACAGCCTTCTCTGCGAAACAAGTCAAGCCGTAGTAACTTTCCATCTCTAACAATTGTGTTTTGTCATAACATGAAGTGTGAGTGTGTGTCATCAGTCTTGTGTTTAGGTGGTTAAACAGTAGCTTCGATATTGCAGTCGGTTATTAGTCTGTGAGGTAAACAGGGACAAATTGTCATGTTGCTGTTGTTTTCTACCCTACAAAACTCAGTTTAGCTTTTCGTCACTTCAAAAATATCAATCTAGCGACAAGCTGACCTGCAGGATGCAGCTTTGTCTGACACACATACGTGCCCACAGATTCTTCTACTTGGTTTTCCTGTTTCACATTTCTGCTACAACTCTAAAACCCTAAGCAACGCGGTACTAACTCTATATTTTAGAGGCAACGGGACTACAAAGCGTACATGGTGTTTTAACTGGTAGACGTTTTATAATGTGTTGGGTTGAGAGGACATTGAATGCAATGTATGGAATATATATTCGTCATTAAAAATTGTAAAATAAGATCTAAAATAATTTCGAAATAATGTGAGTACTTAATTATCCAACAGTCGGCGTAATATTTAAATATATTCGAGTAGGCTGACGTCATTTCTGGCCTTGTTCACTGGCAACATGTAACATCCAACAAATCACAGCTGATTCAGTGTTCTGTTGATGGGAAAGATCATCATCAGTAAGAATTGTGTCTTTGATATAATCAGATGTTCAGCGATGCCCTAAAAAGCCCCCGGCTCCTCAGTGTTTACGGTTTGTTGTGTAGTGACCCACTGTCATTATCAGAGACACTGCTTGTACAGTTTTGACTCTACAAAACAACCCGAGTCATTTGCTGACTGAGACGTGTCCCCACAGCTTCATTTTTGCACTCCAGCACAGAAATGGCCACGCTGCATTCAACATGTTGGTGTATTGAGGGGAGGACAGGGTGGATCCTCCTTTCAGCTTATTCTTATGCTCAGTGCGTGTTTAGCATATCACAGCATCGAGCACTGATTCCCTCACACAGGTCAATCACATCACAATAACCCTGATCAGAGGTGTGTGTGTGTGTGTGTGACTGTGATCAACAGCTACAGGCGACAGGTCTTCGCCTGGTTTCGTCGATATTCACTAAAGCGACTAAGTTGTCGCGTCTGCGTGAAACAAAGGAGACACAACAAAGAAGTAACTGAACTCGGGAGTCCACGTGTTTGAGTGTGTGGTTGTAAATGTCTCTTACAATCATAAAGTTACAAAAAAAAAGACAGACATCAAAGCAGTTCAGTGTTCTATTTCTCTGCTGCGATAGAGGAAACTTCACGTTGCTGGATGGAAATAACGCAACTGGGGTTTCTGACAGTGCGGAAACCCCCCGGTGGAAACTCAGAAAGTTAGTAGAAACAGGCCTCTGAATGTGGAAACTCAGAAAGTTAGTAGAAACAGGCCTCTGAATGTGTTTCGGTAAGAAGTGACATCATTTAACTTACCCCAGATAAACATGACCAATTAATAATAATGTATTGGCTGTAGTTTCATACAATTGTACGTAAATTGTACATAAATTATAGTTTAATTACAAAAAATGTTAAGTTGTTGGTCAAACACCAACGTAACACACCAGAACCCAGATGAATTATATTTTTAAATGTTTTAAAACCTTTTTCCTAAATTTAACTTTAAGAGTCATGACAGAAACACAATAACAAATGAGCCTACTTTTCAGACTACAATTTCTAACTACGATAAAGTCGCTGAAGGACAACGTGAGTCAGAAAAAAAACGAAGCAGTCACTCACGATGAAGACAAACGTGTCCCGTCTCCGAGTGTCCTGCGATCGTCCTCGGCTCTCGGCGTCTCGTCGCGGCTACGTGCCTCTGCGCGCTGGTGTGTTGGAGTTATTATGGTTCGCACATGTTGCTTCCTCGTTCTCTCCGCGAGGAGACGTAACGTTACCGTCAGCGTGACTCACTTCCTTCCAGCGCCGTGAGCAAGCGCTGACTGGCTCCCCACAGAGAGCAGCACCCCGCCCGGCCCATATATGGACTGTCAAGGTGACCAGCTGAGCCCAGTTCACTTTTACGCAACTTGTGTTCGCTCGTTTTTACGAGTCATGATAAATCCACCTTCCTCTGATGACATTGGATGTAATACCCGCGTTTCTCTCACACTGTATCAGTGTGAGAAGCATCTCTGGCCAAGGGTATAGAAAGAGATAGTGATAACTACTAACTTTATTCTGATAACGTGGGCTTATTTTCTAACGTAGTACTTAAAGATGTAGATACGTTAATTCAGACGTGGCAACTAACTTATTACATTTAGATTGAGATACTAACCCTGCAAAAAAATTCCTAATTCAAGTCTTAAAAAAATGAGAAAGAAAAGAACCACAGCCAGAAACAAAGAGATCACCGACACAGAATACTCAGCACATATAATGCACAAATACACAGAGCACAGAAAATACAAAAGCTAAAAACATGACATAGATGGAATTAATAATAATTATGACTGTACAGTTTAAAAAAATACAACCAGCCTTTTTATACAGAGCAGACATGTTTATTGAGAGAGGTGAGGGAGGTGACAGGACTTCCAGATCTTCTGAAGTCAACCACCAGTTCCTTTGTTTTACTGATGTTAAACTGGAGATGGTTAAGCTCACACCAGTCAAAAAGTGTGTTGATGTCTCCACCCTAAATACATCCAACAACCGCAGAGTCATCAGAGAACCTCTGTATGTGGCAGGAGTCTAAACCAGAGGTCTGAGGTGTACACTGTAACCAGGAACATAAACAGGACCATCCTGGAGCCCCTGTGCTGCAAACCACAGTGTCAGGCAAACAGTTCTGCAGGCGGCAAGTGAGGTAGTCCATTATCTAGGACATCATGAGTGTTGACCAGCATGTTTTTTAATTTCTCTCCAAGCAAGCAGTGCAGGCCGGATGGTGTATAGTCAGTGATGGTCCTTATTCCCCTCCACACCTCCCTCTTAGATCCTGACAGACAGTACCCTCTGGATCCTCTTTACTGCCTCCTGTCACCAGACCTAAACGCATTCCTTTTCTTATTCAGGATGGTTTGGATATCCTTGGTGACCCAGGGATGCAGTCTGTTAGTCCATCAATATCCTCAGCGTGAGGCTCACAGGGAGTCTCCTAGTCTGTAACTTCAAAGCAAGCCTGCAGGGTAACATTAGCCCCCACCGTCCACTTCTTTACCGTTTTAACAGTAGCAGGCTGCTTCTGGACCAATACTGAATACTGTACATGCTACAAAAATGAATAGACCTGTGATCAACAACACACAGGACGATGGAAAAGCTGAGTGTATAACAAATTAATCCGCACTTATTGGGGTGGCATGATGGCAAGTTCAGTGGGTAGAGCAGTCATCTTTCAACGCAAGGGTCGATTCTCAGTCCCCATGAAGCTACATGTCAAGGTGTCCTTAGACAAGACACCAAAATCCTGTAGTAGCGCTGACTAGGCTCACATTTCAGATCTAGCAGCTGTCCAAACAACAAGGGGATCAATAAAGTATTCATCAATCTATCTAGTGGTTAGAACTGCTGGATGTTGATGTACGTACATCTCATGTGCTTGAATTTCTAACGTAGCTGATTTCACCTCCTCCACATTGTGTTCTCTGATGACGGACAGCATGAAATCCAAACGTCTGTGACATGCGCCTAAAGACATCAGCCATAACCCATTAGCGTGCTGCTCTCGCTAATTGCAGCGTCGTGTGTTATGCATGAATACGTATGACGAAAGCTTGTTGGGGCAAGCCCTCCTGGAAGACATAGAGGATGCATTGCAGCATCTGAAATCTAAAAAACTGTTTTTACATGTGAGTCTTTGGGAGCTGTCTACAGAAGAGGACTAGGGCCACTTTGACAATATTATTTCAATTCTAACTTTAATTCTCAAAAGTTTGATTTTCATATCAGAAGTCTGACTTTCTTCTTAAAATTTTTTACTCTTAGATTGAAAAAAGAGAAACAGGCTGCTGCTAGGCCTATCATGGTAGATTCACATTTTGGAGTCAAATAATGTATCTTTGCCAAATTACAATTATTACATTGGTTACTAAGAAATGTTTAAACATGAAAAAGTACCTTAAAGAAGTGCTGAAAACTAATAGGACCACCTCCTAGTTGCCAGTTTGTGAAAGAGGGTGTAACAACTACTCAGGTCCACCACCGTTTATAAGTAGTTCAGGTTCTGTGTGAAAATCAATATTTTATCATATCAGATCAAATGATTAAACAGTAACCGTGATGGTGTTGTAAGTGTTTAGTAAACGGCAAACTAAAGAGAAAAAGAAAAAATGAAAGTGTTTCATAAAGAAAATAGCCTGTAATCAATTTTCTTTAAACTATATGTGCAATGTATAAATCTTGATTTTGTAAAATATTTAACTGTTGTGTGTGTGTTAGAAACAATTACTCCCATGGTAAAGTGCCGTTGTATTTTGTTTTGTATTAAATAAACTGACCCTCAGCTGAAAGCAGTTTGTTTCTTTTTTAAAGATGTTTGTTTGCTACAGCTCAGCATTCATAAGATGATCATTTAATTTGACTGTCAATAAATCAAGCGTGTGGCTGGTTGGGGCTTTGTCCAGTAGTCTCATCTATGGCAATGCTCTGTCATGTTTTAAGAAGGTTTATGCAGAAAACCTTCAGTTTAACAGTTTAGCAATGATGTTGTTGAATGTTAAATCAGCTCTGCAGTTTTTTCAACTCTATATTACAAGACAACTTTTACTAAGTAAATGGTAAAGTAGTATAAACAAAGTGCAAGTTCTCATTATGCAAAGCATTACAGTCATTATGTAAAATATGCTGTTTATTGATCTATTTGAATGTAGCCAGTTTAAATGAACCTAATTTAATTGGATTATATAAAATCTTCAGATAAATCCAGTTATAATATATAGAGGAGTAGTAAGTAAAGCACAAGTACATTAAAGTTGTGCTCAACTAGTACTTAAGTAAATGCAGTGAGTTCCGTTATAAGATTCATTGTTTTTCGGTTTGTGTTTCGGTGTAGAAAGTACGTGAAACCTGTAACTGTGTTGAAATGTGAAACTGTAGAAGATGACAGTTAACAGTGAATTTTAACATGTTTGTTCAGATCGCCAAAGTTCTCTTGTTTTGTTTGGCACAACTCAGCCGAAACTGATTTGTTGCATCAACTGTAACTACATTCTGAGCACCCAGTGCTCTTTTGACCACAGCGCTTAAACCATACCAAGCTGTGAGTCAGTTTACTTAAGATCAATACAGCGTCCATAAATACCAGCAGCAGCTCACAGCCACGCTACTGAAACACTGACAGTGAATGTGTGTTTGACACTGCGTCATATTGTACATGTCAGTATTTAGCATGTCTGAGCTTGCAGAGCAGCAGGTGATGTGCAACAACAAAAGATAAGAGCTGCTGTGTAAAACTATTATTTATTAAAACACAATGCCTGAGTGAGTTAATTATTTTTCCATCACTGCTTATTGATTTTATTGATCTGTGTGTTGCATTTCACGTCATCCCAGAAAGTCTTTGTTTCTCTTTGTGACCACTAGAGAGCAGCCTATCTTCTTCTCAGATTTCAGTCGAGGCAAGTTTCTAAACCACAGCGGCATTCAAGATTTAAAATATTATCTTTTGCTATCAGCCAAATACTTTTATCCAACATACATTTAGTTTGAAACTATACATTTTAACAGGGTGTTGGATAATAAAATGTCAAAAAGAGAGAAAAGACAAATATACTAGGAACACTCTCATGTTTGCTCACTGCTGAACACACCTGCTTTCTTCCTCTTACACTCATTGTCTCTTTGATCACTTGGATTCTCTTTGTTCATTTACAGTTTCTGTCTTCATTTCAGTTGCAGCAGTATGTGTTAGTATTAGTGCAGGTAGGTTGAGGACAGTGCTCATTTTTCTGCGTTCCTGCCTCTGCTGCATCGCACTCCCTGCCCCAGATGCCAAGTCAAGAGTAAGTTATTGCTGTTGAGAGGGAAATGGATGTTGACGAGTGGGTGTTTTTTCTATTGATTAGCATCGTTTTGATAACTGATGGAAATTAAATTGCCTTTTCTGTGTTTGTTTCCCTTGTGTCCCTCTTTCTCACTTTTGGTGACCTCCATCCCACTCTGTTTGTTTAAGCTTAACCCATGAAGGTAATTTCTGTTGTTAACGGTAAGGCTGATTCGCAGTGTTGTTAAAAAAACAATTATTTCTTGTGTGTTTTTTTTTTTACTTTCTTCATCTTTCAAACAACTGTGAGTTTTACACTGCCATAATGGGAAACTACAGTAACACACACATACATTTTTCATTTAGATAATTCCTCACAAGTGTCCTGGTTTTGTAGATAAGTATTGGAAATGGAACTGTTGACCTCGAAATGTGATCATTCTTTTTCGGGAACAGCCTCTCTCTGAACGCGTCTGGCAGTATCAATGAAGCCCACACGCATACACCACATGCAGCCTGCTTTGCCTTTAAAAACATTGATTTCTCTCTTTCGCAGGGAGCTTAATGCGATCGATTGAGGCCCTTTCAAGATCAGCTCCAGTATAAGCATCTCTTCCCCTAACACACATGCTGTCTCTTTCCCCTCAGGTAATGATTGTCCTTGAGCTGGGAGAGTAGTTTGTCTGCATTAAAAGAGAGAGTGTTTGATGTAGCATCCACTCCCTCACTACCTGCTGGTCCCCAGTAAGTGGGGAATATATATTTGCCTTTTAAACAAAAGGTATGGTTGAACGCAGCACACACGTCTTTGACCTTTATCAACCACCGATCCCGCTCTCTCTCTCCTCCTCCTTCTCTTCTCCACCTTCACTGGATCGATAACTATTTGTATTTGCAGTGCATTAGAGCAGTGCCCTCTGAAAAAGTTGCCTGTTTTAGTTTGGCACCTTGTGGGGAACAAGACAGATATTTTTTAATGACCGCCCTTTTCTTACTTATCCCAAGTTTCAGCCTCCACAAATGGTGAACAAGCCAATAATGCAGAACCACAGAAATATGTCTGAGTGGTTCTTAACCTGGAGGTTTGGCTGCTCCAAGGCCACACGAGCCAACATTTGGTCATACAGCAGCGTAAAGCTGATATGTCAGTGCGTTAATATGGCATATTTGTTAGTTACAAAGCAACATCAGCAGTCACCTTTCTGATCACCTGATGTTTTAGCTCTGATTTTGGTCTGCACCACTTGTGGGGGAAATATCTTCATAGCTTATGTGTGTCTGCTGTTTGGTGCTAGTGTACAGTGGAGTACTTTTAGAGTATTAAAAGAGATCTTTACCTTTCATTACTCGAACTAAACATTTGGAACATGGGAATAGGAAGTCACCATATTTGCATAAAATTGGTATATTTTGGTAAATCGTATTTGTAAATCCGAACATATTGTGCTATTGTATAAATTCTGGCTCTGAATAAGCGTTCAGGGACTACTTGTATAACATCGAACAGTTTAACACGTTCAATCCTGTGATGTGAGAGGCGTTGGATCATTTAGTTTAACATGTGGCTGCTTTGGCCTACGATCAAATCCTGACTTTCCTCTTTCTCCCCTTCTGTTGTTTCAACAATCAGATCAGTCAAGGTGAGTGCACTGCCCCCTCTCTAACTTTCTTGTATTAAAATGGACAAATAGATCATGCATAAGCTGGTATAAAAGTCTACTTTATGACCCAGAACACAAACAATTTGTCTTATTATAAACATTTCACCTGCATGTCAGCAGTTGCCATGGAGATTGTGTGCAGATATTTGAGGCTCTGCTTAATGGACTGACCTTAACCTTGCACTTTGTCAATTGTATGCTGCCACGAAGTTACAAACACATGGTTATACTTTATACTGTGAAACATTTTTGTAACATCTGCCTCTTCTATGCCTTGAAGGTATGGCATCTTTGGCATCTTATATATCCCTTCAACTGAAGTGTTACATAGCCTTTCACCACCATTTACAAATCGTTCCCCTCCCCCATCTGCGTCTCTCGCTCTGCCCCTTTTTGCCCCTCTGTCCTGCTCTCTCTCTCTCTCTTTCTCTCTTTCTCCCTCCTGCAAGCTGTGTCTCTTTCCTGTGTGCTGGGGGGCCAGCGGAGGGGAAGTACACCGAAAAAGAAAAGCACTCCCTGAGTTCAAGTGCACTGGCTTAAAGGCACAGCTGGCTTCAACAAAGGGGAATATGACAGGGGAAAAACAGTCATGGAAAGGCAGCATAATGACCTACTGACAAGGTGCCTGTGCACATGGAGACAATGTAGGGATCTCTTCACAAAAAAACGGGAAATAAAAAGATGTGAACAGGAAAATAGAGAAAAAATGTCTCCTCCCCTTTCCTCTCTCCACGTATACTCCTCCTATTCCCTCCCACCCCCTTTCTTTGAATCTCTGTCCGTCCCTCTCTCTTGCAAGTCATTTTTACCCTGCATGCACACACACACACACACACACACACACAGATATACACACATGATGACTGATGCCTTCTCCCTCCTTCTCTTGCATTCTCTGTTTTCTCAGCTCTCTCTGCAGAGATTTTTGTGTTTCTCTTCGCGGTGTAGCATATGGTAGGACTGGTTATGCATGGCTTTAGCACATGCTATTCCAGGCACAAACTAAGCAACAGCTCTACCTGCCTCTCACTTTACTACCCGTGACTTAACCTGCCTGCCTTTGACTCCTGTACTTTTTCTCATGGCGTTGACTCCCTTTGTCCGTAAGGCACATTTCACTTCAAAGTCCTGAGCTTGGAAGTGGTGAAAAAAAAGAAAAATGGTGTCTGAGGAAGAGGAGATGAGGCAAGAGCGGATAAAATGTGACGAGGCTGGAGTGAAATAGAGATGCAAAGCTGCAAGTCAAGAGGGAAGGCACTAACTCGAGAGTGAGGAAGAAGAGACAGAGAGGAGGAATCAAGTTGGAAATGGGGAAAGAAACGCGGGAAAAGGTAAAATACAAAGCAGATTCATGCAACACAAGCTGTAATTCTCTGTTTACCTCTTCAACTATTATAGTTAGAAAGGTTTTCATATACGCATTATATCCGTTTATTGTTTATTCATTTTTTTTGCACTGATTTCTGTTCTCAGCTGTGATTCGGATTCTGTTGGTTTGTCTACCTAAAGTCATATATTCCTTCCTCCCACTCCTGCTGGAACGTTTTTCCTGTCTCCACGGTTCTTTTATAATCCACGTGTTTGCTAAAATAGCTCTCGCCTGAAAACAAGATCAGTGCTAGGAAAAGACTCAGGCTGGTTTGGGGCCCAGTTGTGAGAACGAATGAGAAGGAAGAACGGGGTCGGGACCCTTTGGTTTGTGCCATTTTTGTAAATGTTTAAGTGTTCAGTGTGACAGAGGCTAAGCTTTGGCTTTTGGTCTAGTTTGGTCCTTTTAGTTTCAGATGCTATGGAACTGTTAAAGATGACACAAACTATTTGAATTATTTGGCTATCGTGCTCCTTGCTCTGGAATTGACATGTCCCACCCACTACGTTCCCTTACAGTTTTTGTGGTCTAAGTTTGTGTCCATGTTACGATGCATTTGACCAGACCTCATCTGTTTGTCCCTTAACGTCCACTAATGCCTAACTTATTGCTCAGAATTTCTTTACGCTTTGTGCACAATGCCGCCCTGAGCTCGTCCTCGTTGTTCTGTTTGTTCTCAGTCCTGCCTCCATTGTTTAATATAGATAAGTTAGTGTTGTTCCCTGCATATGTGCTAAAGGACCTGGGATACATCCTTATTCTATCTACGTTCTTATGACCCCTTAAACCCTAAGTATTTTTTGGTGAAAAATGCATAATCAAATTTAATCAGTAGTAATCATCATACTAATAATCATATGTAATAATCATAATACTCGGCCTTTCCTAAAAGGATGTAACGCGTTGGATGACCTTCTCAAAACTGTGGCCACTATTTGCACAATTCATTATTATAACCGTCAATTTTAGTACTGGGCTTAAAAAGGCTGTCCATCTCCATGGAGACTTGAGACCAGCTCTCAATACTTGCACCCCTAAATACATGCAAAGAAAACAAAACATACCCCAGTTGTCTCCAGGCCAGGGTGCGCCATTTGACAGAAACAAGGTTGGTATAACTTCAAATTCACAGCAGGTAACGTGCTAATGGCACCTTAATTTGTTCAAAAGAAGTGAGAACTGCAGTACTCACACTCACTTTGTCCAACCAACCACCCAAAATATAACTACAACCAATGTAAAACTGAAACACAAGTAGCGTTTTCTCACTAAAACGGAATGCAGTTGCTGACCATTTCATTGCCACTAGACCAACAAACATGGTGCGAATCAAGCATTTGGGAT
Source organism: Microctenopoma stevenorrisi (assembly GCA_032270685.1). Classification (NCBI taxonomy): domain Eukaryota; kingdom Metazoa; phylum Chordata; class Actinopteri; order Anabantiformes; family Anabantidae; genus Microctenopoma; species Microctenopoma stevenorrisi. Next base: position 11,457,225 of record JAUMTR010000008.1, read on the forward strand.
AAACAGTATACTGACCTTGATGCCTAAATGCGCGAGGCTAGAAGTAGAAACGCATGACAACTTGCACACTTGCAAATGTACGCACTTTATTTAAAATACACAAACAGTATGTTTATTTATCTTCTTTTTAATTTTCAACCACGTTTTTAGAACTTTCATACTTGTTCAGCTCTTTGATAAAATAATAATCCAATGGTGACATTTTCCATTTTGCCCCCATGATTATACTTTTATTACTGATGGTTTTACATTTAATTATTTAAATAATTTCTTATGCTAATGTCAAATTCTTCAGTTTAATTTTTACATTAATTGTTCTTTACCAGCATTTTCAATTCATTATAAATATATCCCTGTATACTCTGTGAATCAAATGCTGCACAATTAATTTTACAAAAGAAACAATAAGAAACATTTTATTAATAAAGCTTACTTATTGCTTTTGTCATATCATATCATAAGCCTAAAACATCAGGCATTCAGTGCATCTCTATAGCACTTCTACTTTATAACAATACTGAATACTGCAGAAATAATGGATTAGCCCAGCATATTGTGCCAACAATGAATGTATCCGTTATTTAAAACCTCTTCAACTTGAAGCTGCCACACATCTAAACTTTAGAGTACAGGGGAAGCCATTAATGTGTTTCACTTTATAAAACATAACTCGGCCTTCGCTATCAATTATGTAGCTCTGGTGTAAAAGAGATGGGAATGGGGCCACACACAACCGGCCACGGCATCCAGTGTGGAGAGAAGGCGCTGCACCATGTGACTACAGTGGATGTACCACAGCTCTCTCATGGTCTGAGTGAGAGCTATTCCCCGCGGACCCAGTGTTCCAGTTGCTTCAGTGCTTGTCTGCTTTCTGTAGGACATGGGGTTGAAAAGGGGCTGGAGCTGAGAAAGCTCCACCTGGATACCCACAGGGCTTTCCTGCTTATAACTACAGTGCTGATAATGTTTCTGTCACATGGAGCACAATGTTTTACCACTTTGAATCTCTGACTGACATGAAATGATTTGTTTCCAGCCAATATATTGTACTTTATACTCACAACATATTTATTATTTTTCAAACAGTATTTTAAATTTACCAAATTATTTAAGGGCAGCTTTACTAAAAAATTACTTACAAAACTAAATATTAGTATCTTTAACATTAAAGTTTGAATGGTTGTTAAAGTTATCTTAAACGCTTTTTATCCAGATTTACAAATTAATTGTCTCTGACCACAGATTTTTAAATTATTTCATGCGGCCTGTGCTACCATTCTTTTAGTATTTGTAGGTGGTGAGTTTAAGTCTTAAAGTGTGCCTGCATAAGAGAGAAAACATACATTTCAGTGTGATTCATGTGGGTATGAACCTCATCCCACAGTCAACTGATGATTAGGGAACAAATCTCAGCAGCAGGATAGTTCTTCGTTCAGAGGAAGATGCATTGACATGTATTTCGAACCTTTTTCTTTATTCTCTGGCATCCAAAAGCATAAATAAGTCACACACTGGACCATTTAAGTGTGATTTCTGGTATAGGAAACTAAAATACAAGCCACTGTCATTAGGTTTTGCTCAAGATAGCTGTGTTGGGTGTTGTGTTGAGTAATGTGGTTTTGAGATTTTCTTCCCTCCCCCCCAGTGTTAAAATCTCTTCCAGTAACAGACTTGATATCAATGAATAGTTTCCTCATGGAAAGGCCAGATGGTTGCCTTGTGCATTCAGATTAAGGCAGAGGTGGTGAGGTGGGGGTTAATATCTGCAGCCTGTAGGAATGTGTTTGGAGTCAGCAGTGAGAATTCCTCAGTTCTGCATTAGTAGGTCACAGTGTTGCCTCGCCAAACTATCTCTATGCCCTCTTTTCCTCCGTGCCTGTCTCTTCTGTCTTGCATTTGATCTTTATCGCCACGCTTCTACCACTGTCTCATTTTTGATGCATGTCTCTTTTTTATGTTCTGTTTCAAGTTTTACCTCCATTCACCTCTCAGGATCTTTAGATGTCTCACAGACATCTTGAGACTCTCGGGAGCCGTGAGTTGGGTAAAAAGTAGCAGCAACTGTCTGAGTACGAAAATTCTAGCACAGTGGTCTCTCATACTGGGCTCAAACTCTCTTCGCTACGTTGGTAATCTATGACAAATGGAGCATGTTTCTGCGAAATTAGGCTTCGATGATGTGATCGGAAATGATCTATATCACGAGTTAGTCCCACTGCAGACCAGAAAATAGGCACCACCTTCCTACATTACAAATGTCATTAAAATCACAAACGTTGAACTAGGATTCAACATTTGGTATACATTTTCTAAATCAAATGTATTCGCCTCATTATATACTTGAAAAAAAAGCAGAGCAAATGATTAATACTGGCTGCAACAATTAGATGCTAAGCTTGGCAGGGAGACCAGAATGGGGAAATAGCTTTCTTTGTCCTAAATTCTGGAGATCACTGTTTAACAGGCTAAAAATCTTTCCAAAAGAAATTATTAATTGAACGAAGTCTTTAAAAAATGTCACAAATCTTAACTCTAAAAATACAGAGTTACTGTATATGTGAGTTTATAGATCAAGTGGCTGAAGTGTCACTACATCTCTTGTGGCAAACATATTGATGGTATTCACAAGGCTCTCGATTATGCTTTACAGTGATACACATGCTCTGCAGTGGTATTGGAGGTGCCAGTTGCCCACGTCACACAACGACACCCTCGAGTGTGCCAACTCTCTGGTGCCAGACAGAGAGGAGGTGGGTGCATTGTGAAGAGAGAGGGGAGGAAGGAAAAACAAAGGCGTAAAGAAAGAGAGGTAGAGAGAAGTAGGTGAAAACAGTTGAGAGAGAAAGCGTGCATAGGAAAAAGAAACGGTTTAATGCCAGAGAAGTTAGAAAAAAGGAAGGTTAAAGGTGGGAGGAGAAAATCGTCGTTTGTGTTTGTGCTTAGTCAATCATTAGAAAACGAACTTCAACTTCAGTAACAAAACGGAGTCAGTCTGGTGTTAAGAATCAACTTGTTGAAGTGTAGTATTATACTATAGTATACAAAATATATAGCAAACTTTTACATGTCAAAGATTTGGAAGAAAAACCTGCCATTGTGGGGCTGTTTAGCATGGGTCATGTCACAAAGATGAAAAGAGAGGTTGTGGTTGGTTGCTTCCACACAGGAATGGAAAGGTCAGGAAGTGGCCCCAGCACAAACACCAGACACATTGTTCAAGTTCAAGGTAACACTGAATGAGGTTTTCACTCAGTTAGCGTGGCCCTCCATCCTTTGACAAGTGCTCTGATAAGACTTCTGATGAATTCCTGTTTTTAAAATAGTCGTAATTAGAATAAAACACAGCCTTTGGCAATGTCTGACATTGATGTTAAGCTATTAAAACTGCAAATGAATTTTGTCAGTTTTATTTATTTAATTTGTTATTTCGATGCTGATTGGATGTTCGTTGCTGTTTGGTTTAAAGGATTAGTTGCAGTTTGTCTCGTATGTGTGTGCCTGTGTGACCTGTACTCAGGTGTGTCCATTGTTTGTCCTTTCAGACAATGAACAAGGTCACAGTCAGAGGGTCAGATGTCAGGGCAGTGTTCCCCTCCTCCAGCTCTAGTAGCTTGCCTTCCTTTCCTCCCTCTCCGTTGTGTCTGTTCAGTTGTCAGCTCCTCATTAACTCTTTGCAGGGGATTTCCTGTTCACCTCCTTTGCTTCCCCCGTTCCTGTTCGAAGTGGAAAGGCCTATTAGCTCTTTTTACAAAACATGAATAATTAAATTCGTAAATTGTGCTGAATATGCAAACTAACTGCCTGAAAGTTGTAACTACATGCTTGGAATGAAAAAGGTAGTTAGTGCACGACTAAACCAGCTACAGTGCCAAACCTTAGGGAAGTCTGGACCTGTAATTGATGACTCTGTGTGTTCTCAATGAGTACAGTACACACACAAACACACATACACACAAGCACGGACACATAATTCAGAGTCTGACTCACCCCCTTTAACAGAAAGTCAATAGCAATACAGGAATGATTAATCAGTCCCTCTGCGGCCCCTCCCTCTCTGCTCACCACCTTCCATTCTCCCTTCTCAACCCCACTCACCCTCTCTCAGCTTAGTATTGATCTGAATGCATTTGCTTCCCATTTATCTGTTGGCCCCCTCCCCCACTGCCACTGCTTCGAGCGGTCACAAAGAACCTTTCACACAGGAGTGTCTCCCATGCACGCACAGAAAAGCACATGCAAACACACATTGCTGCAGCATGCATGCCATATGATACCCTGATCTACACATAACTGAGGGGATATGGTTTGATTATTCCAGAGTGCAAATCGTAAAGGTGGATTTCATAGTGCAGGTGACGTGTGTGTATTTGTGTTTGTATGTTGCACAAACATTTGCCTGAACGCAAAGTTACATTCTTACAGGTTTAACCGACAACTCATTTGACCCCCCTTGTGTCCCCCCTGTCTATTCTGGTTGGTGGCACACAGGTTGCCATGACACCAGACTGTTTTGTCTGCCCTTTGACCTCTTATAGGGGTGCTGTGGTCAATCAGGCATTACATGTGAGGGGCAAATAGGAGGGAGGAGAGGGAGGGGAATGCATTTCCTCTGTAAAAATGAGGTCCAAAAGGTTCCTATATGCATTCACATTGTATGCGTCAAAGGAGGGGAGCCTCCAAAGGCTTGCAGTGAAACAAAGACACGTGTACATGCAGACATGGAGCTCTGCAAGGGTAAATGAACTAGAGGAGCTCCCGGGGGGTGGAGGGTTATTATGTTCATTGTGCAGTCGGTCAGCTAAAGCTGTTCGGCTGCTTCTTTTGAAGTTATATTTATCAAACCGGAGCAGGAGGCTTAGCACTGCAAGCTGCTGCATTGCTGTGTCCACACTGAGTAATGCATGTGTGCACTGAGGTGGCTTTCAGATAAGAAGATTAAAACACCCTTAAATGTTATTCTTAACATCTCAAACAGAAAATTAAGCACAAATCTGAATTTGTGTTACGAGTAATATTCTTTTCTGATGTCCGCAAGCGATAAAACCCTGAAACTAGCATCTGGTGGAGTTATGCTAAGTCATTTCCACATGGCAAACAATAATTGTTCACAGAAGGCTCAATGCTGATTATGTTGGGATCATTTTGTAAATATCCAAACATATATTGGGCCAGTACTCAACACCCAATGCAATGCATCCAAACACTTTCAATATTAGGGTAATTACAGTGTAATCAATTCTGCAGTGTGAAAGTGCCTTGCACTGTTAGGATGCCTGTTCTGTATGTCAGACCCTTGTTATGTTATGAGATTTAAACTTTAACCTTCAGCAGAATTAAACACAGATTTTTTCCCCCCTAATTTACATTTTTAAGCTGATGCGTTTCTCCAGAGCAACACATGAGTATCTGAGTTGCCCAGTGACGCTAAAGCTGTTGCACAGATTCAACCTGTGACCTCTTGGTTAAACAGTCTTTCTGTTCATGAGGTCACCTCGTTTCCCTCTAACCTCTGTGCGTGTGTGTTTCAGTTGGCCTACACTTCCTGTCAGAGGAACATCTGGTACATTGTAATGAATGTCAAGGTAACATTTTTTCTGTTTTACACATTTCAATATTTCACCTATCTGCCAATTTACATACCCTTTTGCATTCACCTATACACATAACTTGTTTACAATCTGTTTTAAACTTGATTTCAAAGCTAATTTTTGTTATTTAACCTGGCCTGTATTTTATTTAGTCTCTATCTACCCTTTTGCTGCATGTATAAATTAAATATTGGCAGGTGATTTAAGGGTCAATGACATCCGCTAATAGAACTACCAGAGTGTCAGGAGGGCAAAATCTTTCTATTTACAGGACCTTATATGTTCCCAATCATTCAATCGTTGGTCATACAGACAAACATTTCTTTTTGCACCATATGAATGCAGACAGAGAACCTCAACACATTAATTCTAATGGGGTTTATGCAAACAGTATAATGCTCATAACTAGATTCAAACATAAATCATATTTTATATTTGCAGCCTGAGTGTTTGTGGCCAAGGTACTTTCATTTTTGCATGTTCACTTCACTGACTTCACCAGTGAAGTCAGGTAAAGTTCTTTGAGAGTGTCCTTGCTCACAAATCCACTCATTGCCTTTTAATAGACTGTGGTAATTATGAGGAGCGATAGGATTTTTATCTGAAGTGCAGTATTTGTCAAGAAACTCACAAGGTAATTAAAACCTATAAATCATCTTTATGTCATATTTAAAAGGACATTCTGATGATGCAACAGCTGACCAGATGTGGTGGAGAGATTAAACTTTATACTAAAATACAAAGCATAATAGTGTTTTTTAAAATGCACCCACATTTCAAAGTAGGATGTAGGGAGTGCTGCTTTGCTTGGCACAGTAACTGCCCAACCCATATTTTCACACATCCCCACCACATCTCTCTCGCGCACACACCTAAATTGGTTTGAAACCCAGCTGCATAATTTCTAAGCAGATGCACTCTTCCATCAAGAATCTGATTGGAAACTTTGAAAGGGAGGAGCCACGCAGGGCCAGGCACACACCAATCGCCGTATACCTAGATTGACAGCTGTGCCATAGCAACAGTTTGGCTAGTTGCCAGGCTGTTTGGGTTGCCAGGCAAAAGGTTCCCATGGCAACCTTCATTTTGCCATGTTGGTACATGAGGATGGCGTCAACCAAAGCAGATTTGTGTAGGATAAAGTATTACTCTTACTTGAGAGAAATCACACGTATATTTTTGCAGAACAGAAGGTTGCACTCTTGTTGTTACCTACATTGTAACATGACTATAATAGTAGTGGCAAAGTTCATATATTCATATTTAACATTAGTACGGGGCACCATGGCTTTGGCATATGAAAATCATGTGGTACAGTACATTCAAACTCCCGTATTTTCCATCTTTCGGTCTTCGGTTACATTACATTCATTTCATCATGTGCTCCCACTAATTTTAAAGTGAAATTGTCTTGTGCTCAGCAGTAAAGGTATGTATTTCTAACGTGGCTTTAAGAACTGAGCAATTAAGTGGTATTCCAAAGTGTGCCATTGAGTTTTGAACTTGAAGTGACATCACCCCATTTATGAATCACTCCAGACATTTTTCATAGTGGAGTAGTCTTCCATTGCTTAAGGGTGGAGTGAGCAAGCGAGATAGAGAAAGGATAGCTGACATTGGCACAATTACACTGCATTTCTGCGTGATTTGACTGTGAAAATATGACAGACTTGGGGTATAAAGACGAAGAGGTGGTGGTGGGTATGAAAAGGGACCAGCAAGTGTGTATGGATAGAGAATGCAGGAGGCGGGTATGAAGGCAGAAAGTGGTTAAAAGGGTAAGAGGCGGGAAATGGGGACCCATGAGGGTTAAAGCACAGTAAAGGTTGAGTGAGTGAAAAGAGGGAGGAGAGGAGGGGAGAAGGGTGTGCTCTTTGGGGCAGGAGAGTGAAAGTGAGTGGCAGAGAGGACCGGATTAGGACTCCAAAAAACATGTAAAGTAAAGGCAAGGATAGGACGGAAATCTAACTGGAAACCTTGGTACAATTAACAGTCACAGCAGTGCTTTGCTCGTTTGGCTGGATGCTTTTCAAATGCCTTTATCCAGTTTCTTCTTCTCTATGTCTGTCTGTCCTCATAGGCATTGTTAATCCACAGCTTCAACATGAGCCCTGCAGAAAGATAGGTGTGGTTACTGATTTTTATCTTTATTGTAATGCTTCTTGAGCAGATGCAATGCTGCCTGCAGAGCTCCCACATACTGTTCTTGTTTGTCACTGTTACAGACTCAGAGGGTGTTTAAACTTCACATTTTTCAAATATTTGCAACTCTGAAACCACTTATATGTTGACAGGATTTGTTAATATAGTTCTGTTTTGATAAGGTGCCGCTGAAATGGCATTTAAACAGCGTATCATCTTGCCCCAGTTACGTCTGAATCTGTGCACAGAGTAACATAATACTCCTGGCCTGTAGCTGTTGGAATGTAGCATTATGCCAGCAAATGTGGTGCTGTAGCACACAACAATTAAAACTTCTACAGAGAAGATCTGCAGATCTGAAATAAGTTTTACTTTATTATTTTATTTTTATTATTTTAGTTGATTGTTTCACCCTGTTTGACACGAAGGAAGTTCCATTTTGCCCATGAAGCTGAAGTAACCCAGATTTAGACATCACAGCTGACAGGGGACCTGATGGCGATGACAGTGTTATGGCAGATGGCATTTAACTCCCATGATAACTAGTCAGCTTTAAGTAGAACCAGGCAGCTGATTTGGATGAAAAAGTACAGCGTGTAAATGTTCGGAAAGCGCAAATCCAAATATCACTGTTTAATAATCAGTCTGCTGCTGTGATTCTGTACGTTTATGATGAAAAAGACAAACAAAACATATCAATTTTAGGATATGCTTTTCACGCTCAGGACATGATTAGATAATACTACTACTGTTCTGACTGTTTAAATTAAAAACAGCATTTTCCAGTTGTCTGTGATGCTCTCTGAGTTTTGTTGCATGGAAAGAATTAGATAGTTAGAGAAGTGAGAGTGCAGAGAAGTGCACATTCACCAGTAGAGGGCAACAACTCCTCAGAAATGGATGGAAATACCATGAATGGAAACAGGCAAAAGCCTTTGTAGTACTTGCACCTGCATTAGAGGCTTGGATGTGTGAAAGTGGATTTTCATAGCTGCATTTCAACACGGACAAGCTGATTGTTTTTCGAGTCTTCGGCTTTCCTTCATAAGATGTATCAGCATTGTCATTCTCTTCCACTATTGTTTATACCAGTCATAAGTAACTCTGGTACTAGAGAGCCATAATGTGAAAATGTATCCCTACACTAACAGTTCTGATTGGCTGAGCAGCCCTGATCCAGGTAATAGGAAAATAGATAGATAGTTGGAAAACAATCAAGCTTTAGCTCAGGACTGCTCACCTTCATTTCATGCAGTAAGTTGTCATGTATCTAAATTGTCTTGCTACTTATATTTACCCTGCTCAGGGTAACTTACCTCCAGGCCGGGGTGCTGCCTTTCACCTGAGCTGCTTCACCGCAGTTAAGGGCACTTCTACTTCTGTGGCATAAAAACTATTGCAGCATGAACTATTTTATATGTAAAAAAAATCATAGAAATGGTCCTTTTTGCCAAATGTACAGACACAGACGGACAATACTTCATGTAAGAGAGTTGTGTATTTCAACATATCTATGACCAGTGTAGAAAATAACATGAACTGAAAATTCTGTTCAGTTGAATGCAAAGTATGCAAAAGTAAATCAGGAGGCCAGGTCCCTTTTTATTCTGTATGCTTTATTTTTAAAAGCTACTAAATAATTTAGTGATTAAATTACTATTGGAGTATATTGCTAGAGCTAGATTGATGTAATGAAGTATAAGGTGCCTGATATATAGACAGGTGTGCAGTTTAGTTTGGGTACAGTACACAGATATTCTCCATAAAATCTGATATAAATAGCATTAAACTTGACTTGACCTGCATCCTTCTGGTGAAGAAGGAGATCAACTCAACAGTCTTGTGCTCTGCAGTGTGAGGTAGTTGGTTGTATGGTTTCGCATAATAAACAGCACGGAGATAACTGTACAACCTTCTAGCTTTCCCTGCGGAGTCACACCTTACCACATCTAACACGCCCCCCAGCAGAGAGGTAAGTATATTGTTATTCCAACAGAGGATTTCCTAGTGTTTAATGACATGACTTGTCCTTTTCCTCCTTCCTTATCCTCTCAAGGTCTAATCAGATTCGCTGCCCTTCTGCAAAATACTCATACTCAAATATCATTTCGTGCGTAATATTTGCCTCGCTCGTCTGGAGTGCCACCTAATGCTTAACGGGCAGGTGGATGTCCATTAACAATCTGTGGTTCCCACTGCAGCATAAATGCCTTTTAGAGTAGACAAAAAAAATTTTTTATTCCTGATCATTTACACACATGTACAATATATATTTAATACATATTACAAGGAGCCGTATACGTTATGTAGAGCTTTGCATTAGTTCATCAGATCTATATATTAATTTATGTTAGAACAACAGGTAGAAGAGCCTTGTCTGTCTGACAGTACACTTTTAATCACATGTGCAGTCACGTGCATCGACTAACACATGCCATTGCGCTAATTTATCCAGTTTTATTACCCCACAACCTCACCTCCTCCCTTCCCCTCAGTATGTCGGTCTGGTGGTTGAGACAGCAGCCATCTGCACTGCGTTATAACCAGTTCTCCTCCCCTCCTGGAAGGCAGAAAAAATGGGGCATACATCAGAATTGTGCTGATTCGGCGCTGTCAGTCTTAGGATTCTTTATCACCCACCAATGCTGTTCGGCTGCCAGAACAGACAGCTGAATGTTGCAAGGTGTGTGGGGCAAGGCTACTATACATGGGACGTAGGGCTATGTGCCCTGCCTTTCTGTCTCTGTCACACACCAGAGATTGTTTATGTCAGTGATTGCGTCTATTTGGCTCATTTTCCAGGTTGGCAGATGCTGCATACTATGCATATGTGGGAGCAGATTGTCATATGAACATACACATATATCCACATGCACATATGCTGCTCCATAAATGTCTTTAAACGAACCATGAGCAAAATGCTACAGCCTCTCCCAGTGGGTCGGTTGAAGCAGCCCAGGATTACTCTCTGCAAAGGTTTAGTTCTATAAACATTTGTGATGATTAAACAGGTCACAGAAGATGCTATCTGCGGTCTCTCAGCATATAACTGTGAAGTAGAGCATCCCGATCCCGAGACAGACAAGGCAGACACCATCCCAGACTGATGATGTCATTCCTATGGAGCACTCCCAATGCTTTGTCTCTCAGTGGCACTGCAGAGTGTAGCCGCAGGCACACACACACACACGCACACACACACACACACACACACACCTGTCTGTGACATTCTGTCTTTGCCACTCTGTTTCGGACACAGCTTATGCCACAAAGAACTGCTTTTTCTTAGTTTAAAACCAAAATGGCGCCCATAAAGTCATGCTGTAACGTAATCTATTGGCAAGGGGACAGACCAAGGAGAGCCGGCGAAGACTCCTGCACTCTGTAATTTATTCACAATCAGAATGTGCAGAAAATGTACCGGAATTTGTCTTGGTGACGTTAATGCAGGATGAGGTAGAATATATGCGCTACACAAGCACATATTGCACAGAAACTCTTCAGTGCAGGGAGAGTGCAGAACACGCAGTACGCAGACCACAGCAGATTGTGTAAACACATTCAGCATGTTGTTTTTATGCTAATTTAGATGGCATAGCATTAGAGTACGGCCGCGGCTACGAAGGAGGATGTGAAGAGTTCTGTGTTGCATGGACGCTGTGAATAAGACAGTTATACAGAATTTGATCAAAGCAGGAAACACACTCAGCTGTGCAGGGTATGTGTCTTATACCTGCTGCTAAAGTGACACAGACAGATAGAAATGCAAAATGGTTACATCATGAATATTCATGCGATGTTATGTATGGATCGTGTGGTGTTCTCATCTAACCTACATTTGTGAAAGGTTGAGCCCTCGTCCTGCATATTTATGAAACAGAAGCTTTATCTGAACGTCTTTTGATATACAGTAAGGTGAAGCTGAGTTCGTCCTAATCTGTTCAGATCATGTGTTCTGCTTCCCTCTCAGATAGAAGGCTTTTACATTTTTAAAGCGTTCCATACGCATGTTTGTCTCTATATATTTCCCTCAGTTTCATAGAATTTTATACTTTTGGTAAAGTATCTATCCATCAGAGGTGTGTTATTTCAGGCCTCAGTCACTGCTTCCTGCTTTAGGCCAAGAACAGTATATTTGCTTTGTTGCTTTACGATCATTTTCTCTAAATGTGTGACATGCTGGTGATAATCTGTCGTACAACATGATCAGAACGCTTTAGAGCCATTAATGGTGCTTACACATCAAGCGTAGTGTTTATGCTCCATCTTGTTGAACAGCCAGCCAATAAGTGGGTCTAAATTAGATTTACTTTCATTTCTGAATTTCCCTCAGGGCCGTATGATTCTGTTATCCAACACAACTGCTACTTTCTATCCTCATAGGGAGTAGAACAAATATTAGAATCAACCTGCCTTCAGACACCGACTGAACAGCTGAAACAGAACTATTACATTTATAATAAAAATACACGAGGATTTTAAAATGTTTCACAGCATACATTTTTGCAAAACTGTTGCATATTTTATATATC
>JAUMTR010000008.1:11469512-11517222 GCA_032270685.1 Microctenopoma stevenorrisi
TTTATTACAAGTAGAGATGTTGGAATGTTTAATGGTATAAACCATGAATTAATAATGCCTAAATGAATATTAGGCATTTAGTCCAGTGTACTGTCCACCTTTAATATTAAACTATATAATCAACACACCTATTATAATTGGCAAAGCTTTCCACGATTGCTTTATTTAGTGTGTTTGATGTCACTCAAGCTGCAATTTACAGGGATGTTGGTGCAACACTATAAATTCTGTAATCAATTTGATGATGGTATGATTGCTGTACACATAGGAGGAGGCAGTAATGTCAGGCTCTCAGGTTCATGAGACTCCTGGGCTTCATATTTTCTCTCTATTCTCCCCACCTATTAGAGATTCTGACCCTCCCCCTCCATCCCCACTTTCTGCTAGCCTTTCTGCCACCCACCCTCCCCCATCATCTCTCTTTCACACACACAGTTTCTCGCTTTTGTAGGCACATAAACACACACGCACATGCACACGCACTCGCTGCACTCTCTCACACCTATCTCACATGTTCGCACACATACACGTAGCTCACAGACTGGAGCGTCTATGTGTGTGTTTGGAGGGGGGTTACTGGGCTAGTAGAGATGTGAGAGGAAAAAGAAGGAGATGGAAGGATGACGACCAGAGAGTGTAAAAAGGGGGAGAGAGGGAGAGGAAGAGAAGACACTTTGAGGTACAATGAAACAAGAAGGGATGACTGGAAACCATGAATGCAGCATGGAGGGTAAATGACTGCGTGTGTGGTTGTGTGTGTGTGTGTGTGTGTGTGTGTGTGTGTGTGTGTGTGTGTGTGCGTGTGTTTTCTGTATGTGTTGGATAGCATGTGCACTGGGTGAATTGGTGTGTGAATGTACAAGTAAGCAAGCCTTTTCGCGTCTTTATTTTTCTCTCATTTGCAGCTCATGTGTGTTTGTGATGGTAGCCCTGCAGAGACAAAGGGTGAGGAGCTGTATAGATGTTGCCGTTTGTCAGATAGGTAGATAGAGAGCAGAATAATGGAATCAATACTATTGTCTGTAACCTACCTGCCGCTGGGCACTCTTGTCTGGCCCCGGTATAGACCAAAAGCAAGAGAGAGAGATGAGAGGAAACACACACTGACTCCGTCTGGGAGAGAAAAGAGAAGAAGCGTCTGACTGTAAGGTGATTGTCCTCCTTTTTTTTTTACATTTACTAATTGAATGAATTTATTATTTAGATTGCACGAAGCATTGCATGCCTATGTTTTTGCACAGGTGACACTTATGTCAATCTGAAACTTTTCTTCACAGATTCTTTGCATCTTTTTCTCTAACAGTTATACGTCATGTTTTAATGTTTGTGTGTGTGTGTGTGTGTATTTGTAACATAATTATGAAATTACATCTGTGTTTACAGCCTTTAATTAGTGTCTTGTCGACAGGTCGTGTCTGCATTTCGTGTCTTATTTGCATCTTGTTTTAATTGTCACTTTCCCTCAACACCTTATTTGTCTTTTCTGAACATTTCTCTCATTAGAATTATCCTTTTCCGCATTAGAAAGTCTAATGAGCAAAATTTGCAACTGTCAAGGAATTGCGATGTTGAACAATCCACATTTACACCAGCTGTAATTATGATGAATGCATTCAACACAAATGTCCATTTATGTTGTGCTAACGTGATTTGCTTTCATTAGTTCACAGTTTTGCTTTGTTGACACTGACATGAATTATGGCGATTCAAAAAAACCTAAAAAAAACACCCTCTGGCGCAGACGAGTTCAGAATTCATTTCTCATAAGTTATGACAAATGTCTGCAATTTCTTGTGGTCTGCTCCAGCTCCTGTCTGTCGCATTTCACATTAACTCAGACAATCTCAACATCACATTTCTGTCGTCCTCACACCGGGCCTGTGGCTCATGAAGTCAACCACTACATTAGACATCGTATACATTAGTGCGGTACAATTTGGTGCAGTATATGTCTCAGACACATTGCACCTTTAGTCACACTCATTTTTAGGCATTTTACATGTATGATCATACTTTCCTGATAAATGAGTCATAAAATGTGCTAATTCCTCTTCTTCACCACAGATGAATATATTCAGTTTTTCCTAGTTAGTATGTGTGATTGTGTCTGTCTACCAGTGGGTGGCCTCAGGTTATACGCAATGATTTTCTTCTTCTTTCTTTTGTCATCAAATTAAAGTTTTACCCTGATATTGTTACAATTTGACTGAGACTAAAATGTCATTATTTTTACTGGATTTGTAGGTGGATTGGTGTTTCACAAGTTTTCCTGGTATTGCTCTTCTTCGTCTTTGTCTCTTTATTTATGACCATTGGAATTAGTTTAAACGGTAAGTGGGAGCACATATCATGCCTTCTTCTTAATATTGGACTGATAAAATGTGCTAATAAGTGAGTAATACATATTGCATAATATTGTGAACTTTGAATGTTTCCTGTGGACTGTATTTCGATGTCTATTTGTCTAAATGTTCTTCACAGGATGTTGTGTAGATATAAAATGTTGTAAAGTAGTTCGGAAAAGATCAAAAAATAGAACTAATGATATTTTTCTGACGCATGCGTGTCATGTTTTAGGTTATATTCATGTCTTACATATTGTACATATGATGTACGATGTACAAACATTGAGGTTATTCCTTTTCCACAATAGTTATGATGTAAGATACTTTGTTTCTCACATCTGTATGATGAATTTCTAAAGCTGTTTTTTGAGCTCTGAAAGGCTATTAAACCTAATTTGTTCAAAACGTCCATGACATTTAACAACAGTGATAATTAATCGCTTTCCTGAATTACTTGTGTGATACAATGTGCACAGCTGCGGCATTGCTGAGATTATGTGAGCCTACTGTGAACAATGCTGTTTGCTTCGGATTGCTTCTATGCAAAACAAAAGACTAGTGTGAGTGAAATGTAGACCAATATGTCACAATCCTGTGCTGATTGGCTTTTAATTGAACTGACCAGTTTTGCTTCTGATCTGCAGAATACCAGGAGACTGGTCCGTGCTGCAGAATCCAAATGTCAGATGAGGTCATGTCTTTGTCTCGCTGGTCTCGTTGTAGCGTCTCTGCTGTTCTTTCTTTTATCGAAGCATGGGCTTTTTTCTGCATTAGCTTGCTCTGTATTTAAATCCTCTCTATGTATTTTACTTTCACAGTATGCCCCTCTGTCCCTGAGACCCTTAACCTGTGAGGTCAAAGCAGGTCACAGGTGAGGTCCTCGGGAACAGGGCTGCATTCAGTTTCAACATCCAGTTAAAAGGAGCATTTTGTATATTCTTTCTAATGATAGACAGTTTGTTGTTCAATTGTGCCTCTGTCTGACGAAATTATGATATGACTTTAAACACAAGAAAATCCTCAGAAGCTATAATATTACATTGTCTTTCCTCCTGTAATACCTATAAGTGCCTAATAGTACCTTCGCTGAATGTCTCCTTAGACTTTCAGTGTGTTTATTTGTCATGTCATGACTTGTCAGATTGGTCTGTAGGAAGAAGACGACTCCTGCTGCAGCAGAGAAGTTCTAAGGGGGCTAACCCTATTGGCTGCCTTTGTGTTGTAGCCCTGAATAGGGGCCAGTAGTAAGACAGCCGAGGGTTGTGACCCCGTCATATATGTCACTTTCAGAAATCAGCTTTACATAATGTGCATGTTCTATAATGTATACTTGAAAAGTGTTCTTTTCCATCTACCAAAATAAAAAATGTCAAAAAGCAGCTGCAATCTTTGAATGTATGTAACATCCTTTACATGCCAAATAACTCCACAGGTGTATAAAGTCACAATATTACAGTTTAAGTTCAACGTCACCATTTTATGACTATAAAATATAGAAGACACAATTAATCTCATGTGAAGATGAATCCTCTTTTTTTTCTAAATGTGTATAAATAAAAAAAGGCCTATTCTACAAGTTAATCCTTTATCAGGGTGTGAATGAGCTTAAACATGCATGAAAATATTTTGACCTTGTTGCCACAAACATGAACACAAGCAGACACAATGAAATGCACTCACACTCAACATATGTACTTGGGATTTTCCATGTCCAGGCATTTTACTAGCTGTCTGACTTTGGCAGTCCTGGAGCAGACGCTTGCCTAATATTGATTGGCTTGTCTTTGCAGAGACAGATGAATGCATTAGTACCCAGCTCACCCTGCCACTGGAAATATATTAAGTTCATGTATTAGGCACCCTGTCTGGTTGTCATGGAGATGCACAAGGAGTGAGGGACCAGGGAGGAGGGGGATAAGGATGGGGATGAGAAGGATGGGAGACAAGTGGGGGATACAGGATGTGATGAGGCAGCTGACTTGTTTTGTAGTCACTCTCTCTCTTCCTCTTTCCCTGCCTCTGTCTGTCACTTGTGTGTCCTCTCTTACCTCTCCCACCAGCTCCTCTCTTCATTTTTGTTTTTCTCTAACATTTTTTAAACATCACAAACATCACAATTTCGAAACTCCAGTACGAAGGGTGTGCACTCCCTCGGTCTCAGTGCTCACAATTGAAATGATTTTGTTGTCCCTATTGTTTCCCTTCTATTTGGCTTCCCGTCTCACCATCCCCACACCAGCAGCTAGACTTTTATTGTTTGTATATTTCTCTTGGGTTTTCTTGCAGACACACTCCCCACTTTATCCCTTCACGTACATAAGCATTTAACTCTCTGTTCATGTGCCCCTCTCCCCCACCACTGCTGCCTCCCATTGGCTCGCTCCATTTCTATGCTCTGCAGTAAAACTGGTGCATTGAGGCAGCAGGAAATGGGGACTAGAGACAATAGAATGGAGGGAAGTAGAAAAGAGGAGTCTGTGATGCTCTCCTTTTAAACTCAAGCATGATAAGAAAACATGAGTAGGATACTGCCAATATCGCACTTTTTATCTCATGTGGGACAAACACATAACATTACATTTAAAAGCTCTATTTTTCGAGCACCTCTTGGAATTTAAAATTTTATCATCACTACGAGATTGGAAATTTGAATAAAAACAGTTTACGCAAAAACCAGTGTTGTGCTGGATGCTCAGAAAATGTGCACATCTGCTTTGTGGCTTGTGTGTGTTAGCTTGCTGTTCAGCACCTCTCTTAGCTGCTATCAGTGCTTTGTGGATGTGGAAGACAGTCTTCGCCTGTGTTGGGGTTACATTTTGACTGAACACCATGTCCAGAATGTTGACGCATGCTTCAGGATGTTGGACCACATATTCAACAGCAACGAGAACGTAACTGAGGCTGGTCGAGTGGGTGCGGAACCTTTTTCTCAGAGCTAGTTTGAGTAACGAGCAACAAGTCAGTGTATGTGCAAGCGCATGCGGTAAGGAAGAAGTTAGTTGGCTCACACGTGTACGATATGTGTCCCTCTTCCAGGTAAAGGTTATGACAAACAGCTGAAGGAAATACTGGACGCAGAGATCCTGCCCTTGGTGAAGGAGTTCGACAATCAGCTGAATAACGGTAGCTAAACATCTGTCCTGACAGTAAATGAGTCTTTAGAAGAGTGTGAATTGTTAAGTAAGGTCAAAGAATAGGGGAACTAAAAATGAGATGTTTTAAAATGATGCCCTAAAGCACACGACTCACCAAAATGTGTTGAGCCCAATATTTCTGTCTTATTCCTCCTCCTCGTTTCCATCTATCAGACACAGTGTATGAGGAACGGTTGCAGACAGCAGCAGACAATTTCATTGCAGCTGCCTCCAAACTGCCTAGAGGTGAGACATGGTCTCTTCCCTTTTCCTTCATCTTTTCAGGTGTAGTAAGGCCTATATTAGGTCATTACGGCTCCCTCTGATATCTGTGCTCAGTCTGTAATACCAGAGTTACATTATTACAGTCTTTCAAATATTGTGGAGACTAAATGAAAGCACTGAGGTATATTATATTTTATTCTTTCCACAGTTTCAGGATGTGTTCCTCCATGTGGTTAGTGCCTTTATTCTTTTTTTGTCTTTTCTATATTATAATTTCTGTTTTTGGAAACAGATCACCTTTATCTGTGTTTCAGTATCAATTTAATGCACTCGTCAGGTTTCCAGAATGCAGGTGCAGTGTACAACTGTATCACCTGCCAGTATGACTCCTGTGAATTCCCCCTCGACTGTCCAGGTGTGTATTCATATGTCAAACATATTGGATTACTGATACTGTTACATCACACATTTCAAATTGTGAACTAAGCCAGACTTGGCATATCCTTACGTAACTAGATTTTTAAGTTTCCACCCTAAATTCTTGAAATGCTCCTGTTTTGATCCTTGAAATGCTCTTAGCTGAATGTCGGGATTTGAAAAAAAGACAGAGTGAGGTTTTATTTCCACACATTATATCAGAGCCCCCAAGGTACTCTTTAAGTCCTTGGCTTCTTTATGCAAGGTGACAGTTGACTCCCACACGCGACGGTTTTCGTATCAACCCTGTACAGCACAGCCGCTGTTTAGCATATCATCACTTTTACTCCACTCCTCAGAGACTGGGCTTAAGTATTATCATTAAGGAGAGCTCACGCTGCAAGAGCTGCCCCCCTGTGAATTTTATCTGTGCGTGTGTCTGTGTCTCTCTGTCTGTGTGTATGCGGGTGATTGTGTTTTTGTTTCAGTTAGAGAAATTGAAGTAATGGAGTACAGCAGAATCCAAATGTGGTGCGAAGTACAATTTCACTTACCCAAACACATCGAGGTGATCTGGAGGTTTGCAGAAGGGGTATGCTCGGCATGAGGTGGACCTCTTAGACTGTTATATCTTTGAAGAATAGTTTAGCCAAGGATTAGTGGAAAACGGTGAAACCACTAAGATCTCTAAAATAAGTAAACTGCAGTTGAGAGATGGCTGGCTTAGCTTAATTTAAATACTGGAAACAACTAGACTAACTCTGTACGTTAGGTTAAAGAAAACTGACTACAAGTAACAGGGTTTGAAAGGTGCAATGTTTTAAAAACATTAAGTTTTTAAAATTTTGGAAATACTATATAATCAGATTCATCAACCTAGCCAACGGACCAATCAAATAAAACTTCTCTATGTTTCAAAAATACTTGGTAAATCAACACACTGTTAATATAAAGTAAATGCTACTCAGCCCCATAGTCTTGATGGAAAGGCCTAACATGCCATTAAACCGATGCAGACAAAGAACTTGAAGATATAGAAATTACACCTTTCAGAACTTAAGGGGGGCTGTAGTTGATTTACTTGTCATATATTAATCAGCATCAGCTCACAGATGCTCTTTAGTAACAGTTCACGAGATAGTGTAGGTTATTGAGTTTATCATGTAAAAATGTAGTTTAAAAAGGTCATTATTAAAACTTAGGAATGCACTGGTTGTGTTCTCCTATTGAAATGCACCTAAAATGTTTTAGAGATCAGCTGCTCATGTAAAACGAAATAGAGAACTCAACAAAGAAGAAGAACTGTGCCATAGGTAGATTTTTTATAAGGCTTTCCTGTGGACAGAGTCAGGCTAGCGCTTTCCCCATGTCCAGTGTTTTTGCTAAGCTAAACTAACCGGCTTTATAGCCTAATATTTACTGATAAAATACTATCATAATAATAATGATATCAGAGTAAGTTCAGACTTCTCATCTAACATGTTGTAAGAAAGGGACTAAGGGTATATTCACAAAATGTCAAACTATTTCTCAAACAGAGCATGTTGTATGCAAGTGTATGCTTATCAAATCTCTCCGTCTTACAGTAAATAATCTCTGCCCACATTCACCCCTTTAGGTGAAAACCCAGCAGGTGGATCAGTTTAAAGAGGTGACTGCAGGGGTGGACAAACTCTATTCTATCCCTTCATCACGCTTGCAGCATCAAGGCACCTACCAGTGTGAGATCTACTTTGGCCACAACTCCATTGTGAGAGTCTACTACTATCTTACAGGTAACAAGATACACCACTTCTGGGAGGATGAATTGAAAGTTGTGATTGATATTGATCAATGAGCGGACATTGGTAATCTGGCACCCAAAACAGCTGCTTGACAGATCACACTTGATAGTGGATACTCTATCACTCTAAATACAATTGATCTGCTTAATCTACGTGTCAGAAGAAATGTGAGGGAAACCGTATGCAAACATTGTTTTGGTCACATTAACTATTTAAATTTATCTTATTAGGTGAAACATTTTCTGCTAACAGGTAAAAAGGCAAAAACAACACACAGTGAAGTATTGACAGTTTGGGATTAGTTAAATATCAGTATGAATAATGTCATTATTTAAACAAACCTTTTTGCATGTATGTGTCTTTATTTCCTGTTTTTAACCCAATGCTTATTGTAAATTTCAATTAATTTAATGTCTTTTTCTTTTTAGTTTTTCCTATGTTGAATTTTTTTTTATATAAACAACTGTTCAATTTCAATTGTTCTTTCATCATCTTCTTCATCATGTGAGTTCACGTTCTGTGCTGTATCCCTTCTCGGCACTGCTCTCTGTAAGTGACCCCCCAGGTTGCGGTAGGCCACACAGAGCTGCAGGAGATATTCGACCTGTCTCTGCTCCCTGGAGGGCAGTTACTCCCTGCGCCTGGTGGTCCTTCCCACTCCCCCCTCTTCCCCTCGTCACTGCTTCTCACCGCCTGTTTAAGTGCTGTGCTACTGCTGCTGTTCCTCTCCCTGGGGTAAAACAATTACTAAAACAACTGCTTTATTTGCATAATGTGAGACATAAACAGCATTGATACTTAAATAATAGAAATAATAGATACACCTAGCCAGGACAGTATAATAATTAGCCACTTCTTCTCTGACGATTTCAGGGCTCTGTATTTTGCAGCAGTACCTGAGAAAACAAGTTATTCTGAACAACAAGCAGAGGGAGATGATGATGAAGATTTGAGATCATGACAGTTATGAAGTCACATGTAAATAAAAAAGCACTCAAAAAGCATTTATTGAACTGATTTACAGCAAAGTTTACTGAAAACCTGTGTGTGAATTCTTTTACCACTAGGGGGCAGTGGTACACTGCTACACTAGGCCCACCAAGTGAAGCGATGCTGTGTAACCACATTAATCTGTCAGTGGAGGACATTACTGCAATATTCACCTAATTATTGTATTTCCTATAAGTAAAACTTACTATACTTTATGTGCCACTTAACCCACATTTTAAATTAAACTAAACCAGCTTCCATGGGAAATTAATTTTGTACTTCAGATCTATATCTATAGTTGGTTATGTTGTATTTGATTTGATTTTATATATTCATATAGTTCATAAATGTAAATTAGTAGTTACAAGAAGTTAACTTTTACTTTTTATATTTTAAGCACATTTTATTGAAAGTGACTATCTTTCTATTATCGATGTTGTTTATCATGTATGGGGTCACATACACTAATAGTGTCAAAATATCTATTTTAAAAATAAATTAGTTTAGCCACAATAATGAAAGAAAATGTTTATGTTGCCCAATCACATAGAAAATTCCTTTTAAAACAAATGTGCTTAAGTATATAGATAACTTAATAATCCCCTTGGGTAGACAGGCTGCCATCTTGAGGTGTTAAGGGTTCAGGGTTCAGTGTCTTGTCTACAAACACTTAATATGTGGCCGGGAAGCAAACCATCAACTCCTGGGTTCCTGGACTGCTGCCAATGAAAATCAGTTGAACTTCCCTACCTACTGTGCCACAGTCATCCCGATCAAATATTTAATATTACTTTAACCGTCTATCATAGATACTTCTTTCTCACTTTTTTTTATTTAACCAATGTGAAAAGTGTGACAGATCTGGCTGACAGATAAAGGTTTCAAGCTAAGGCCTACAGATCGGCAGGAGAAATACTATTGATACTGATGTGTTAGATGCTGGGTAAGGGGTAATAAAAATATAGAATGACAGCCAAGACTGATTTGTATAAAGAGAGGGTGGATGCTAGAATGCATACTGGCAGGACAAAGTGTAAAAGTATTGTCATGACTCCATAATCGAAGTAACAGGGCAGAAGTGGGAAGGGTAGTTCAAGTGCAAAGGGCAGTCTGTTTTTAAACACTAAGTCTTCAGTCAGGACAGGAAGTAGAGTTGTGATTGAATGGAAGATGAGGTAAAGGTTGAGTGTGAGTCTTATGGAACAGACTGAGTGCTGGGTGACGGGCTCAGTGACCTTCAGATTAAGGTGCTGATAAGGCAGTGGGTCTTTTATTGTTTATATTACGGTAGAAAGTGATGATTACCCAAACTTTCAAGGACCTTAATGAAAAACAAGAAACTTGAAAGAATACAACAGTCTCAGACTATAGAGGCTTCAGATGATCCACAGGAAAAATATTTTACATTGGGTGGCAAAGGAGTGGCTGGAGGTTTTGGCAGGACAGCAATACACGGCAGCATCTGGGTTTGCACACATTAAAATACACTGATTTAGAAACATACAAAAACAAAAAGATGTTTTTAAACATACTAATGGTAGTTAGTCAGCCGAAAGATATATGGACAAAGAATAAAAACATGAAGTGAGGTCTTTAACCTAAAAGGTTTATCTTGAATTTGCATTGGATTTGTTGTTGTCACACCAGAGCTGTGGTCCAGAGAACAGTTGGTTGTTAAAAAGAAAAACAGCATCTCCAAAACACCAAACTGAATCATATGTGAAAACAAGGAAGTCCTTTAATTGCAAAACAGATTTTTAATCACAATGTGACTCTATAGTCATTTTGTATGTTTGCCAATATATTTAATGCTAGAGGTCAAAATCCGCCTGCAAGGCTGATCAGGAGTGACTAGAAGAAGTCATTACACATCATATAACATATTCTTTTACTACATCTACGTGACCTGTTAGGTTAAATAGTTCCTCTGGTGAATACAGCCTGAAACACATCTTATCATCTAACATCTGATTGTTGCCACCCTCACCTCAACTGTGTAGACCAGAGAAATGTATAATTTTTGGGTAGAAACAACAAGGTACATTTCTTTATTTAAAAAAACACTGAGAGAAATATTGACCTCTGCATAAACAACTGGCACTAAAGTGAGCAGAGCTTCTGTGGTCTAATTGAAGGAGCTGAAATATGTGTTTCTCCGCATCATTATTGACTCCCTATAAGACTATACAAGGCATGGCCCCAACCTCCATATTTGATCCTTAAAATATATGGGAACCAGTTTGAGATCCTGAGGTAGTAGGCATCCTGGTTAAAAACTCAGGGTGACCGAGTCTTTTTCATCAGGACTCCAAGGCTCCGGAATAACCTGCACGAGAAAATCCAACTATCTGAGCTCCACATCTCCTTCAATGGGAGATATTTGCTTTGTTTATTTTTATTAGTAGTAGTAATGTTAGTATTAATATTATTAGAAAACCTGCTCAAAGTTAAACTGTTTAATCATTATCATGAATGCTTAACACAGTATAGTATATTCAGGTTATATTCTATTCACAATCTTGCGAAAGAATTCAATGTAGACCTGGCACTGGTACTTCTAAAGGATGCATTACATTCAGAAGCATTTTTGACCTGGTACACCTACAGTGACCTACCTGGTGGTTTCTTATCCAGACTGTTATTCAACCTCAGAAATACTTTATCTTTGTATCTTCTATCTATCTATCTGTGAAAGTGAAACCACTTTGACAAGTTTAGTTAGTCCCCAAAGAGAGAACAGAACAGTATTTAACAATTGTACCCTTTAATACACAATAAATTATGAAAGATAACGTTGTTTATAAGTGTTCTGCTAAGTTGTTTGCTTTTTTGTAATAGATACATAGTTGTTAGGAACCTCCTGTTTTGTCCTGATAACTGTGGTTAGTGGTTCCAGGTACCATGAGGTTGTATAAGAGAACTCAGGCACAGTCTGCTACATCACATCAATTGCTCCTTTTTTCCTGGAGACCACAGCACCCATTCTTAGGGAAAAAGGGATTCAAATTTGAGAGATAACACACAACATCAAAGATTTCCAATCAGTGGTAATTAGTAAATGTTGGCAGGTACTATAATGTTGAATGTTACAGTCTTTCCCACAGCCTTTTTGCAGAGATTTATTTATAGTGTAGTGTAGTGTTTGGTCTGATTCACCAGAAACTAGACATTCCAAAGACTGGTAGCCTTTCATGCTATAAACAAAACACTACATTCAAGAGATTGCAGTTTAACTATGGCTTTGAATTCTTAAACCACATCGCTACTGCAGTAATAATTTGGGTGAGTTCAGTTAAAGTGATTGACCAGTCATGAGGAAGTTATGACTGTACTGGATAGGACACATGAGGAGGATGTCAGATGCAGCCGTAGCCTGCATTCAACTAATGCACGAATATATGTAAGAATACATTTTTAACTTGAGAGTTTTATGATGATAATATTCACAATGTCAGAGTTGTGTTTATAAGGTGGTTTTAATATTTGTTTTCACCTTAAGTTAAAAAGCTGATTGCCATTGCCATTCACAAGACATGGTAGACATGGCTGTCTATCACATTCACAGCCCTTTTTTGGATCAGTACCGGGTAGTCATAACAGGACTTGCGATCTGTAACACTCCAGCTGAGTTTGGAAATTGCACCAGTTTTCACATAAAGACAGAGATGAGGGTGAGAAATTAGCACCTGATCAGCAGCTCTCCACGGGCAGATGGCAAGGTGCCAGGACACTAGTTTAAAGGCACAGTTAATATGTTTGAAACATGCTACAATTAAAAAAAAAGATATGGATTCTTCATTCTTCACGATTGCTCAGTTACATCCCAAACTGCTAATTATGTTATCCACTATGCTCTACTGTACTCTACTGCATTCATCAGACATTCAAATATCAATTCAAAAATAATGACGGCCTGGTAGTAGAGTGGTTAAGGCAGAGGGCTGGGAAGCAGCAGACCTGGGTTCCCAGCTGAGGCACCCAGCCCATCCCCCCATACCAGGTGTGTCCCTGAGCGAGACACCCAGCACTAACTCCCTGAGCACCGACTATGGCTGCTCACTGCAGGCATGGGTTAAATGCAGAGAAGAAATTTCACTGCGTGTTGTACACTGTATAATGATGTATGTGACAAATAAAGAAAAGTTAAGTTTAAATATACTACTTAATCTAACGTACTTTTTCAAGAGCACTTTCCTCCAAACACTAGAGGTCCTGGTTCAAAAACATGACCTCTACTATCTTAAGTATTGATATAGAATAAAAGCGAATGCTAAGTTCTGCTTGCCAAGAGTTGCCTCCCCTTACCCTAAAGCAAACCCAACCTTTACCTAGCACTATCCACCCAGGGGAGGGCGCTGTATGAAACCTGAGCAAGATAAGTACGGTGCATGCAATCCTTAGTAAGCAAGCGAAACATGGCTTACGACTAAAGACTGGCATCAAACAAGGCAGTGTGTCGGTCGTTATTTTAAATATTCAAAACTTGCTTCTGAACTGTGATTGTTGCAATTTAATCTCACATGAGCTATAGCATTACTCAACTGACTCCAAGCATTACCCACTATAATCTCTTCCTTCATTAAGTATTACTCACAGGAATTTTATGGTGTCTCACTATTTGCAGTTGGGTCTACATAGAAGAATTGTAACAATATCGTCCTGCCAGTGTGAACCCAACAGTTTTCTGATGTGACTCCTTTTACTGACTCATGCATCGTCATTACTGGAAGGCAGTCAGTGGCCAGATTATACTACAAGCATCTCTTTATCTGAAGACGTTGGGGCACTGAGGTCTATTAGGCCCCATTTCTACCGCTCTTGTCTCTTCGTCATCCAGTACCTCAGGTGTCAAGCACAACCATGTTCCACGTCCAGTCTCCTCAGTTTCTGCTGCCATAACCACAAGCCTCAGGTGATCTTTGGTGCCAAGTGACCAATTATTCCTGATACCGCCACCATTACCTCTATTGTTTCTGTTTCAGAATAGACGCATAGCATGTTACTGACGTCTCTGGTCACCCTGCTCCATAAACTGTGTCCCCAGCAGAAGCCACAGCAACCCTAGAGTTTTGCTACTGAGATCTTTCATTGTGATTTCCCAGCCAGTTTCCTTGTTCTGTGTTAAACCTGTTGATTCCTCACATCTTTGCCCCTGCTTGTCCCTATTAGATGCTTCTGTCTCGCCCTGTGTGGGTCATCTCTTTCACTTCCCAGATCTCCTCATTGCTTTGAACTGTAGATTTTGCAAGCTGAAGAGTTCCTCCCAGTTTAATCGTGTATGAGCTATAGAATTACTCAACTGATCCCTAATCACTACCTGCGTTTAGTATGGCTCCCTAAAACAATGTTAAACTCCTGTTAAAGAGAAATACACATTTTATTTTAGTTAAAAATTGAAACTGGACCTTATTACAGTTAGTTACGCACGGCTTCTTACTAGAACTGAGTTATGACAAAACTAAGACATATTGCTAAACTAAACTGTGCTATGAATTCATTAGTTCAGCATTTTCTTCCTCCTCTTTTCCCATCCACATTAGGAAGCAGTGACATTTTAACTTTAAGTTGTCTTGCTACAGGACAAACTAGTCCTGTAGGAACGCTGGCTCTATTTTGATCAAGGAGCTGGACACCTCGACATCTGTGGCAGAGCAACAGGCGCTAAGCAGGCTCCTGTTAATCATGGAGAATCTACTGCATCCACTGCACAGCATCTTCTTTAGACTGAGAAGCATCTGTATGCTGCTGTTGCAGTATGTGAATTTCCCTATGGTGTTCATCCCAAGGTATCCATCCATCCATTTCAGATTCAGATTTTCAGATTCAGATTTTATTTGTCACGTGCACAGTACAATATTTAGTGAAATGCTTAGCATCAGGTAGATGTGGGTTAGTAGGGTCCTACCTCCTAATTATTTATTCTGTTCCATTATAGTCACAGTGAACCTGGTTAAGGCATAAAAAAAACATGTTTAAGTTCTGGCACATTATATAGATGGTTAGAAGGTAGGAGAAAATCAGGGGTTGGGTCTAAACAACAAGATACTAAACTAAAGTAACAACACTGACAATGGAAACCTTTAGATAGGCAACAAACAACTGTAGATTCAAAGTGCTGTGTTTTGTCAACATGAATTTTATTTACATAATATTGCATCTTTTGACCAGGTTTTTAGGTGCAGTTTACCACTAAAGGTTAACAGTAGGTACTACAACAACAGATAACAACCTATGTATGAGCCATGGGTTATTATGATGATCAATCACAACGAAGGGAGTGACCTGTGTTAAAAAAGTACCCACACTGTTTCTGTCTGTAGTTTGAGAGGTCTGAGTTTTGTTAAAGCAGCAGCTGTGTCTGCAAAGTTTAAGTGTAAGATACCATCCTAAACAAAAAATATGTTAAATGTACTGACTAGAGTGAAATAAAGTAAATTCTCACACTGTCAGTAATAGTTTTATTTTTATTTTTGCAGCCTCCAGTGAAATTATGATGAGATGAGATCTAAGGTGTTTAAACTATGTGCAAGTGTTGGCCTGTTGTTGGCCATAAGCCGTGGTGTACTTGAAGAAGCCAGTAAAACCCTGTAGTGGTTCTGTCATCTACTGACTGGCAGCTGACCAGTTGCTAAAACTTTATCTTTTCATGTTATTCACCAAGTATTATCTTTTCTTATGTATGATAAGTTAGTGTATGTTGATGTGTTGATAGAGTATGTTTTACGTGTGCTTTATCACCCACCATAGCCAGATTTCTAATATAATTATTAAAAAACATTTGCTTATATTTTATTTACCACCACAAACAGTAAAATTACATTTAGGATTAGATGCATATAATAAAGACCAGATCCCAAAATGCTATAATAATTGTATAGATCTGTTTATCTATATTTAGCATGACAAAAAACATTTAGTACTTCTGAGAGTTGAAGAAACTTATGGTTCCCCTTACATGCCTGTGTCTTATTGGGAAGAAAACACAATGTGACGAGAGGCTGGGATCTAAAGTCTTTATAAAGCACACGTCGAGAATCTAAATATAGTCAGACATGACTCAACACTCAACTTACCATGTAATGAGCAGATTGTTTACTGTATTTTTTTTTGCTAGATTTGGAAGTTGCCAAGACAACCAAACTTCAGAGAAAATAGTGAAATGGCATCTGAACTATGTTGCGCTACTCTAGATTATATTTATTTATTTACATTTATACCACGGCCCTGTACAACATGGTGCTTTTACTGTGAGTCTTTTAAAAGGTTTCTCTCTTATGAACCCCAACCCACTCTCTGTATCTAAATAGGTGACAGGCAAATGAGAGGAGTGTCTGGAAAATGAAATGCATCATTAAGGTTCTACGTCAAAAAAAGGTCCTTCAGCAGATCTCCCTACTGACAGAGCCATAAATCTTTTTTTTCTCTGAGAATTAGGTGTTGATTTAAGGTGTAAAGTTGGTTAA
Organism: Microctenopoma stevenorrisi; assembly: GCA_032270685.1. Classification (NCBI taxonomy): domain Eukaryota; kingdom Metazoa; phylum Chordata; class Actinopteri; order Anabantiformes; family Anabantidae; genus Microctenopoma; species Microctenopoma stevenorrisi. The sequence continues at coordinate 11,485,871 of JAUMTR010000008.1, forward strand.
CCTGTAACTTTGAACTGTTTAAGACTGTCACTCATAATTTTAAATATTGTGCACCTATAACATGAGGAAGCAACCCTGGCTTTATTTGCTTGGTTAGTTGCAGCACTCAAACCACTGACTTGCAGAACATTTCATAGATGACCTTTGGTAAATACATGTGGCAACTTACTTCTTATCCTGTTGTATTTTTCCTCTTAAGGCACATTTATCACACGCTGTATCTCAGGAACAAATTATCTGATTTTGATAAGGGAGTAACTGCACCGTTCTGTCACTTTAAAAATGGTACTCACCGGTATAAGGACCACAACATTACTTGCACACACTGTGTGAGAAGTTCAGATAATAATGTTTCAGGGAATCCAGTGAAATGAAGTGATGAATTGTGGGACTTTTCTGCATTGTCATTCCAACATGATAAATAAATTCAGTTCAAAAATAAAGTGACTATTAGCACTAATTGCTCTTTACAGTGGATTCCGAAACATGGGAAAAGTTTTGAGCTCTGATTGGTAACCACTGGTATGCAGCTTCCAATTATGTGTTTTTGCGCAAGTTCCAGTAAATGATGGCAGCTCCACCAGCATGAGTGTGAATACTGCAGCTGAGATCACCAGATGAAAACCGTCTCTGTAGACTGGGAAACTCCCTCAACGTAATTTGTCCAAATATTGTATGCCAAAAATAACTAAAATACTAAGTGTAAATCACAGTTTTTATTCTACTTCATAAAGCAATTCATTTTCTCAAATGTATTTCTTTTTTTCTTGCTTATTATTATTTTTTTTTTTGCATAAAGGAGGGAAAAGTAAATCATAAAGTACAGGCCATAAATGTAGAAAATACAGGATTAGTAATGGAAACCAGGAACCACATCAGTAACAATGTGAAAACAACCTTGCAGCATATTGTTTTGTTATGTAGAGAAAAACATGTAATTATTTATAATTATACATTCTGAAATATTACAGGAATTCTCATAGTACATATTTCGTCTTATTTACAGCCATGTTGACAGTTTTCTCATTTCTCTGCATATCATGTCGTGGTAATTATTACATTTGTACATAGTAATGTAATAATATTGTAAAACTAAAGGAATCGTAATCGGTTTTCACAGGCTATGGAGGAGATGCTGCACTCTGGTAGTAAAGTTCGTTTACAGTCTACTTCAGGGAAATACAGCTTCCTCTAAGACAAAATAAGCTCCTCATTGGATCTAATGTTTGCCAATAGTAGGAGATCAAACGTGAGCCTCAGCAGCTGATACATCTTTCCTGATGTCAGTAAGGGAGGCCCAGACAGGGTGGGGAAAGGCTGGCTAATTGAAACCAGATTTAAGGGAAGTGATGCTTGCTTTGTCAGTCGTAGTTTTTTCCTTTTCTCTTATTACACGGACTCACAAAACACTTTTTCCACTATACCACCCTAGGGCTCTGACATCCACATTGGCTAGTTTACAACTTCGGCAGACAAGTCATGTTATAGATGTTGCTTTTGGACCAAACACTACTGTAGTTATCACTGAGGAATCTAATGAGTAACACTGGGACTGCTCTTGAGGAAATACAGACACTTTTACCAACGTGAGAAAGTCTCTTCTTATCTTTGAGGCTTGCATCAGACATTTTGACTCACTGATTATCTGCCAGATACTCAGCCAGATGTGTCTACTTTTTGTATTAGTACAGTCTACTGTCAGGGCTTTTGTAGTCATCTAGTTACAGTTGACAGTTGTAAAATTTATATCGTAATGGCATTTATTTTCAACAATGGGCCATTATTTCCACACATGATCACATAACAGAAAAGCTGAGAATCATTGTTTCTACTTGCCCACTGATAGTATATTGGTATTGAGTCAGCGTTTGGTAGACAAAACATACTATTACCATGATATTCATCATGATAACTTCATGGTAACACAATCACTACAACTGTTTTCTAACATCGACTCCAAATTAGGTCCAGGAATGATCTGGAATTGCCCTTCCACCTATACAGCAAACAGAAGGCTGCAAGGATGATAAATAAAGTCTTCTGATTCTTCTGATCCCCCTGAGGCATGTAATTGCAGCAAAGGTACGATAGGGGGCTAATCTGAAATTCAACAGTACATTGGGGTGAAACTGGGGGTGCACAAGTGGGTATAGGTAAACATTTTGGACCCCTAGGTATGGTATCCAAGAGGGTATAGAAAGGGAATTTAGACAAAGAGATTATTGGACATTAATCTGATTTGTGTGCCCACTATTGTTGGTGTCATTTTGTGGCAAATAAACCTATTTTTTCCACTTCAAAACTTGTCTCCCTCTGCTCATCAAGAGAAGTTGTTCAACTATGTGTTAGACCATAAATTTGGTCAAGAATAGACATTCACACCAGGTCTACTGGAGGTCACTTTTTAGAGCTCTGACAGTACTTATCCTGTTCCTTCTTACACAAAAGAGCTGATACTGGCCTTGTTGAGAACCTTCAACGGCCCTGTGCAGCTGTCCTAGAGTGAATGTCTTTACTTTACTTTGCTTGGCAGACGCTTTTATCCAAAGCGACTTACAAGGAGCTAGCGATTGTGTCTGGCTCAGGGACACACCTGGTAGGGGATGGACTAGGAGTCAGAAGGGGTTTCGAACCTGCGACCTTCTGCATCCCAGTCTGACGCTTAACCCATTGAGCTACCAGGCCGCTGGAATCTCCTCCATGTTCTTGAGCCTGTGCTGGGAGACACAGCAAACCTTCAGTCAATGGCACGTATTAATGTGCCTGCTGGAGTTGAACTTTCTGTGCAACCTCTGTAGGGTCCCAGGCATCACCTCATGCTATCAGTAGTGACACTGATCCCAGTCAAATGCAAAATTACAGAAAAGCAGTCAGAAAAAGATAAGGAAGAGGTATCTGCAGACTCCACCTGCAAAACGACTCGTTTTTTTTCATTGTTGACGATTTAGACTAGATCAGATCAATATGTCAGAATTCTAACTGACCTGATACTATATTCTGTTTAAAAAGTCTTCCTTTAAGTTTTTTGAGCAGTGTAGATAGAGTCAGGGCTTTTGTAGAATTTCGCCTGTTTCCCATCCATCTTCTCTGATAACTATAAAATAAATTCTAATAATATTATAAGGCCCTAATAATATGTTAATATAGTAGTAAATAATATTAGCATGCTTTAACATCAGTTTATATTAAATAATTTTACCTCGTTCAATTAGTTTAATGCTTATATTGTGTTGCAATGCCATACAGCTGTAATCGTTAACGTACCATTTCCATCTCCTCATCCACACCTATCAAAATGTTTAGAGGCACCATCCATAGCCGAGAGACATACATATAACTGAAATAAGAGCAATTGACATAGGCAATAATGCTGCACTGATGTTGACCTGTAAGAGCCACGGTGATGTTTGTGCAACCAGGAACACCTTAATTATGACGTTTTTTTTTAACTGAACATATACTGCATATTTGCCTGTTTATTTAGTCCTGTCAACAACTAAATCACAGCATCACCGTTTAGTCATTCCCTTGGCACATTTACTGCTTTTTAAAACGCTATAAGCAAGCACTCCACCCTATATGTTATAAAAAAAAGTGTTCATGTCAAACAAAGATAGTTGTTTCTCACTTGAGATTGATTAAAAACCTGGTGTCCCACCCAGCTCATATAACCTTTGTTATAAAAGCAAGAGCACCACCCTTCTTGTTATGTAAAATATTCACGCATAAAATAAAGATCAGAGTCGCTGATTTAAAGTTAATGAACATTTGCTGCCCCAGTGTTTTTAATTGTGCAGTTTGGCTGTTCCAGACTTGTTAATGCCTCTTATAACTTTGGATTAAATGAAACAAAATCATATTAAATCTATTTATATAACACATTTAAAAACAACCGAGGTCGACCAGAGTGCTAAATAATTTTCAAAAGCAAAGGCAATATTGGAATAAACTGAGTATACAAAAATAAAAACAATAATAATGATGCTAATGAAATAAAATAAAACAAAAAAAAAATTCAAACAACAGAAAAGACAGATCATTACAAAACAGAGAAAATAAAGAAATAAAAATATTAAAGAACACCCAACATCTTTCAAGAAATGAGGTTGTGTAGCCATATAGTCTTATAAGAATTGGTTATCTATAAGGGACTTTTTTCATTTTAATTACATATAGTTTTTAACATTGTGCATTTAGAGACATTTTTGTTTTCCTGCTATAACATGTAAATAGGTGCTAAGTAATGACTTAATACTAAGGGATGACTAAAGATTATTCTTTCCCAATAGGGGAAAGAATTCACAGACAGTATGTCATGGACCATGGCATTTAATTACTGCTGTATGTGGTCAAGCAAAAGATTTCCTCCATCCACATGAACAGGCATGGACACAAGGAAAAATGTTATGGTTGCTGAGAACCCACTCTGGAGGTTAGTGACATATGTCACTATCTGATTTGTTCTACGGATTTGCAGATAAGAAACTTACATGAGTTTCTTTACTACATTTATGACAATGCTTCTATTTATCGAGTAAATATGCTAAACCTGTTGGTCCACACAGGGCAATGACTACTGTGTTGGTACTTTATAGTACTGAGTAATATGTATATAATACTGCTAATACTGAGATGAATAAAAAGTCAAAGAAAAAAAAACTATGACCACATTAAAAAGTTATAGATATGGTTTAGTTGGATGTACACACTACCGCGCGTATACTTAAAGACACAAACTGTGTATCCATATTTCCTTATGTTAAGGAATAAACAATTACAGTACAGAAATATAGCATGTTTCGCACAAAAGTCAAATTAAGTTTTTCATTTAGTGTGTTGTTTTGGTAACAAAACTTTGTGTCTGTGAGCAACTGTTCCCGTTCAAAGACCAGAATAAGCTCAAACAACTAAACTCAAATTAAACTTACTAAAAATAAACAAAAAACTGGGGTTACAGTACTAATGGATGGTTGAAGCAGACTCTGACAGCGTGCCCCACAATTTTGAGGCGTAAACAGGGAAACTCGATGTCCTCCAGAGATGCCAGACACTGGCAACTTGGTCCTTTGATTGTCCCAGAAAGCACCTAACAATAAAAACTAGTTAAAAGCTAGTTTTGCACCATGTTCTTAGAGCTGCAGCTGGCAATCACCCCCAAAGAGCAAAAATGTTCTTGAAAACATTTGGGCCACATATCTATGTTTCCTCTGACTCACAGAGTTCTTTGCCCAAGTCTAACCCACATGTATAGCATGACTGTCTGATGCGCTTTCATAGCCTGAGCCATTTTTGACACACACACGAATGCCTTGCTCAATACAAGAGAAAAACAGCTAGAACTTTTCTGCGACTTGAGCTTTGTTATTAAAGTTTCCTTTGCTTGGACCTTCTCTTGCCCTGGTCTGCGTTTTAATCCTCCATTTTATATGTGATTCTGACAATCACTCAGCCTGGTTCGTTTCCTACAGGAAATTTTATTGTTGAATGTTAAGTTTATCAAATTATTACTGTGTTTTTGTACAACCGTGTAGATAAATGCATACCGTTTCATGTTTTGTAATCAGATTGTGACTGTAATGCATATGTTTGTCTTTCTTTCATGTCTTTAGAATTGATTTCAGCCAGTTAAACTTTGCATGGTTCTTTAAAAACAACACGATATTGAGGCAAAAAAAACAAAATGATGCACCTTAGAAAAATATTTTATTTACCCTTTAACTTCATGTGTTTGTAAACCCATCAGTTTGTTCACATTTTCAGACAATGCCCAGCAATTACAGGTATAAAACATGTTTTCTTGCTGTAGGAATCAAAGTGCATCTTCATAAAGCATACTGATAGTTCATATACTAAAATAACAAAATTCAGTGAAACAAAGTGATTCCATGCTCTGCATCCCAAAACGTGTTACTCTGTGGCAAAATGACTTATTGGTATAGTTCTTCCACCCAAAGAGCATTATTAGTTTTGACTGACTGTCTGGAGTAGCAGGTTTATTAACCCTGTGGAAGCCATCGGCACTTGTGAGAACCTGTAAGTTTCTTTGTTCATCCTGGCTTTGAGTGTGAAAGACCCGTGGTTCATGAGGTAAGCCGACTCATGAACCAGTCTTCCTCTCTGTTCATGACTACAATGTTCTTGTCATCAAAGGAGTAGTGATGCTTTGCATCAGTCACACTATTATCGTCTAGTTTTATCTTAGGGACACACAACCCTTTTTCTGCTGGTACATTTTTTCTGCTGCACAATACTATAAATGAATTCTGTGATTTCAAGTAACTCTGCAAAACTGCAGAAAGTGCCATTCAGAAACATGTGCAGTAACAGCAGTAATGGTGAAGTAAACTAAACTGACTCAGTGAAGGAGAGCTCTTTGTCTTAACGTTATCTACATACACAAACAAGGACATATTTTGTGAATATCTAAAAAAATAAATTATACCATGTACACAGCCTTTAGTACAAGTGTTTTACTTAAAACAGCCCATCTTTAGATATAAATAAATGTCCAATGGTAGACAGGAAATCTCTCCAACCATCATCTGACAAATACCTGAAAACATCATTATAGTTCCATTAAAATATGCAACAACAACTCAATTTAAATTATACATTAGTCATTAATGTATAAATATTTATTCCCTTGTTTAAGTTTGTTAGCAGCTGTGTGAAGGTTTGTCAGAAAATTCACAAAAATATCAGACTAAATAAATAAATAAAATCAATGATATAACACAAACGCAAATAAATAAACATATTCTGAGTAAAACTTAGGACCTAAACACTCAGTGTATAACTTTGAGAACGTTTCCTACATATCCTGCGGAACCACACCCAGTAGAGGAACATCATAAGTAGCCAGTAACCTGCGTAAGCAACAGAGCCAAAGATAAGAAACTCGGTCTCCAGTGCCTTGGCTGGGCTTAACCAGTCCTGTTGACTCTCCTTGTAAATCCTGTAACTGAGCCCACCTAACAAAATGGCTGCCCACACTGACAGGGGAAGGAGGGGGATATAGTTCCCCACAATGTTACGCCTGCCTGATGTCCCCCAACTACTTTTATTCATGGTCAAAATGGCAAAGTACTTAGCAGGCAGCAGGCTCGTCATGTACAGAGCTGAGTACAGGGACATAAACACCATCACAAAGTCCCTGCGCAGAATACAGGCATAAGCTGCTTTAATAAGCCCGATCAGCTGAATGCAGCACAGAATCCAGAGAATGTCCCACAGCGTGCCCGTCCAAAACAGCTGGATGATGGTGGCAGTGACAAAGAAGGGGAAAATACCTGACACTATGGACTCATAGGTCATCCAGAGGTGATGCTTGTGCCACCACATTGCATTGTAGAGCCACTCGCGGAAGTAGGATTTTGTCCAACGAGTCTGTTGGTTGAGCCAGCGCAGAAACTGAGCAGGTGTCTCTGTGTAGCATTTGGAGCGAGCTGTGTATCTAATGAAAACGGTAAAATATAAGACCTTTATGTAACCTGTTGTATTTATGACCATCACATGATTTGAGAATCACTACGTATTTTGGCATTTCTTCATATGTCTAAAAACTTACTTTGTGGCGTAACCCATGCTCAGCATACGGTTGGTGAGATGTCTGTCATCGCCGAACGTGCAGTGAGTCCCCAGAAACTCCTGATTGTACCAAGACTCCAGAAACTGCTGGAGCAGATCATTTCGGTACAGACCTTAGCGTAGCAACAAATAAAATAAATATTAGTAACTACATGAATGCCATATGTACCACTGCTCCTCAATAAGAACCACAGATTTGTCCACCTACCCAAAGGACCGCTTATGCAGGACACACAGTTGAAGAAGGACTGGCAGGCCCTTTCAATGTTGAACGCCATCCAGTACCTGAGACTGCTCATGAAGCTGATGTAGGAGTCTTTCAGATTGAGGATCATCACATCTCCTCCTACAGCACCATACTTGGTGTTACTCTCCAAAACCTTACACAGCTCCACTGTGGCCAGTGGGTCTAGTTTAGTGTCAGAATCACACACCTAATAAAGCGGTAAAAGAAAACGTAAAGGGGTAAATTGAGTCATGTCACTAAAATCATACCATGCTTTTTTTTAAATAAAATGATCATAATTTCAGAGAAAATAAAAATTCATACCTGGATATAGTCAACCGAGGAGCCAAGAGCTTTAAATGCTGTGTACATCACCTCTCGCTTGCCACCCCACTTCTGCATGATGCACACACACCTCTTGCTCTGGATCAAATACTCAATTTCTTTTCGCTGCAAATCTTCTCCTGTAATATAATCCGTATCCCCTTCTGGGCCAATTGCCGTAGCCATTTCCACGTCCTGCTGGGCCTGAATGGGGTCCCATGTATGGTAATTATTCTTCCAAACATAACAGCCAGGGTCCTGGTCTGCAAATACCTTTTTAAACATGTCCATCATATACTGGTCATTCTCTGAGTTCCCATCTATAACCATTATGATGCGCAGCAGCTCCGGAGGATACTTCAGGGCCCTCACGGAGTTCAGGCACTCTTGAAGATAGTCAGGGTCCTCTTGGTAAGCTGATATAGTGAATCCGATGGTTTTGGTAAAGGAGCACGGCTGTGTGCGGGCTTTCATTCGCCGGTGCTCGATGAAGGCAAACATGCTCTGCACAAACACATGGAGTGAGAGGAGTAATCCATAAAAGCCAAACGAGATGATTCCAAACATGGAGGTCACGAGTTGGAAACCCTCAACATAGGCCCATATCATCACACCCAGGACCAGCAGAGCAAAGAGGAAAGTGAGGATGGCGCGTATTATTAAGCCCAGCTTCTTCAATAAAGATTTCAGCTCCATTGTGTTTCTTTATCTTAGAGACATAAAGACACCATGTTAGTATGGCTTGTAGACTCATCATAGATGGACAACTGTCTCTGTCAAACAAAGAATCAAGTGGTTGTGATAAATTCAAGTGGTTGTTTTATGTGAACTGTTGTAAAACATGTTAGGAAGCATCACCACTTGGAAAATAATAAAGCAGACAGTCTTTTAAATACGTTAGGCTTCATTATATTGTATCTTAAATCCTGGATGACCAGACTCCTCATACTGGAACTTGTATCACTGACAATTACAGTATCTACATGTCTGTCTGTCTGTCTGTCTGTATATATGACACAATTTTAATAATTTTGGCTCCTTTAAATTTCAAACTGAAAATATTCTACATGCTAGTTTTCAATACCTATGATTTACAGTCAATGAGTTTGACTGCTGTAGTCTAACAACAGATGTTAGACTACTTCCCTCGTGAACCTTTACCAGGACATTCACTGCTTTTGTCTATACAGTTACCAAACCCACTTTAAGCACGTGTTAATTATTTCTTATGAAATCCACAGTGGTGGCATGAGCCATGGCTGAGCCAAAATGATGAAACTCTTCTTATTAAACAAGCACACAAAACAACAGAATTATGACAGAAATCTGCTACATTTTTGAATAAAAGTAACACGTTCTCATCAGCTGCGTAAGTAATACTTAATCAAACGATAAATCAAATTATTAATTGCCAGAAGAGTAAATCTATATACAGCTAGAAGTGTAAATATCGTGCATCCAGTCTTTATTCACTCGTCATTAATAACATTTGTATTTATTATTAAAAAATAATATTCCATTTTAAATTCTTATATTTGCGAGTATGCATGACTATTATGAAGACAAGTTACAAGCCTACCTGATCACGTTCCCTGACTTTGAATTTGCGAGACATCCACTCTGTGATTCTCTTGTCCGGCCGAGAACTTCCTTCGTTACTAGAGTGAGGAGCGGATGGAGACATGTGCGCGCTTTAAATGAGGAATTATCAATTACGCGCGCCTGCGCTGACTCAGACATGCGTCAGTGGTAAGGCGATGGTCCCGCTGAGGACATCACAGTGCGCGGTGTATATCGCTGTTTTGTTTTTTCATTTTACCATGGTGATGTTCATGGGAACTTCCTACATAACGTTTTCAAGTTTTCCTGCAGAAAACAGAGAACATGGAGAACCTTCCACCCACCTCATACTTTTCTCATCATCTCCTTAAGACCACCACTTTCTTACTATTTTTTCTTTTATAGCAAGGGTCAAACATTATTTTTATTCATTTCATTCATTTTGTGTCTAATCGATTAGCTATAGAGAGATAAATCCAAATCCAAGAACTCGAATATAAAGCATAAGTAAGCGAATCAAAAATCAATTAAACGTTTAATAACTTAAAGAATAAATATATCACAAAATGTTTGCTACAAATATTATGGTGACCGTTACAATAATATTTTCCATTCATTCATCCCATACCTTAATTATTCCTGTTAATTCGTTTTTTTTTTCAATTCAGTTTTATTTATATGGCACTAAATCACAAACAACAGTTATCTCGAGACACTAATAACAATAAGCGAGAATTGGGCTTCACATTGCACAGGTCACCGGTTTGACAACCATTCACACTCCTATTCACACATATGGGCAATTTATAGTCAAATAGATATTTTTTCACAGTGAGTAGGCTGGTATTGGAAGTTATACATTGAAAACCTTATTGAAAAACAATCCAGGATTTCAAACACAGTTTCCTTCATAGAAGCAAAAAAGACAAGTAACCCCAGATTCTGCAATCAAGCTGCTACACAAGTTAGATGTTGCCCTCTGCTGGCTCCTCTCTGAACCGATACAAAGCAAACAAAAGCAACTGGGGGTAGAAAAGTGGAAAGTAGGGTGGGGATTAGGTCTTTCTGGTTGTGTAGCGTAACAGAGGAGGAGTTGAAGCTGATGTCAGTAAAAGGAAGTCTTGTCTCTGTTTTAAGCGACTAATCTCTGTCTTCAAATGGTTCTCTGAGTTTGTCACAGTGTCCTGACTTAACCATGATTACATCCCTAGAGGGTTTCTTTATGGGGAAATCTGTGGACTGCTCATGAGGGTCCACACCCTAAGCCACAGAAGTTGGCCTGAACTGTCAGCACACTTCATGTCATAACCTAAATAGAAGCCACCAGGCTGCTGATGTCATGTACACAGGCCATGCCAGTCAGTGTTTTTAGAGGCACAACAGGCTTCACTAAAAGTAAATGCTATTACATTTTTTTTTAAGCTTGTACATCAATGTAGTTAGATGATCCTGAACCACATGCCTCGTTGCATTTGTATATTTCTTTATATCAAGTGTGTGCTGGTGAGTAAAAAAAATCATTGTTAACTGCTGGTATGACCCTGAATTATCATTGCCTCCACAAAAGGCTGAGCTACATAAATCTATGGACACATCAAAACATGTACTGCAAAAAGGTGCCTGCAAAGTACATTCTAAACACAGGCATTGGTGTTGCCAAAATCAACATCCTGCCCAGACCCATTTTTTGAAGAAAAATGTGCATTCTGTATACCTCATCAGAGTAAGTGCTATTTTCTCTGCAGTCCTATGAGTCCTCAGGAACCTAGTTAGCCCCAGCCTTTATTTGGTGGTCAAGCAAATGCCCAGTGACTCATTCCTCCTGTCTCTGCCACACCCATGCAACCAAAATCCACTTAAATCATTTTTTGATTTAGTTTTCTCATGTGTGCACCTGATGCACTTTGATTTGCAGTTTCCGTCCTTGCTCACAGATGTTCCAGAGCAGTGTTCTTGGAACAAATTCAGGACATATGCTTACTCCTTTGGGAGCTCAATAATCCCCCGCCTTCCATGCTATTTTACTCAAAACACAAACTGCACAAATGAGAATGTTAACAGCCAGACTGCACAAAGATAAAATGTAACTCCACTTAAAATCTCATGCAGTTTCAAAAAACTACAGAATAAGTTACTGGATATAGTCAGCTGGTTGAATACCACAGTTGCAACAGCAGTGTGTGTTCAGTGATTATGGAGTGTGGCAAGAGTGTTTAATATGCTTTACAGTTTCAAACCACACAGAGCAGTGTGGCAGCATTTTTTGGCCTCTGTGATTTACTGTTGGTGATGTCCTGTCTTCTACTGAGGCATTCTTCAGTAAGAAACTTGTCTGCCCATTCATTTTAAAGTAATTCTGAGTTAGAGCTGGTGGATCCAAATACAGTACTTGGGAGGCAGTTAGATCTGCCACAGTATATTACACTGTTGGATACTTTTGATTTGCAGTCATGCTAACCATATCAATAAATTATGGCACCCTCCAACCCTGTCTCCTAAAAAGTACATTCATATACAACCAGTGGCAGTTCTAGGTGTGGGGTCACATGGGCACTGGCCCCAGTTGAAATTCGATTGGCCCGAAAATATACGTTATCTGTGAACATATGATCATTATGAAATACACAATAATGAAACACTTGCTTTAGACACTGACACTTTAGACACATACGTTGAAAACGTATTAAGTACTGTGTGTTTGCAAAGATGGCACAACAAGAAGGGCAGACGTGTTTGCTAATACACAGGCAGTGGTATTCTAATCTTTCTAACAATGCAGCAGTATACGTATATAGATCACACTGAGACGTCACACTTTACTGATGTTTTCAGTTTATGTCCAATTATTTAATTGGATTTAATTGGATTTTCAGCTCAGCCAGTTGCCATTGTGTTCTTGATCCAAGAGATGTAATTGCAAACTTTTGTGTACACCCCGGGCTTCTTCCTCTGAGCACATCCATGCCCCCAAGACACAACCCCCTGGAGCTCACCCTGACATATCATCGGACCTCCAGAGTCACCCTAAAGGTAAAAAAGGTGAATACATTTTTACTGACGCATGCTTTATAGGAGGAAACAGAAACAGTGGCCTAACAATGACATGAGCACTGCATTACCTGACAGGAGTCCCTCCCTCCTTCCAAATAGCCAGCACAGATCATGTTTTCAGTGATTTGAAAAGGATATGCATTAAAACATGTGTCATCACTCAATAGAGGGGCCTCCAGGCACTGCAGCTTATCAGGGTACCTCGCTGAAACAGACAGGAAAGGAATATGCATCAACGTTATAATATACATTTTTTTCCAATAGCAACTGGACATGTGTGGCTTCTTGGCGACGTTTCACCCTTCCCTTCCAGCAAGTCCAGTTGTTGTTGGGTAAAACCCTTTTAAGAAAACCATGACCTGGATGACCGCGAACTTTCACAGATATTAACAAATCTAGCATTTAACTCACAGCCCTCGTTGCTGGGGCGAAGACTTCCCCACCCAGAAATCTGGCACATTGTCCCATCACTGGCACATTTTGAAGGAAGAGCTGCGGAGCGCACGAAGCTGTCCAGTTTGGCAGAACGGCTTAGTTTGATCAGCATAATGTCATTGTCCTGCGTACGAGAGTTGTAGTCAGGGTGGCTAATAAACTTTGCAGACATAATGTGCTGTTCAGTTCCTTCAGGTTCCCAGATGTCATGCTCTCCCAGACGAACTTCTACATTTGACCTGGAATAAATAAACCCATCATGAATGTCAGTTAAGTGCTTTGGTGTTTGCTCCCAGAGGAACAATCAAGTGTTCTATAGCATCTGAATCCAATAGCTTAGGTTTAAATGCTGTAAAAAAGATGATGGTTAAGCAATTGTCTTTGTTACTTTGGTTGGCAGTGTGCAGCAGACAGCACCCACTCATCAGACAGGAGAGTCCCACCACAAAAGTTGTACCCAGTGAAGAGAGACACTTGATAGGGCACGGAGTTTTTCGGGCACTCATATCCTCCAACAATCTTGTCATTCTCCTTTTGTGCAACAACTATAAAAAGTATTAAAAAAAATAAGCATTTGATTTCTAAATGAATTTTACAAACATATGCATCTGGGCCCTATTCTGACCAATGCATCATAATATTTAGTCTTCATTTGTCAACTACCTGTTCCTCCAAAGAGAGTCAGAAAAATGAAAAGCTTCATGCTTCCTGTCTTTGTGGCCAGCAGGTTACTGTGCCTGCACTCTATTAGCCGCAGGTATTTTAATCCTCTTATCTCCTTTTCCCAAGGTCTATGAGCGTCACGGGTACACCTACAACACTAAACATGTGTTGCATTTCCCCAGTGGTTTAATATACAGCATATATGACAGAACAAGAACATTTTGGTTCAATACTGTGAAAAATGTGGAAACTTTGACAGATTGCTTTCAGTCAGAACATATTGTGCTTATTGCTTTTATGTTTTCCGTATGTTTTGAAAGTGAGTTATGAGTTGCCTAATCTCTGTCACTGTGGCTACATTTACATGAATCATCATGAAAATTGTATACATTTTTTTACAACAGGTTTACAGTCCATCACTGGACACGACGTGCGCACTAATCTCACATGAAGCAGAAATTAAAGTATTCCGTTTTTGAGACTTGCTCTGTCACTTATGTTTGTTATACAAACATTACACAAAAAGAACTTTAAAAAAGTTTTTCACTTCCTGCTAATTCATAAAGTGGCATGTGTGCACATAAAAAAACTTCACTGTAACATCAAAAAGTGTACTTAGCTGTTGATTTACAGTATGTCACAAAAGTGAGTGAAAAACATTTCATTAAATATTTATTTTATATCATGAGTACCGCCAGCATTGCTGCCAAAGTTTAGTTTGGGTGGGGGGTCAGCATGTCAGTGCTCAGACCACACTGCATTAAACTGGTCTACGTGGCTGTCGTCCCTGCAACTGGCATGGACAGAACGTGTCAAGCAGTTCCTGACTTGTTTGTGGGAACTCAGTCTCACATAGAATACTTCCATCCTGTAGATCATGCGGAGTTCGTTTAAATTATTAATTCAGCAAAACCATCTACTTCTCTTTTAGACCCCATCTTGACTAGACTGCTCAAGGATATCGTACCCCTGATCAGTACATCCAAATTAGAGCAGATCAATCCATCTGTAATAACAGGTTATGTGCCACAGGCCTTTACGGTAGCTGTAGTTAGACCTCTTCTGGAAAAAACCTACTATTAACTCAGGGATTTTATCCAATTATTGATCAATATCCAATTTTCTCTTTATCTCTAAAGTCCTTGAAAAAACTGTTGCAAAGCAGCTGTGTGACCACCTTTGCAGGAACAAGCTGCATGAGGATTTTCATTCAGGATTTAGAGTAAATCATAGTACAGGAACAGCTGTGGTCGTAGTCACCAGTGATTTTCTTTTAGCTTCTCTCTATCTTAGTACTGCATTTGACACTATAGATCATAACATTTGAATAGACTGGAACATGCCATTGGGATTAAAGGGACAGCATTAAGCTAATTTATGATATCCAGTGTGCAGCCACTGGTTCTACCAACCTGCTTATTGCCTCATCTGCTGCTCCTTGTTGTTGTTATTATCTCTGTTACCTGTAGTTCTTTTCTCTCTCCTCTCACCCTAACCAGTGGAGGCAGCGGGCTGCCCACCCTGAGCAAGACAAATCTGACATGGGGAGAAAATGTGACACAGTGCCAGTAATTTTTATTTCTGGTTTATGTTCTCAGTAAAAGGTGACAGATGTCACACGTTTTTCTTTCCTTGGTTGAAGTTCTATATTATTATTATTATTATTATTATTATCAAATTACAGGTTGAAAGTCATGTCCACAATTGAAACACTTTAATTACATGCATAGCAGAACTTTGCATGATATTTTCATCCCACAGTTTCAGCACTCCTTCACACCTGAAAATCATCATTGAGTCAGTTGTGTTATAGAACGGAGACATACTTAAAAGTACACAGCTCTGTTCCTCATGTGTCGACAGAGGTGTTTGACAGCACCAGACTGAAAAACATATAAATGTGAGGGCACATTTGACAAACCCTATGATTATACACTTTAAGCTAAAATATGGTGCATTCCCATCCAGCACAGGCAGGTCCCCTCCCTCATTACGATGTGGCACATACACCGTCGGCCTCATTCCTTTTCGAACCTGAATATGATTGTTTGTCGTCTTCCACTGCAAACAACTGCAGGAACTTGGTGCAGCCTGATGGGACACATACACTTTGTAAACATCAGCTGTCTGTGTAGATTTCACTATTGTGATTCCATTTTCTACAAAAAACATGAATCTACTGGACAGTACAGCAGCCTTTAGTGGCATTTATTGCACATCTCAGAGACATGGGGGGAACAGTTCTCACGTGACACCCAGATGTGTGTTCAAAACTCTTTAAGATGTGATACACTAGATGAATTGAGGAACCACTATCCCAGCAAACAAAAGAAATTATTTTTTTTCCAGCACCACACTTACTCTTGCTTACAGTACATGGAAAACTTTCATTCTGTACACCATCTGACATTCCTTGCATGTACAATATAGTTCCGGTTCAGCTAAACCCATTCCACCCTAAGTATTCCCAGACAAACAGGGGGAGCACTGTTTCAAGATGTGTAAGACTGATGCAGTGGCAGACTTGTTGGGACAGAGCTGATTAGTCATATCTTTGGGTCTACTAAAGGGGGACCAGGTTTTGTGGTTCAGTGTAGAGACAAATGTAAGGAAGTGGTTTAAGTAACTGAGGTTCCACCCCTCCACCCCCTGTATGTGGTGTAAAATCATGGAATAAAAAACGTCACTGAGCCGCACACTCAAAGCTGTTGGCACCAAATTTGACTTGAAAAACAAAATTCCTGACCTCTCCACACTCGTGAGACTGTTTTTCAAATTTCCAGTCAGCACCGCAACAAGATCAACAAACCTTTGAGGTTTCAGCAACTGCAGATTCCCACTATTTGTGTCTCTACTGGAATCGAAACATTTAAGCACAAAAGTAAAAGTATAAATAGTAGAAAGTACAGCACCGTTTCACCCTGTCCCCCCCACAGAAGGAGCTATGGATTTAAAAGTGATTTGAGCTTACAGTGCACTAGACAGCAATGAAAAATACTGGGTGTATTACACTGACGCTGTGAGCAAGAGTATGTCATTAGTACCTCACTGTCCCACGCACACAAGCACACACAGACAGATACATTTTAGTTGCACCTTTCAGGTTACTCTCCCATCTTCCCAGCTGCTGTAGTGAATAATTAATCCCCAAACTTCAAATGTGTATTTCACCACCACAAAAACTTAATTCCCTTTAAACCTCCACGAGTTGTTTTACACACCCAAATTGGTATTTGTGCGGCACACACATAATTGTAGGTTTGCTTGGTAAATGAAGAACACTGGCAAGCCCTGGGCTCTGAAGGCCTGCCTCAAACTATAGCCCTGGGATAGCTATTAATATCCCCTACAGACACAAGCAAAATGATGTTCCTTCATATTCTGTCACAAGACTACTGCAAAAATGTCAAAGAAAATGCATTCTGCACTGAAAGAAAACCTGGGGAATGAATTGCTTAACATGACTATTGCCTATTTAAACAAAGTGACATTGTCTAGACTTCAGCTAAAAAAGGTTATTTAGTGGCACAAGTGGAGCTTAACAGAACAGCATTACTTCTAAGAGCAAAGAACAAGTTAAATTTTGTACTGGTTCAGTTTATTTGAAACAGTTTTCTCTACTTAAAGGGAACTGGCATTTGGTCTTTGTGTGGAAGACTTCTCATGAAGTTTTTCCAGATGTTCAATATCTCTGTATAAAAAAGAGTTAACAATAACAGAAACATGAGTCCTCCTACACACTCAAGTATGAGTGTATGTCTCTGAACTCATGCAGCAGTTGGGAGCTTGTACACAGACATATAGTGTCTTCTACTCTTTTATTCTCTCACTCTCTCTTCCTTCCTCCCCCTCACATCTGCTTATGACCAGTTCCTGTGGGAAGTGTATGTGTACATATTAACAGGGGTTCGGTTTTAGGGTTGGGCAGGTTGTAGCAGCTCACACTGCACAAATCTAATCACTTCAAGACTTTGAGCCTTGAGGTGCTTTACTGAAATCCACTAAAGCCATCAGCATCCCTAAGATGCTGCTTTGTCTGATTGTTATACAAATAAATTCATAATAAATTACTGTTATTGTCAGCGTGACTTCAAAATACTTGCTCTTCCAGTGTTCCTGTTGTTTAATTGGAAAAATGCAGACATTACTATTTTGATTTTATTGAGTTTCCCCAAAAATCCGATTTCATTTACTTGAGCAGACGTTCCCAGGCTATAATTAAGGTGTTCCTAATCTAAATGTCAGTACTCTTTAAACTGAAGTTAAAGTGACAACATCATTCGTAAACTGACAGTGACTCCCTGTTGTTATTTGAGATTTAGGTAAACATATGTTGAATGTTTGTGAAAGCGTTCAGTCCTGAAACATCTCCTTGCATCATGTGCTTAATACCTGTTGTTAAAGTTTGCTGTGTTACAGAGAGCGTGTTCTAAGACGTCAAACTGTGCCACGTAGTAAGAATTATTCTTGGAACCTGACATTTTTGCTTTAGTGTCAGTGATTATTCGAGTGAAAACTGAAGAACAGTTGCTGACTGAGCAACATTTCTGTTTCTTATGTTTCTTCCATAGAAAATTAGAGAATTGTGCCACAAACACATGTACAAATGTGTGGGCAGTGGGGCAAAGAGTAGAATAATAATAAACCATCAAATCAGTTTGTGTTTCAGTCAAAACGTCCCCCATGTCCACATTATTACTGTATATTTATGAAATAGCTTTTAGTTCTGTACCAGGTGGGGCTTGAAAGATGGGAATATGTCTTGAGAGTTGCTTCAGAGTGGTTATATGAATTCAACCACTCTATATGAGTTTCATTTTCATAATCACGTCAGTGGTTGTTTGCTGGTTGGTTCTTTCCCATGTCCACACTCACAGCGTTGTGCAACCTATATACTGTAAATGTTAAGCATTTTAAGAAAGTGTTCCTTTTTCCAAAGAGGGCAAACGATGATTAGAAGAAGATTAGAAGAAGAAAAAAACAGCACAGAAACGCACTACGTGTTCCGAAATTTCAAACCAAATATGTTGCTGCCAAAGCGGAACATACTGCAGATGCCTTGGATTGAGAGACTGCATCGATAATGACTAGTGAGCCTAAGCAAAAACTTACTCCAGGTCTGTTTTTGTTGCAGATCTGGAGTAACACAGCTGTGTTTGCCTTGAAGTTTTATACAGTTTTTTAAAGCCATTTTAAGCCTCTCTCTATCAGCAGATTGTGCTGTAACCCTTCCTACGTTATTGGACATTAAAAACGTGTAACCTACGTACATGTCCAGATGTCGCTTCAAACAGTCATCCCAGTTTAATTACACTTAAGCTAAACCACACTGCAAAACACATTACGCAGCAGGATCATAGGCACTGAGGAGTAACAGTGTCACTCTTCTCAGGTATTCATCTCAGCAACACACAGTTTATACATTTATTTATCTGGTTACTTTCTTTTCACTTTTGGGGGAAACTCCAAAAGGTTCACGTGACTAAATAGACGAGTTGGGGCAAGGAATGACTCTGTCAGACCTTTTTCTCTTCACCAAAACGAGTGAACCATCCAGCAGCATTGTGCAGATCATTGTCATCATTGTAGGAGGTAACAGTGCATCCATTAACGTGACCCGTCTCTTAAACTCTTTTTTTTTTACTTTGAGGAGCTGAGTGTGTAGTAATAAGAGATTTGATGGTATAAAAAAAAGAGGGCCGTACGTGCCTGACATCCTACCACGATGAGAGCGATGACGTCAGATACTTAAGGCGCCGGGGATTGGAGCTCCACAGTTTCCACAGGCTGCTCGGAGTCGTTCAGAGTCGCTTCTGCTGCAGGAACATCCTCGGCGAACTTCTTTCTCTGGAAGGTACGGCAGTTTTGTTCTCTTTAGAAACTTTCGCGACAGATTACGCTGTTCATAAGACAATAAAAGCATCTGATAAAGACTAGAATAAACAGGCATTTTCACTTAGTTTAACTCGGTTTATTCTTTGAGGAGATACGTAACTACACAGGTAATATGTTAATTGTGTGGTTTTACTGTCATTGATTGGAGTTTTGTAAATCGACAGGTTCTCATCGACTTAAGTTCTCGTTTGTCTTCGTTCTCGTGGGTTTCAATACAGCGGCATCTTTGCATGTTGTGCAAGACTTGCGGCGAAAATTTGTTTCGCTTTTGTGTTCTTGAACCCTATTATTAAGCCTCTAATTAGCATGGGAAGTTAGAAGACTTTCTTCATACTGGTTTAAACTCTATCGTCTGTTCATTTCAACTGGCTACTTCATTGATTGAAGATCTGAACGATGTATTATATAATTTATTGTGGATCAGTCAGTAAGTGAGACATGGAAAATATCTTTAATAGAGTCAGTACGCATTAGAAATTAAGACTAGGACCTCAGTGATTTAAGACCTTTTCCATTAACCTCACATATCATGAGATGTTTTTAAAAAGTGCTATTTCTGCTTTAAATAAAGAGCTGAATTTCCTGCCCAAAATTTAAATCTGTCTTCAAATAACTCTTCTCCAAATTCAGAAATATGCATTTGCACTTTAATAACTTCTCAGAAAAGTTATAATGTGCTGGTCTCACAGGACAGTTTTTTACTGCCACAACACAATGATGAGATGATAGCTCTACATTATGATTTTATATGTTTCATGTTGAAGTGTGCAATCATGTAAACAAAGAATGGTTATTTCTTTATTTCCTTTAACATTTTCTCTACCTTGTACGTGTGTGGGAGGGGTGGGTGGGAGACAAGTGAAGATGCATGCTAAGACATATGTTAACCTTTACTATCCAGTTCATATATTATGACAGGCAGCCAATAAGTGCTTACATGTACATTCAAGGAAACTGATGAGATGCTGCAGAGACAGTTTTTGATCTCAAGGTTAATGATTATATTTGTTTCTGTTGCAGGTTCTGAGACAATGATGGATTTTATTACCACTGCCCCTCTCTATTTAATCAATTCCACTGATGCCACTGAACAAAATGCCTCTGACTATGACTACGATGAGCATGATGAACTGAGACAGTCTCTGAACATCATGTCTCTCATTGTTTACTCCTCGGCCTTTGTGCTTGGTGTGCTTGGTAATGGAGTGGTTATCTTGGTGACTGGGTTTGAGATGAAGAAAACGGTTAACACAGTTTGGTTCTTCAACCTGGCTGTGGCAGACTTCCTCTTCACTGCATTCCTTCCCTTGAGTGTGACATACACAGCTTTGGACTTCCACTGGCCATTCGGGAAGTTCATGTGTAAACTGAACAGCACCATAGGCTTTCTAAACATGTTTGCCAGTGTCTACATCCTGGTTGTCATCAGTGTGGACAGATATGTGTCGGTCGTGTGGCCTGTCTGGGCTCAAAACCACAGAAGTGTATGCAAAGCCTACTGTGTGAGTATAGGTGTTTGGATTCTGGCTCTGATTTTCAGTGCACCATACTACATCTTCAAGGACACTGGCCGAGCATATAATAATAAAGACATTATCAACTGCTTCAACAACTATGCTCTTTCTGATGACTATGATACACCGTCAGTGACTCAGCTGAGACATTTTCTTCATCGGGCCATGACCATAACTCGATTTCTGCTGGGATTTGTTGTTCCCTTCTCTGTCATTGTCTCCTGTTATGCTGTGATTATCCATCGTCTCAGGAGGAGCCCCACCTTGGCCAGCCAGTCAAGCCGCTCTTTTAAGATTATCGCTGCTGTTATCACCACTTTCTTCCTATGCTGGGCCCCTTATCACATCTTGGGTCTAATTGAGATGGTGGTTCACACAACTGACACGCAAGTGCAGGCACTGCACAACGTTGTTACTATTGGAGTCCCTATAGCCACCAGCCTAGCCTTTCTGAACAGCTGCCTCAACCCACTGCTGTATGTGTTTATGGGCCAAGATTTCAAGGATAAAGTCCGAAAGTCCATCCTGAATGTTTTGGAGACAGCCTTCCAGGAAGAGGTTTCCCGCTCTTATACCTATACAAACTCAATGGTCACCAGTCGGAGTAAAGACAAGTCCATTTCTGATGCTGAGGTATAAGGTTGCTCGTGACTCGTTTAACTGTACATAGCAAATCTAACTGTATATAACAAAATCATTTTTAGCTTTTGGTCTTTTGTTAAACAATCATCAAGGTGATATATATAAGTTACAGACTGAATCATTTGAACTGTTACAGTTTGGTTTATGAGTTTTTATGATTTGCTTACTGGTCAGACCAAAAAATGCAAACTTGTTAACATTCTGTAAAGTTTTATTTTGTGTGCAATTAGAAAGGTCAGTCTTTCTTACCCTCAGTTTGTGCAACAAATATAGTGCAACACAAAGGTACTGTAACATCATTGTAAGAAAGAAAAGTTTCCCATTCGTAAAGTGCAAGTTGTTTGTAGTAATAATTGCAGACCATAGTAATAATTAAATATGGTGCTATATCAGCATTCATCCATCTGTTTTCCTAACATTGGGCAAGAGGCGGAGTAAACCCCGGACAGGTTGCCAGTCTATTGCAGGGCTGACATACACAGAAAAACAACCATGCACGCTCACAGTCACACCTGCGGACAATTTTTAGAGGCTCCAATTAACACAATGTGCATGTCTTTGGATGGTGGGAGAAAGATGTCATTAAAGATAAAATGCAAACAGACAGTAAATGGGCTTCCCCCTCAACCAGCCACATTATGTGTGTATGCGTGAGAAAATTGAGCACAGGAAGGTTTGTGTGTCACCACAGAAAAATAATCAAAGAGAAACGACTGATTGATGCCTGCTGCATGTCTACTGCATATTTTAATGAATACCAATGTTATTCAATATAAGAATCCGCTAATGCAAGCCTAATATAAACATATGATAGCGACTATGATATTGTCTTGATTTAAGTATCAGCTGCCCTGTGTACTAATTGTGGTTTGACCTCTGTCAGATGTTTTGAGAATATATATCTCTATTATGTCTTCATTATTAAAATATTAATGGATCTGGAGTTTTTATTTTATTTGTCTGTGCCCCGAGGTGCCCCTGAAGTCAGCTTAAGATTTTAAGTACTTAACTCAAGTGCATTAACTTTAAGGGTTTTTTTTTTCACTCCAATACAATTAAGAGGGAAATACATTTTAATAGGTAATAGTAACAAGTAGAATTTTAACTGATTAAAATTAATAATAAATTAGGCTGTAATGTGTTGTTATGGAATAATCATAGTTAGTTTAGTGGGTGCTAACTAAAGGGAGCATCTACAAAACATACATATGTATACATATGAGAGAATTGTCAAAAAGCATATTCCTCAACACAGGCAAAAAACTATGTCTTTGACCATCTTCAGTACATAATGAAGAAATTCAGAGACTCTGGGAAATGTACAAAATGTACACCACAGATGTAATCTGAAAGTGAATGTGACGACAGAGTGGTGAGAAGCTGAAGTGTTGTATCTAGTAGGAACTGGCTAATTTTCCACTTAGAAACTCTTACATTTTGTGTCCTTTTAAACCGATGAAAAGAAACAATTAACTGGAAAGACGACATACCACGGTTAACGCGTTGTCCCAATTTATAAGATAGATTATTGCTGACATCAAACTCTAAATGTGCTTATTTTTACAGAATACATTTAAGCTTGTCAGTAAAAACGCGTAGAAAGCATTTTCTTTGTAGATGCTTTTTTATCTGTAGCAACTTACAAGGAGCTAGCATTTAGTATCTTGCTCAAGGGCACACCTGTTATGGGGGATGGTCTAGGAGTCTAAAATGGGATTAGACCCTGCCACCTTCTGCATCGCAGTTTGATGCTTATCCCATTGAGCTACCAGGCGACCTGCATGTTCTGAAAATTGGGTTTTTACATTTCATACATAGTACTTTAGCTTGTGCAAATATATGAACTAATAATTGCACATGTAGGCAATGATTTAGGCATGTAGTTTCACTTTTACTTGACAGAAAATCCACAAATCTCTAACAAATTACAAGAAACGCCTGGTAGCAGAGTGGCTAAGGCAGAGGCCTGCGAAGCAGGAATCCCGGGTTCGATTCCTAGTCAACCAGGCCATCCCACCCCGCCTGTGGCTGCTCACCCAAGGGGAGCACATTTCACTGCAGGTTGTACACTGTAAAATGATGATACAAATAAAATTTGTAATTGATTTAGAAACTGCACTGATTTCTCTTCTGACAAGTAATTCTAAGACTTTGAGAGCGTCAAAACCACACCATAGTATACGAGACAGTTTTTGGCAACATCAGGCAAGTCGCCTTGTCTACCCTGGCTTGTATTCTCCATCAACACCAAATACACATGGAACAGATTTACTGGGTGCCTTTGAAGACAAACTCAGAAAGAATTAGAATAAGAAGAAGAATTATGTACAGGATACTCCCAGCACTTCTGTCCATTCAGGGACTATCAAGCGAAGAATGATTTCACATGTGGATTAGGTGGCAGATCCAGAGAGATAACAAGATGCTGGATAAATTTGGTTCTTGATTTGGTTTTGGTGTTTTGTTGTTACATATATTGATTTTGTGTTAAATTCTCTAACTTGAATGAAATTTGTGTCCCTTGCAAAACTGTGATTTAGATTCGATTAACCTCTTCAACTCCAAAGCCCCATGTACTTCAAGCCAAAAGGCCCCCTGTATAGGGGGCTTTGGGGTTGAAGAGGTTAAGCACGAAGGACTTGTAGTTAGAGATAGAAGTTCGAAGTCATGCTGTTGTTCTGGTTTTCAGAGACGCATGCTTAGTTAATTTTCTTTGTGTAGAAAAGGTGGACTGTAATAGTGTTGACCAGCAGAGGGAGCTGTTTACTAAGCTCAACAGCACTAGTAAATTTTCAGGAGGGAAATCAGAAGAGCACACTAAGCTACTGGCTTTACCAATGCAACCAGTGTAATATATCTGTGTACACTATTTGTGCCAATTTGCCAGTTTGTACCAGTCCTTTCTAAAATACCAACACCTCATATATGATGCAAAATAAAGCCTGCATTCAAAACTATATAAACAAAACTAAACTTTTTCAGCCAGTAGTGCACTTGTCTTTCCCACGCTCGATTTTTGTTCTAAACCTCTAAACAAAGCTATGTATAATCCAAAACGTTTTCATGTGTTCTACAAAATTCTAAACTTTCAAAAAACAAAAAGTCAAACAACTGCAAATGGAAAAATCCCAAACCAAAACAAAGAAACAGAATTAGCCACCATCTTGTCATCAAAGTGGATCTGGGCACAGCACCTCATCCACATCAAATGCAATTTGTTACTTTGCTAGACAGCGAGGAAAGAAGTGCTGGGAGTGTCTTATCCAGCCCTGAAAAGCTC
Organism: Microctenopoma stevenorrisi; assembly: GCA_032270685.1. Taxonomy (NCBI): domain Eukaryota; kingdom Metazoa; phylum Chordata; class Actinopteri; order Anabantiformes; family Anabantidae; genus Microctenopoma; species Microctenopoma stevenorrisi. The sequence goes on from JAUMTR010000008.1 coordinate 11,511,048, forward strand.
CCATGTCATTTTCCTCACATGCCTCCCCCACTGTTTGACGAATCCCCTCACACACATAGTGTTGATGGTCATAGACCTTCCACTACCATACTGAAAAGAACTTCTATGGGGTCAAGAAATGGAATTTCAACTGACTATAAAAAGGGTGTCAGATAAAAATGCTGTTCTAAGAGAAATCTAAAATTAAATGTATTGCACATTTTTAGGTGATGCTGTAGATTAGCTCAATGAATTAAGTCTCAGACTAGGATGCAGAGGGTCGCAGGTTCAAAGCCCGTCTGACTTCTAGTCCATCCCCTACTAGGTGTGTCCCTTAGCCAGGCACCCAGTAAGACACTCACTGTAAGTCGCTTTGGATAAAAGCGTCTGCCAAGCCCTGAATATGTTTATCAGTGTTTATATTCCATCAGTGATAAATGTGGACAAATGTCTGTGGTTTAAATTAAACAATTAAAAAACATTACATTTCATCAACCACCGAAATGTATGTAAGATGTCAATTTGTGGGACCTGGGTGCATTGGTGGTTATTCCTTCTCTGTTATATATATTCCTGTCCATCATTAATTAATTACCAAAAAATTAAGAGGTGCTTTATAGATAATTTTTTGTGAAGTTTTATTTGCAGTCAGTTATGAAAAAAAACTGTACTCCTTTTCCTGGTTAAATAATCTCAGTATGGTTCATATTATGACAAATATTATAATAGATATTCTAATAAATATGGTATTAAATATCTCAAATGTAATAGTGAAATTGTTTGAAGAAAAAACAAAAGAAAAATGTAGACCCTTGCCAGTAATCTGTGAGGAAAATAGTTGTTCTTGCTCAAACTAACATGTTTTGTAAAGATCATCTTTAATTTAAACTGTTCAGTTCATAATTATTAAAAGTCTCTAAATGACAGATGACTTAAAAATGTGTATCATACGTTTTTAGATGTTCCGATTATACTTAGCCTCGAGCAAAAAAAAAACAACTCACATTATTTAGTAGGTTTATTTGTAATTTGATCAGTTATTAAACACTGTTTAAAAAGGCTCACAACAAGTTTACAGCATATCCTGTAACAACTGTAGTTTATAGAGGCTATAAAAACTCTATATAAAATGTTTATTTTAGAAGAACTCTCCGTTAAATTCGAGTGTGCTATTTTTTATTTTGGTATGTACAGTTAAATAAAGGTTACGGAGTGTGTAGAGCAGGGTTTTTTTTTACAATGTGGAAACGTCATGAATTTGTGCAGCGTGCGTTGTGACGTCAAGGCGTAAACATCCGGGAGATGCAGCCAGGCCCTGCAGCAATAAGCAGACAGCAGATGAATATTATTTGGATGAAGGAAATGCCTTTAACCGTGCTCTGAGATGTCACCGATGTTATGGTAAGTAGTTTTAGCTGACTATTTGAACGATCTGTCTGACACCTAAGTGCGTCGTTATGTATAAATCAGTGCCTCCCTCCGCTTGCTACCTAGCGTTAGCTAACAGCAGCTAACGTTAGCTATCGTCTTACCAAAATATTAGCCCGTAGCTTTACATTACATTGAAACATTGTGGGCTGCTTCTAACACGCGTATTTAGCTATATGTGGGAGAAACGTTGCCCAGAATTTGTTATTTTTAATTTAACGTTTAATTATAATAACATGATTTTGTCAATCAGCTGCAAGATACAATAACGTTAAATGTGTGTTGGTGAAGCATCCAGTCGCCCTCTGGCGGCATACATATGCTATTACACATTTGGGTGTTCATTAATTCGCGTTATATCAAATTTGAGCACTATATATTTTTTCAAATAGCAATAAAGTTTACAGAGGATAGGACTGGATACATTGACCCAAAAAAAACCCACACTTTTCTGTATAATTCTATATGGTCTAACTGTGATCTTGTCTTATTATAAAAAGGTGCCTTGATTTTTGTTGTAGCACTATGTATAAATTCATAACCGTCCCTTTTGAATTAGAGTTGCAATCTAGAATTGTATTTTGCCTGGAGTATGCTGCTAAAAAACAAAAGACCAGTACTGGCTGTCATAACGTGAAACTGCTGGCCACAATTTATTTGTATGGACTTTGTGGGTCATGAGCTTATAATACCGTCTGGTTGCAGCTCTATTGATTTCACACAGTACATAGAGCATTTAATTTAACCAGTGCTTACAGTTGCATCTTTTTTCTGCTGGTCTATCTACTTCCTTAAAAGTTCACACTTTGTTGTACAGGTCAAAGTTAAGGTTAGGTCAAGGTTTACTTTATGTTGAATTTTAACATAAGAAAGTGGTAGTATATATGTAACTGAGGTAGGGGTGGGCGATATATCAAATATATTTGATGTATCTGGACTTGTTCCACGTGTGTTATAGTAAATTACTATATTGTGACAATGGAGTATAAATTGTTGGATTAAATTGACAGCATGTACTTCGCTTTTACTTTCCCTTCTGTCACAGCAGACAGCTTACCCCCCTTCCCATCCAGAAAACTTTGTGTTGGTTTCAGTTTTGGTTGGATTTTGGGTAAACTTCATTTAAAATTGAGGCATCACAACCCTGTAATGATCATCCTTTTATCCATCTACACATCTTTGCTGATAGTAGTATGCGGGTAAGAGTCAACAGCCTTTCTCCTGCATATGTGCTCTTGTAAAAACTCTTATTAGAAACCCATTTATGTGTATACATGGCAGAGTATTTAGATTTCTTCGGCCGAAATCTATGGGATCAAATCACCTTCATAATGATTTTGTGCGTGTGTAAAAAAGATTTGTGTGTAAACTGATGTTTTTCCATAAATACGGTTTGTAAAAAAGATTTGTGCGTTTTTATTGCCACTATGACGCGATTTCTGTACAGTAACGAACTTCGTTACTTGACACCTCTGCGCAGACGTGAGCACTCCTTCCTCCATCTTGAAGGTATACTATACCTTTCAGGACCTGCCATGTGACAGGGACAGTGTCCCCTGTGATTGGTTATGACTGACCATGACTCACCATTCACATTGAAACGTCAAAACAGTGCCAGAATTCGTCTGTGTGTAATTTGAGTTCTGTGCTTATAGTTGTCCTCGTTTTGTCTGTACACTTAGTGATTTTTACACAGCCCCCATTACGTTTACACACATCTTTATTACAAACCGAATTTACAGACAAACGTTGGTTTACGCACAAAATTTGTTTTACAAGCCGTATTTTCGGACAGACAAACATCGTTTTACTCACAAATCTTTTTTACAAACCGAATTTACGGACAATTGTCGATTTACGCACAAATCTTTTTTACACACGCACAAAATCATTGTGGCTGTGATTTGGTCCCATAGAAATCTATCTGGGAAAAAAAGGCTGATTGTAATCCAGTTTCTTGATTGCATATAAACACACTGACATCGTACAAGGATCTCTATAAACATTTTTGAGGCGTTTTTCAGACGTTGACGGAAGATGCTGTCTGGTAAAGAAAATCCTGAAAGAGAATGTCATTTTGACCTCAAGCTGAAAAGCACTTGGGTTCTGCAGCAGGACAATGATCCAAAATAGCAGCAAGTCCACCTCTGAATGTCTTAAAAAACCAAATGAAGGACTTGGAATGGCCTAATCCACTTGAGATCATGTAGCATAACCTTTAAAGGTGGTTTATGCACAAAAACCCTCCAATGTGCCTGAATTCAAACAGTTCTGCTCAGAAGAATGGACCATAATTTCTCTAAGATTATGTAAAAGAATCATTGCCTGTTATCGCAAAAGCCAGTGGCCCAAACAGTTCCTAGGTTTAGGGGCAATCATTTAACCACATAGAGCCATGTAGGTTTGGATAGTTTTTCTTTAAAAAATAAAATCATCACCTCAAAACTGCCTGGGTTATCTTTGTCTAATATTATAATGGTAGGGCGGCATGATAGCTCAGTGGGTAGAGCAGTTGTCTTCAAACCCAAGAGTGAGCGAGTTCGATTCCCAGTCCCTCCAGATTACATGTCAAGGTGTACTTGGACAAGACACCAATACCCTGTAGAAGTGCAGACGCAGGTCTACACCAAGGGGATCAATAAAGTATTCTTTTTTTTTTTGTTATTATAATATTTGAATATCTTTGATGATTGGAAACGTGTATGACAATATGCAAATAGGGAAAAGAGGAAAGGGGCAAATACTATTATAAAACTGTATTTATTTTTATTGAATCTGCTCTTGTTTATGACTGTTAACCTGACGCAGAGCTTGGCGTGATTCATTTGCAGCCTGAATCCGGAGGAGTGAGCAGCTGCTGTTCCAAGACTGAGCTTTGGGGCCTAAGGCAGTACCCGCGGCAAGTTTAAGAACAATATGTGCTTTCATTTCAGATTCCCAAAAGGTTGCTAGATTAATATTTTTTAAAAATACAAAAAAGTAATTAAAGAAGTCTGAAAAGTTGCTAAATATAACAACAGAGTCACCATATGTTATAGTAGGCTGGTTAAATTCATTACCCTTTCCTTTCTGATAATAACCTGTTTCAAGGTAGGGAATTACAAATGGACCATTCAGGGACTGGCTTTAACAGTAAAATGGGCAAAGTTCTTCCTAAACCCAAGCAAAACTGAAAACCAACATAAAGTACCATGTAGTAATCTCAATAAACGTTCACCATGTATTTCTTTTTTTCAGACAACTAAATATTCCCAGATTACCTGAGAAATGTGGTTACCTAAATGCATGTAAATGTTGGTGCAACCAAGTACAGTTACTGTTTTCACATCAGACAAACAAACCCCAACAAGAGATAAATAAACTAACTTGCAAGCACAATAAAGCATGTAGGTCAGTATATATTTTGTGAATGGAAGATAATTGGAACCATTAGGACTCTTACCTTTGTAAGAAGGCTATTTGTATATGTAAGATCTCTGCAAGTGCAATTTTAAAGTCTGTAAGAAGGACAACAGCACTTCACCAGTCATGCTTTAATGATCAAATGTGTAAAGCAAGAAACGGTAAGGTATATAAAAATCAACTTGCAGTTTTCTAGACAGTACTTAAAGGACCCTGAGAATCAAACTTTAAATAATATTTTACTGTCTACTTTGTTGTTCTTGGATAGAAGATATTTATTACACATCTGTTTGGCATAGATGGGACACCCCCCTCTATTGCCCCACTTGAAGTTTCATCTAATTTATTTTCCTTAAATGATTTTCTAGAGGTCTTTTGTTTTTTTATACTATTTATAGCAGCCACACATAACAGCAGTCAGCCAGTTGCAGTGTCCGGGTTTTCCATGGATAGTGTAAATCTTGCCTAGACAAAATGTATTTTTAAAGATGGCTCAGAGTTGCTGTGTGTGGTCAGTGAGAAGGAGAGTGGACAATGGTGTCGTGATGTGTATGGCCGAGCATGTTGTTTGAGTGGAGCTGCCCCAGCGCGCCCAAGAACAACAAGCCCTAATGCCTGAATGACTACCGGCTAGTTGCATTGACCAAAGTCAATGCAACTAGCCATTGACCAAAGACTTCCATGTCCTGCACACCTCACAGCCACAGCCACAAGAAACATGCGTTGGGGGTGGGTTTCGACTTTATTACTGTTAATCTCAGGTGGTGAGAGTGGGAAGCGCCACAGGGTTGCATATTTCTGCAACTACTGTACCCCCTCCACATTCCTGACTGTGTGGCCACTCGTGGTTCCAACACCACTGTGAAGGTTCTTGATGACACGGTGATGCTCATCTCCCACAACAGTGAGGGGCCCTACATGGTGAAGAACGTGGAATCTTGGTGTCAGGACAACCGCCTGCAGCTAAACTTCTACAAGACCAAGGAGCTGGAGGTGGATTTCAGTAGGAGACAGCAGTGAGACTACAAGCTCATCTTAATCAGTCGATGTCAAGGGTAATTTTCTTCAAGTACCTCTGGGTCTACATCTCCTTAGACCTGACATGGACTGCTCACATCCAGGTCCAGTCCAAATGGGCTATGCATCGCCTGTATCACCTGAGACCACTGAGGAAGTTTGGGGTCTATCCAGTGATAGAGAGGAGTGAGGAGCTCATAGGATATAGAGTCCCCCAGCAGACTAAATCTATAGCAGCATAACTAAGAGATGGTTCAGTTACCTGATCCACATCTAACTATAAGCTTTATCAAAAAGGAAAGTTTTAAGGCTAATCTTAAAGCTAGCGAGGGTGTCTGCCTCCCGAACT
>JAUMTR010000008.1:11523516-11542080 GCA_032270685.1 Microctenopoma stevenorrisi
ATGTTTATCAGTAAATTACAGAAAATAATGAACTTTATCACAATATGCTAATTTTTTGAGAAGGACCTGTATGTTATCTTTGACTAATAGTTAACGGTTTTTGATAAGCAGAAACATTTTAAGTGTGACAAACATGCAAAAGAATAAGAAATCAGGAAGGGGGCAAATAGTTTTTCATACCACTGTACATGCAACTGGATTAAGGACTTTCTAACCAGCTGCCTCCAGACTGTGATACTCAGCCCCCACCTCTCCTCCATTCGCACACTCCATTCGCACACTGGGCCTAAGAACACAAGGCTGTGTGCTTAGGCCCCCTCCGGTACTGTCTCTACACCCACGACTGTAAGTCTACAAAACAAACCTCACTGTTAAGTTTGCTGATGACACCACAGTGGTTGGACTCATCTCAAAGGGAGACAAGACACATTACAGAGAGGAGGCCCTGAAGTTGTCACTCTGGTGCTCGGAGAACAATCTGGCTCTAAATATGAAGAAAATTTTAGGAGAAACAGTACCGAGTTACGCCCTCTCGACATGGGGAATGTGTGGGTCCATACATACATACCTCGTCTCTGCTTATATTTCTTGGACAGACAACGCAGCTGTAATCAGCAGTGGTTACACTTCCTAAGGAAGCACAACCTCGACTCTAACCTGGACTCCAACCTGTTACTGACCTACCACTTGTTCAACGAAAGCCTGCTGACTTACTGCATCACAATTTAGTAGGGCAGATGCACCATAGCAGACAGAGAGAGGCTTCAGAGGGTTGTAAAGGCAGGGTTGTAAATACCCCCCGATGGATATTTACACATCCCGCTGCCTCATCATCACAACTAGGACAAACAGACCAGGGAACAGTTTTTTCCATAACCACCTTAAGCTCACACGTGCAGTGACTACACAACCCAACCCCAGGACTTAATTTTACTCATCTATATGTTCAATATCCAATATCTACACTCACTGGTCACTTTATTAGGCACACCTTTCTAGGACCGTGTTGGACTCCTTGTGCCTTCAGAACTGCCTTTTTCCTCCGTGGCATAGATTTTAAAAGGTACTGGAAATATTCCTCAGTAATATTGGTCCATATTGACATGATGGCTTCATGTTTCGTTTCTGAAGATTTGTCAGCTGCATATTCATGATGCAAATCTCCTGTTCACAACATCCTAAAGGTGCTCTATTGGACTGAGATCTAGTGAGTGTGGAGGCGATTTTAGTACAGTGAACTCATTGTCATGTTTAAGAAACCAGTCTGAAATGATTCAAGCTTTATGACATTATGCATTAACCTGCTGGATGTAGTCATCATAAAATGGGTATACTGTTGTCATAAAGTCTCAATTGGAAGAATCTAGTTTTTACTACTGAGCTTATCTGTGCTTCAAATATTAACTTGGAATAAAATATAACTCCCAAGATCTTTGCTAAGTTTGCTAAGTATGGGTTCAGGACCAAGGTTAGCATTGATCTTAGTGTTGTACATTAAGAGATGCTCTTTTGCATACCTTGGTTGTAATGAGTGGTTATTTGAATTACTGTTGCCTTTCTAACAGCTCGAACCACTCTGGCCATTCACGTCTGACCTATCAACAGAACTGCCGCTCACTGGATTTTTTCCCTTTTTCGGACCATTCTCTGTAAACCCTAGTGATGATTGTGCATGACAATCCCAGAGGATCAGCAGTTTCAGAAAACTCAGACCAGCTCGTCTGGCACCAACAACCATGACGCATATAAAGTCACTTAAATCACCTTTCTTCCCCATTCTTAAGCTTGGTTTAAACTGCTGAGGGTTGTCTTGACCATGTCAACATACATTGAGTTGCCACCATGTGATTGGCTGATTAGTAATTTGCACTAACAAGTAGTTGGACAGGTATGCCTAATAAAGTGGCTGGTAAGTGTATATGGTATTGACAATAACTGTAATATGTGCAATATCACTACTCTGTGTTAACTATGAATATCATCATTACTTTGTAAAATTTAAAATTATATTTAAATTATGTGTAACACCACTACTATCTTAGGGCCCAGTATGACATATTACACTATTGCTCTGTAATACCTTTTATATTTTTACATATCATACATTACTGTGTAATATTATACTTAAAGAATGTGAAATTACCCACATTGTATATCCCAATGTATAGTTATTTCTTCCCGTTTCTTCCCATCTCCACTGGCATCCGGATTAAACAATTCCTCACACAATGTCCACAATCTATCAGACTCAGTCCCCACCTCTCCTCCACACTCACTCTCAGCACTGGCTCCACTCAAGACTACGTGCTGAGTCCTCCACTTTATGCCCTGTATACATTTGACTGTACTCCAACCTACCCAACCAATGAAATCATCAAATACGCAGATAATACCACAGTGGTTGGGCACATCTCAGACTGGGATGTGATGGCATACAGGGCTGAGGTAGAGAAATTGTCTCTGTGGTGCTCAGAGAACAACCTGACACTGAATGTCCTTAAAACTAAAGAACTAATTATGGACTTCAGAAAACAGAGAGAAGGCCACACTCCTCTGCTCATCAGTGGAGACTGTGTGGAAACTGTCTCCACCTTCAGGTTTCTGGGCACCCACATTTCTCACGACCCTTCCTGGACTCAAAACACTAAGGCCCTAGTGAATAAGGCTCAGCAGCGGCTGCATTTCCTGCGGGTTCTCAGGAAAAACAAAAGTGAGGCTGCTGCTGGCCTTCTATCACTCCTCTGTGGAGAGTGTACTCACATACCTTCTGGGTGTGTGGTACATAGGCTACACAGCCGGCTCTCCCGTCAATAATATTATCCAACATCTGTTTCCTGGAAAATAACCTGAACTACATCTGACTCAACCATGCAAATCTCAAAACAGTGTTTCCAAATTCCATCAGTATGTGGACCTTGCAATGAGAGGGAAAAACATGCTGGATCTTGTTTACACAAACATCCACGACCACTGCAGGGACAGAGAGAGACACACGGCGTATGTGGCAGGGCCTACAATCCCCAACTTCTATGCGCGGTTCGTTAAGCAGAACAATAAGATGGCGAGGAAGTCTAACCCTCCTTCAGGGTTAGACAGGTTCTGTGTCCCACTACAGCTGATGTGAGGAAAACTTTGCGCAGAGTAAACCCAATTAAAGCTGCGGGACCAGACAGCATCTCAGGCAGAGTGCTCAGAGAATGTGCAGAACAGCTAGCAGATGTTCTCACTGACATCAACACCTTTCTGAGTAGTGCCATTGTACCCACATGCTTCAAAGCCACCACCACCGGCCACGTCCCCGTGCTGAAGAATTCTTCTGTGTCCTGTCTTAATGACTACCAACCCGTTGCACTTACATCTACCATGATGAAGTGCTTCGAGCGGCTTGTCATGAGACACATCAAGTCCCTGCTCCCCCCTCACTGGACCAACTGCAATTTGCATATCGTCCTAACCGCTCAACGGACAATGCTATCTCCATCACACCTGGACAACAAGGACACATACATTCGAATGCTGTACATAGATTTCAGCTCAGCATTCAACACTATCATTCCCCAACAACTGATCGGGAAGCTGAGCCTGTTGGGTCTGAACACCTCCCTCTGCAACTGGATCCTGGACTTTCTGACCAGAAGGCCTCAGTCAGTACGAATCGGGAACTGCGCCTTTAATACCACCACACTGAGTACTGGGGCCCCACAAGGCTGTGTGCTTAAGTCCCCTGCTGTTCACACTACTGACCCACGATTGTGTAGCGACACACAGTTTGTATCACATACTCAAGTTTGCTAATGACATGACCGTGGTAGGACTCTTTAGCAAGAACGATGAGTCAGTGTACAGAGAGAACGTGCAGAGACTAACGGACTGGTGTAAAGACAACAACCTGACTCTAAATGTTGACAAGACAAAGGAGGTGGTTGTGAACTTTAGAAGGACATGAAGCGACCATCCCCCGCTGAGCATCACCTGCTCCTCTGTGGAGATCGTCGAAAGTACAACATTCCTGGGTGTCCATCTGGAAAAGGACCTCACCTGGTCCCCCCACACCAACTCACTACACAAGCCCAATAGCATCTCTTCTTCCTGAGAAGACTGAGGAAGGCCCAACTTCCACTGCTGATCCTGACCACCTTCTGTAGAGGGATTATCGAGAGCATCCTGAGAGGCTGCATCACTGTTTGGTTTAGGAATTGTGCCTTATTGGACCGCAAGACCATACAGCGAATAGTGAGAACAGCAGAGAAGATCATCGGTGTCTCTCAGGCTGAAAGTACACACACACACACCCATTATCACTCAGCCTAACTTAGCTACCTCAAAGCATCAAGACTAGACTTACCAGTTATGTATGTTGCATGTAACACAATGTTTGCATGCTGCACGTGCACCTCATGTTGTAAATGTATGTTGCATGTAACACCTTGGCCCTGGAGGAACGTTGTTTTGCTTCACTGTGTACTTCTGTATATGGTTGAAGTGACAATAAAGCTTAGCTTGAACCTTGAACCATGAGCCTTGATTTATTTGAAAAATGTTTAACCTAAATAATTCCCATCATTACTGTGTGTGTAATAGGTATGTTTACTATAGCTTCTATTATAGATACAATATTACATGAGTATTGTGTTTATTTATATATCTTGACTTTAATGAAAATCATACCACATTTCCTGCCCAATTCATGCAGAACACCAGCAAATTGCAAATAACTAACTTTTCTTGTCAATGTAAATGAACAACAATCTGACAACTGTTAAAGTTAATCATTTGATATGACTGCCCATGAATGTATTGTCACAGTCAAGACACAAGTCAAATGCATTTTCACATAAAAAACTAAACTTTTTTTAGTTGACCCTGTTTTTTTCTATCTCCTCAGGTGCTGATACATTATGGGAATCTCAGCAGAAGTGTCAACATACAGCTTTTAAGGACATTTTTAGGACCAGTCGGTTGAGGCTGAATATATTCATTCCCACATGGAATCTTTATTTTTTGGGCCTGGAATAGAATTTTAATTGCCAATTGCAAGTGATGCCATCAGCTCATGGAAAAGTTATCATGATGGAAAATCAGAGATCTTTGAATAGTACTGCTTCAACACAGTTGAGTGGAGAATCATGTACCTTCATCTGCACTGAGTGTGGTGATGGGTTCAGTCAGTATTCAAACGTGTTGGCTCACATGGCCATTCATGGACCTTTGGAGTCATTTTCCTTTGATGGCTCATCCAATGGCTTTGAAGTCCCCAGAGAATATGTGCTGCAAGAAAATGGTACTCTAATAGTTTTAAATGGCTTGGCACAGTCACTTGCTTCTGTGAAACCAGTATCTCCTGGAGTCCTGCCATCACATTACCTATCCCCTGTTAAACAGGTGTCTCCAACTTTGAGGCAACAGCCTTCTCCTCAGAATGATGTGTTAAGGCCAAGGCCATCAGAATCAAACGTGGACAAGTCACGCCAGGGCCATTACCGTTGTGAAATATGTAGCAGATCATTTAACAACCTGCAGAGTTTACATCGTCACCAGCAGTATCGAAACACAGAACGTGGGTACAAGTGTACTTTGTGCTGTAAGATCTTTGAAGGTAGACAGGACCTTAAGAAACACCTCCAAGACCATTCCAATGAGAGGTTTCATTGTTGTGGTTATTGTGGCAAGCGATTCCTTAAATTGGATGCACTAAATACTCATCAAAAAGATAATCACCTCTCAAACAAGACAGTTTTGGGTAAATTGGAGAGAAAGCAGGAAAAAATGTTTGACAAAACATATTCTTGTAAGAAGTGCAAGTTAAAATTTTTCTGGATGTCAGATTTTCAGACACATTCATTGTACCATTGCCAAGGAAAAGAGCCCGATTCTACTTTTGCATTTGAAATTGATATTGAAGAGAACCCTAAGAACTTTGAGGACATACCACTTAAAAACTGCAACAGCAATTGCCCATCTGTTGGTCTCAAGAATGGGGATGGTAAAATCTTTAAGGATAATAGCGGTGAGATTGCTACAGCTACCTCTTTTACCCCATACAGATGTGGTTTGTGTGGGGATCGTTTCCAAAAGCTAACAGCTCTAAAAGAGCATCATTTCACACATCAAACTCAAGAGGAAATAGATCAGCTGAATCAAGAATCACAAAGGTCTTTTAAGCGAATAATGCAACCTAAAGGCAGACGTAGAAGAGGAAGTAATCCAAATGGTAAGCTGCATCCTTGCAAGCACTGTCATCGGGTTTTTAATCATTCAAGTAGTTTATCTCGGCACATGAGATACCATAAGGGTACTATGCACACTTGTGTATTTTGTGGCAGACATTTTCCACAGCGCTGTGATTTGAGGAGGCATGTAGCCATGTATCATAAAGCAGAACTGGAAAAGAAACCAGGTTTAAAACACTTGTATACAACTGTGCCTGCCCCTAGTTCTCTTAATGGAGAGAAAAAAAGAAGCTCTCCTGATGAGACAACCAAGAGCTCGTCAGATAATGAACAAACTTCGCCAGAACAGGCTCCACAAGGGAAGCAATCTGGAAAAGTGGGCAGAGTTAACTACAAGTGTCAGGAATGTGGAAAGAGATTTGGGTTGCTGTGTGTGTACCAGCGACATTTACGCTATCACAAAAAGGAACCTAGTAAGTCTCCCCGAAGTCCAGCTCAGTTAATTAATTCTTCATCCCTTGAGCTTCACCTTCAAAATCACCCAAGGACCGAAGAAGCTGCTCTACAAACATCTCACTCAAACAGTACTTGTGAGGACCCTGTTCTAGAAAAGTGTAATGCAGAGGATATAGAGGATGACTATATGGACAATACTGAAAATGTTAAAGGAAATCCTTCTGAGGTTCTTTATGAATGCACTGAGTGCACAAAGACATTTTCATGCTTGGACACATTTCTTCAACACCAGACTTCTCATGGCTCAGAAAAGAATGGGTAACTAATTAGAAAGACCCATTATTTGATATACTGACAACAATCAAGCTCTCAGGAGTTGTTTTCTTCTTACTTTTTGAATGCAAATTGTGTGTATATGTGTTTATGGTCAATAACTTTTATACACTCTTTCTCTGGTTGGTGAATTTAAAACACGAAATAAGTCTGGGTGGCATACCAACTGACTTGTAACAATGAATCTCCAAAATAAAAAAATGGACACAAATAAGTTTTAAACCTAGTATTCTTCCACAGTCTATGGATATAGGTAACTTGAAAGTCACTATTGTTGACAAGCTATTGAGTCAATTGTATTGTTAGTGATACCAATATTGTTGTTAATCTGCTGCATGTTTCATTATGTTTTATTGTCTTGTGATTTTGAAATTTCCTTAATGTCGCTTTTGAATATCTAACTTTTTTAAAGGTTTGCATTGTCAGATAAATTATTACATGTGCCATTAAATTTTCATAGAGAAACTATTAATCTTCAGTTCTGCTTTTTTAACACTAAGTACAAACAATTACCAACTTTATTTGTATGTGTAGCTCTTGTGTTTTACAGAATTTAAGAATAGAGAAATTAAGGACAACAGCACATAGATGAAGCTTTGCTTATAGTGGACTCATGCTTGGTACCCACTTATTTTTGAGGGGTGGCATATTTATTACTTTCATCTATTTGCTATGCTTTGCCTCAGTGGTTAGTCATTTGCTACTACCAAACAGACAAACAATACTGGCAGTTTGCACAACATTACATTATGTACCAATGTAAGAATGCACCAGTAAACCAAGCAGCTATTGTTGTTGTTACTGTATTGCTGTTAATAATATAACTGAAACCCTATTAACCCCCTTGGGGAAATTCTTGTCAACAGGCAGCCTTTCTAAAGTGCCAAAGTTTGGGATTCAATGTCATGTCCAGGGATACTTCTGGATGGGGATTGAGGGAAGCAGGAGTTGAAACACCAACCCTGTGCTTTGTAGACAACTGACTCACCAACTAACCACTGTTGCCCCAATTTGCTATAATCACCCAAAAAATTAAGGTGTCAGTTAGGCGGCCTAGTAGCTCAGTGGTTAAGGCAGAGGGCTGGGATGCAGAGATAGCAGGATCGATTCCCAGCTGCGGCACCCAGCCCAGCCCCCATACCAGGTGTGTCCCTGAGCGAGATCCTCAGCACTAGCTCCCCGAGCCTGTGGCTGCTCACTGCTCCCACCAAGGGGGGATGGGTCAAATGCAGAGGACAAATTTTGTTGTAGCATGTTCAATAACAACAAGGCAGATTCTTCTTTTTATATTCTTAATTTAGGGTTCCATTAAATTCGATACATTCTCAATTATCAAACTTTCACTGAACTCATTTACAGCATATTTGCATAAAGTTTTGGTCAATCTTTCACTGTCACCTCGCTTGGGTCCCACAGGGCATGTTGTATTGACCAAAATTACTGCTAACCTTTGACCGGATCGTTGTTTCTGCCACTGCCGGACACATAAACAATGTTTGTGGTTTGTTTTTCCAAGCTTAAACTGTGCTTAGACTTTTACTGGAATCAATATGATTGCAGTTGGCTCTCAGCTAGTTGTTGCTGATCTCTGTTCCAATATATTTGCATGAGATTGAGAGACTGGGGTCCTCTTGCCTTTGTCTTGCAAAACGAAGTGTACTGAGTGACTATGCCGTGCTTTTGTTGGCAATTAGCAATCACTGTGCTAAATATTTTTCATTAGTATTATGAACATAGCATTAGCACTATCTCCTGTGTAGTGCTGAAATTTACCTGGATCAGATGTGTACAGTCAATTGGAAGCTGTAGGTGCAGGAATGATTGGGGGAAAAAAACAGGGCAAGGGTCTTTGAGGGCCAGGGTTGGGAACCATCCAACCCATCCAACCTGTTGTAGCCTGAAAAATTAAGTAACATAAGCCCTGGGTTATTTTCTGGAACACCATAAATAGGCAGGACATTACACATTGCTACAGTGGGTAGTTTTTTGGTGGGTACAACCAAAAGGTTGCTAGATTCAGTTCATAGAGCAGTCATCCCCAATGACCAATGGGTTCAATTCCAGGATTCCTTCTGATTTACATGTCAAGATCTCCTTGGACGAAACACTGAAACCCATAGTAGTGCGGACATGCATTGTCTAGCAGCTGTCCAACAACGGTTTTCCCAAGGGGGTCAGTAAAGGAAGTTATTACCATCATTATGTTTCATTGGATTCAGTCTTCAGTATCAAAAAAGTACATCGCTGAATACTCAAAGAGAAAGCTGACCACTAAAGATCATATAATCTATTGACAACTTACATGAATGTGAGTTATCAAATCAATGCATGTTCAATGAAGGTCTGTGTAGCATGTTTCAGTGTCATGTCCAATTTATTCCAATGAAAAGTGCTTGCTAGACACATTGCTGAAAAATCCTCCAGGGCCCTAAAGCTTGTCCACTAATGTGTCTCTCTTTATAAATCAGTTAGGAATACTAGTGACTGGTGACTTCCTCCGACCAAGGAAGGTGACTTTGTGTTCTTTTATTGCATGAGTGACAAAGTAATGGACAAATATGACTTTTTTAGAATTTCACAATTTTACTGGACCAAATGGATACAATACCAATAGTATGTTCAGCGAATGTGTAACATCCTAGTTGGTGTCACCTGATCTAGCAATACCTAATGCGGCCGCTATGCCACCATTTCTGCACAAACCCTGTTTCCAGGGGCTTGCTCTTAAGCAAAATACACTAGAAATTGTTGTGTAATAGGAAAAACTGTTTTGAAGGTTAGCACTCAAGGGGGTCAGTAGTTAACAGGTTAGTTTCAAGCATTTGATTTTGCAAATACAACTTCAAGTACAAGTACTGGTGGTTTCCGGGAACTTCCCAGTGGTTCAACAGTTTAGAGTTAATAAATTGATTTGTGTTTACCTGTGGGCTAACCGGTCCAGGGTATACCACATCTCTTGCCCAGTTTTAGCTAGGGTCAGTACAAGCACTTGCATGTCCTTTTACAGAATAAGCAGGTGTAGTGCACGGATGAAGAAGGTAGCAAAGGGGTAGTGTTGCATAGGAGGGGTAGAGGTCATTATAAGGTCTGTATTATGGGGGTACTGTGTTTCCTTTTTCATCACAACTAAGCACTAAGGATATGAACCCAGGAGAAAGACAGAGGTTAGAGGCAAGTTCAGACTTTAGCTTCAGAAGACGTTTCATAATTTCAATCCTTTATTGGAGTAATTGAGTAAGCCCTGGTAATAAGAACACAGGGTGGGTGTGTCAGAGGATCCAGAGTTGTTAGAAGTAGAACTAATTTGACTCCCACAAGGGAAATAGTTCTTTTTATTAGATCTTTTTTTTGTGGACTGCAGGTTTAAAATGTGAAAAGTTTATATTGTCTCACTTGATCAGAAAGCTTGTTCCATAACCATTAGTACACTTGTAAATACATTTGGTGGCCTGGCATATATACACTAGTAGCAGATGCAACTATGTGCTCACAGAACATTTAGAAGGTAAATGTTCAGAGATAAAAAATTCCATTTTAGTAATAATTCTTTCTTCTCTGCAACAATGTGTTTTCCCCTATGGTATCTGGATCCTGTGTCCCTCATGCGAAGAGCTTTGCAGAAGCTCAGCACAAGGAGGAGGCGCCATTTTAAAGCAAGTCCTGCACACAAAATGGTTGTTTGCAACGAATTAACCCTTTAAAAGCCAACCACATCCAATCCAGCAGACAAGTAAGTGCGCCTGGCTAAGTGCCCTACATCAAACAGCAGCAGCACCATGGTACTGAAAATGCACATGGGAGTTCTATAGCTGCACGCAGGACTTAATTGATCAGTGCAGTCACTGTCAGCACTAGTAGCACTGACTCTGCCACAGGAGCAGGTTGTGCAGGAGCAGCTGCAACTGCAAGAAGGCAACCGCGTTGCAGGCGCCGGAAGGAGTCGTGCTACCGCCCCGTGAGGCTATGTCCGTGACAACCATAGAATACAGAGGGGCGGGCTCTCTCAGAGTCTCCGCAACATGTTATTGGTTGTTCTCACAGAGTTGTGTAATGTACGCACACTTGCGGGCACATTGTCTGAAAATGCGCAAATAAAGATAATGGAGGCGGATCGGAATCCAGCGCCTCTGCCTGGAGCTGAATAAGCAATATAGAGCACGTCAAGGTGGCGTGAATTGTCTCGTGCAGGAATTACAGGGATTTCTGAGTGAACAACCCCCATCGACTCATTGTCCATGAAGGAAAAAAGGTACCCTGGTCGTATTTCTCTGGATAAACGGACGCCATCGACGAGAAGGACAGCTGCCTTGCTTCGCGTTCTCTCTGTATAGTGGCAAAGAAGGACGAGATGCAGTGTCTTTAAACGAAGTAGCTTACGTGGTTGGATAAAAAATAGACCTGCAGCAGATCATCCACAAAGGAGAATTCGGCGGCGACACGAACCACTGTTCTGGTAAGGAGTCCGACTGCACATAAGCCATTAGTTGGTTGTTGGTGCTAGCTAGCATTGTGGTAGTCTAGCTAGCTAGCTTCAACCCCAACCTTCACCAATGTCTCTAGGATATTATCTGAAACGTGGCGGCACCGCAGTTTTATGTGATAATGTTTTTGTTCAGTTCATTTAAGTCTATCATTTTGCTCTGCAGTCCTCTGTCCGGGCTGTCAGACCCTCAGCATCTAACAAACACACAGTCAAGGGTGTCAGGGAAGCTCTTTAGATACTGGCTGATGGTTCAGATGTCACCCTAAAGCAGGTTATACAATTATTTTCCTTGTAACCAACCCCCAAAGTTTTTTAGATTTCAGTTATATAATACTGAAATTGACTTCATCTGTTTTTAAGTCACTCCATATTTTCAGATAGTCATTGTAATTCTAAGTTGTGGTTGCATAGAAAAACAGTCCTGTGACTTCACCTGGTATATCAAGCTCTGACAGAGGTCCAGCAGGTAGATAAAGACAACACATTGAATTAGAATGCAAAAGGGCCACATAGCACTTGTAAATAGTCTTACCAGTCTTTATTTATTTTAAATTTATCTATAGTACATAGAGCTGAACTGCATTACACTCAAGTATACTAACGTCCATCCCTCATTGTACAAACATCTTCCAGTGTAAGAGATGCTGCGGTTGCAATGATGCGAACACCAAGTTCAGCCAGAGGTTTATTCTCAACAAATGAATAATGATAAATATACCACTGCCTAAAAGCATCAAACTTGCAGTGCAATCATTTGGAAAACTTGTGGGACTTGTGAAGGTGAAACTGATGGATGTATGGTAGAATATTGTTTGTTTCTGGCTTCTTTTTATTTTTTCTCTTTTTTTAAACAATTTTAGGCTTTAGTTACTTTTTTGATTTGGTATTTGGATGGTTGACAAATATGCAGAAATATTTGAGTAAAGAAAATAACATTATACAACCACAAAACGATATGCTTAAACATACATCCAGATTTTTATATGAAGGATGATGTTTTATTGTATCCAAGTATGCATTTTGTCTTGGATAGAGACAGTTATGTGATTTGAAGTCTTTGTAATTCAGAGTTTCATAAACGCAACACAAAATGATGTGCATGTGGTGTTAGGTATATAATCATCCTCACATTGTGTAGTCACAGTGGCCCGCATGAACATTGTGGCCCAGACAAGAAATGGTCTGCCCAGTTTTTGCCCATTCTCAGTTGGGGATTGCATGTTAGATTTTAGGGAAGCATTATATGTGTAAACTGTATGGTGCTTTTGCCATTTAAACTGAATTTGGGAAACTTTTCCAAAGAGTTCCAGTATTTACAATAAAGAATTCTATTCAGATCCCATTTAGATCATGTTTAAATTGCTTTAAAAACATTAAAATCACTGTAAAACACAATCAAATTAAATTAACATCCAGATCCAGGATACCTCTCTTAAACCAAGACGTCATCTTAAATTGCTTTAAACATGACCAAACATGCAAAACAGAAAAACACTAGTGAACATTAGGTGAATCACATCCAGGATCTTTCTCTTTAACCTAGAGACAATCACAATTGGTGTTAATTATGAATTATTTCAGTAGGAAAGTGCTTATAAAGTCAAATAATAAAGACCCCCCCCAAAAAAAGACACTTATTGTTTGTCCCAGAATTCAATAGTTTTAGAGTTTAAGAGTTAAGTTGTAGGACTGATGCTGGTTAGTGTTGTAATTTTTAAGTATTTGACATTTTCCTAGTAGGAGATAGGATAGTGTGCATTTTCCAGCAGGGCTTCTCTGTAAAACATGGTGTCTATAAGGCAGGGGTGCAACCCCTGCGTTCCTCAGGGGTTGCAATTCTGCTTGTTTTCCAACCAACCTTACACTTACTGCTGCTGATTGACCAAACACACCTGTACTAGGTAATCAGCAATTTGTGTGAAGGGATGTGAATGTAAGTGAAGAGAAGGCTGGAAAACGAGCAGGATTGCGGCCCTCGAGAACCACTGTTTGATACCCAGATCTAAAGGATTTCCCTCCTCCTCTCTCTGTTTATGTTTTAGCTGCTGTTCTCTCGTTCATACCTTTTTCAAGCCTGTATCTTACAGATGTCTGCATACAACTAAACTGTAATCCTGTACATGTTTTGAAATATGATGTTAATGAATGAAGAGAGTGAATATTGTTAACACCATACTGGTTTCGATCTGATAAGTATACCCATTTGGTATCGATATTGACCAACCATAATCAGCACCAACAGAATACTAATACAGTAGTTATGATTGTTGTTCTTCCCTCTCCCCTTTACAGAGAGAGGCGGGGGTGGAATTGTAGAGTTTGATGGCCACAGAAAGAAATTATTTCCTGTGGCGTTTAGTGGAGCACTTGAGACTGATAAGTCTCTGGCTGAACGTGCTCCTCGGTCCAGCTAGGAAACTGTAGGGGGTGAGAGGGATTGAGTTTGCGTTTTTCCTCTCGGCTACAACTTGTAGAGGGTCCAGCTCCACACCAAAAACAAAGCCAGCCCTCCTAAATAAACTTGTCTAGTTTTAGTGTCTGACACCTTTAGGCTGCTGACCCAGCAAACTATAGCAAAGTCAATGACACTGGACACCACAGACTCATAAAAGCCTCCTCAGAAAATACAGCTACAAATTCTACACAGACCAGTCAAGTTTTTTCCAAGTGTACACTCAATATTTATACACTTTCTCCGCATGTTCAGCTCTCTTCTTACCTGATTTGCTGAGACAGTCGTTTGAGTCGTTATGGGTAGGGGCAGATATTCCTGTTGTGGAAATGAGGTGGGGTGGTTCTGAGGCTCGTTATGAAATCTGGTAAAGAAATCATTAAATTAATTGGCCCAATCCACCGTCCCCTCGGTCACCTGGCTGCTGGTCTTGTATCCAGTGATGATGCTCATGCCCCCTCCACACATCCCTGGTGTTCTGCTGCTGGAGGATCTGTTCCATTTTCCTCCTGTAGGCCTCTGTCCCCTCCTTGATCCTGACAGACAGAACCCTCTGGACCTTCTTCACTACCTCCCTGTCATCAGACCTGAACGCTTCTTCTTGTTCAGGATAGATTTTATATCCATGGTGACCAAGGGCTTGTTGTTGAAGCAGTAAATTGTCTTGGGTACATGGTTGTCCACACAGAAATAATCTAATATGTGATGCAGCCTGTCAGTCTATCAGTGTCCTCACCATGAGGTTCACAAAGAGCCTTCTAGTCTGTGACTTCAAAGTATGACTGCAGGGCTTCATCAGGGGTACAGACACGCTCCCTCACAGAGATGTTATTAAAATGGCACCACCACCTTGTTGACCTACACAGTGAGCCCTCTTCCTTTCCTCTTACCACTTCCCACCATTCTGCATTCTTCCTCCTCTGCATTTCCTGGCTCTTCTCCTTATTTAATCAGAATCAGCTTTATTTGCCAAGTATGCTGCACATAGAAGGGATTTGCTTCTGGTCGTTTGTAGTTTCTCTAGGACAGTACAGACAGAAAGCAAATACATGTAAATCAATTAAAGACAAATTACAGACAAATCATAACGCCACAAAGACAAGACAGTGAGTGTGTGTATGTATCAGTGCAGTATGCTGAGTTGTGTGCAGTTTAATTCCATGTGGCATCAGCAATCAGTTGTTCATTAGTGATATTGCCTAAAGGAACTAACTGTTGTTGTGTCCGGTAGTTCTAGCAAACATAGCAATGTAGCGTCCACCAGAGGGGAGAAGCTGGAATAGTTTGTGTCCAGGGTGTGAGGGGTCTGTGCTGATTTTTCTCTTCCCCCGTTCTGACTCGTGAGGTATACAGGTCCTGAAGAGAAAGGAGAGGTGCACCAAAAATCTTCTCTGCCCTTCTGACTGTGCACTGCAGTCTGTGTTTGTCCTGGGCAGTGGCTGATCCAGAACCAGACTGTGATAGAGGAGCAGAGGATGGACTCAGTGACTGTAGAGTAGAACTGGATCAGCAGCTCCTGAGAAAGTTGAAACTTCTTCAGCTGCCGCAGGCAGTACATCCTCTGCTTTTTTGAGGTGGGAGCTGATGTTGGTCTCCCACCTTAAGTCTTCAGAGATGGTGGAACCCAAGCACATTTCAGTCACTGATACAGGAGAGCAGAGTAGGGGGGGTATCTTCTATACACAGATTCATCACTATCTCGGATGAGACAGATGACGGTGGTGTCATCTGTGTATTTCAGGAGCTTCACACCTCGGTCACTGAAGATAAAGTCATTGGTGTAGAGGGAGAAGAGGAGAGAGAACAAAGCCTTGTGGGGCACCACTGCTGATGCAACCTGTCTGAGATGTAACTGTTCCCATCTTCACCTGTTGTGACCTGTTGGTCAGGAAGTTGTAGATCCACTGACAGGTGGAGGGGGGACGGAGAGCTGGGAGAGTTTGGAGTTTGTAAGTGTTTCAGGGATAATGGTGTTGCAAGCTGATGAGAAGTCCACAAACAGAACTCTGGCATATGTGCCTGGGTAATCAAGGTGTTCCAGCATGTAATCTAGACCCATATTGGCCGTATCCTCAACGGACCTCTTTGCCCTGTAGGCAAACTGCAGGGGGGTCCAGCAGCAGGCCTGTAATTTTTTTTTTTCTGGGTGAGCAGGAGTCATACAAATGATTTTGTGACTTCATGGTGTCTGCCAGCTCTTTGTTTCCCTCAGCAGGTGGGGAGGGTCTCCTGTAACTTGTAATGTCCTGCAGGCCTCTCCAAACTGACTCAGGGTCGTTGGCTGAGGATTTGTTTTTTAACTTCTCAGAGTATTGTCTTTTAGCCTTTTAAACTCCTTTGTCAGCTGGTTTTTGGACTGCTTATACAGGAGACTGTCTCCACTTTTATGAGCCTCCTCCTTGGCCTGACGTACCTGTCTCAGTTTAGCTGTGACCCAGGGCTTGTTTTTTTGTTGAATGTGCTTGATGGGCACACACATATCTTCACCGAAACTGATGTACGATGTTGCAGTATCGGTCAGATCGTCCAAATTGTCGGTAGCATCTTCAAACATACTCCAATTAGTACAGTCAAACCAGGCCTGCAGCTCCTGCTTTGCCTTGTTAGTCCATCTTTTAACATATTTACCGACAGGTTTTGAACACAACAGACTATGCACAATATGCGTCCTTTATCACGGTGTAACAGTGATCCAATGTATTGTTCTCTCTGGTGGGGCAGGTTATGTGCGGTCTGTATTTGGGCAACTCGTAGCTCAGATTAGCGTTGTTAAAATTCCCCAGTGCTATGGAAACTGAGTTAGGATATTTTTGTTCAAAGCTGGTTTTCGGGTCGGCTAATTGCTGCAGCTCCTCTTGAACCCAGGCGTGCGGAGGAATGTATTTGCCTAACACTGTGACATCAGTACACTAATCTTCATTGACATAGAAGCAGATCCCTCCACCTCTTGTTTTCCCCGACAGCTTTGTTACATGGTCTGTGCGGTGAAGGTGAAAGCCAGGTAGCTTCGGTGCGCAGTCAGGTGTGGAGTTGCTATGTTTCAGTGAAGCAGAGAGCAGCAGATCGTGAAAAGCCTTTCAGGAGGTGCGGTTCGTCCATTTTGGTGGGCAGATAACAGACATTGGCCAGGTGAATTAATGGGAGAAAAGTGCGCAATCCTTACTGCCGCAACTTGACAAGCGCTCCTGCTCGCTTCCCCCTCTTTTCCACGTCCCATAGACGACTGCTGCTCCTTTACTTTACTTTACTTTACTTTACATTACTTGGCAGACACTTTTATCCAAAGCGACTTACAAGGAGAAGACACCAGCAATTACCATTTAGTTCTCGCAAAAACTGAGATACTACAACAAAGCACCCTGATAAGGCCTAACTCGTCAAGACAAAAACATGCATAGGAGTTGTTTAGTGCTAGACAACGTAATGTGTGTGCGTGCCAAGTGTACCCGGATTGGTAATGTCAAACTCTGCGAGAACATTCTCGCTACCTATTGCTCAAACATGTCTGTCGTGGGTATGTGTATGCTGTGTGACTATTGCAGCTTTCTGTGACACATGAGAGGCAATGTCCTAGGAAAACAAGGAGATTAAATCCTGGATAAAGTAGACTTCTGGTCGATGTTAGCAGTTTATCATAGTATAATAATTTACCATGGATTATAGCAAACGTAGCAGTCTTGATTGGAAAGCCATGACATAAATGCCCCTGATAAGCAGTGTGTGGAAAATGTTTGTTGGATTTAGGTGTATAAGGTTGCCCAACTGCAACAATTCTTACCTGTTTTTCTTTAGATATTCCTTTAAGTCATTGTTGCAGAAGTTTGCATACACTAAAAAAAAGATACTTTTATTTCTTACTGTCTGACATTACATCAGACTAAACTTCTCATTACCAACACTGTTTATATTTGGTAAATGGCAATTATCATTTCTATTACTTTCTTCTAATTCAAAGGTTTACTTGTGTTTCCTGTTTGGTAGCATTTTCTTTGAAGTGTGCCCATTCCTTCTGACAGAACTAGTGTAACTGAGTCAGGTATGTAGGCTGTCTTGCTCACACGTGCCTCTATGCTTGTGTCTTCTCCTTATAAGTCACTATGGATAAAAGCATCTGCCAAGTGAAGTAAACTATTTGCTTAAGTGCTCTACAGTCAGAGGTGGATTAGGGTAGTCAGGGGGCCCTAAGCTCCACTTTGTTGGGGGGCTCTCTTACAAAGGAAATATATACATGTATACAGTAATGTTACTGTACTATAGTGTGCTGAGAATATTACATGGCATAAATTCACCCACTCAATCAAACACAAGAACACATTGACACATACAGTCAGAGAAAAGATTATTTTAAGTTGAGATAAGTTTGCCCACTAACAAAGACATTTTCTATAATTTCAATGGTAGTTATTCGAACAGTAAGAGACAGAACAATAATAAAAAAGCCAAAAATGTAGCTGGTATTTTGGCCAATTTTTTCATGCAGAGCTGTGGTGTTCTGGGGCTGTAGCTAGGAGACACGGATTTTCAAAGATTTCAAAGATAACATAATTGAAAACAAAATGCAGTTTTTAAATGGTTTAGGTTATTAAGGGAGATAAAAAACTCAAAATCTACATGGCCCTGTGTGAAAAAGTGATTGCCCCCCTTGTTAAAAAATAACTTAACTGTGGTTT
>JAUMTR010000008.1:11542846-11554023 GCA_032270685.1 Microctenopoma stevenorrisi
TTTCTAATCTTTTGTATGGAGAGCGGCTGTATTCATGGCAAAACAATTTCCCTCTGGGATTAATAAAGTGTTTTGAAACTTGAATCTTTAATCTTGAAAAGCTACGTTTGCTAGAACAACTCGACACACTGCGTGCGCACTCACACACTGTCTTGTCTTTCTGTCTTGTTACAATTTGTCTGTAATTTGTCTTTAATTTATTGATTTTTATGTATTTGATTCCTTGTATGTGCAACATAATTGGCTAATAAAGCTGATTCTAATTCTAATGCTATGCTGATTCTGATTCTGATCATTTCTAACTCACGAGAAGAGATCTTGCATGAAGCCCCAGGTCAAGGGATATTATCAGTGATTTTGTATTTGGTAAATTTTTGAATAATTGCTCCCAACAGTTGATCTCTTCTTGCCAACCTGCTTACCTATTGTATCATCTTGTCCCTGGTGTCCTTAAACAGCTCCCTGGTCTTGGTCATGGTGGAGGTTGAAGTCTGACTGTGGTGAATGTGTGGACAGATCTTTAGACAGATAACAAGGTTAAACAGGTGCCATTAATACAGTTAATGAGTGGAGGATATAAGAGCTTCCTAAAGAAATAATTACGGGTCTGTGAGGGAGATAATTCTTGCTTGTTTGTACGTGCTGAATGCTGACATCATTATGAAAATAAATTCCATAAAAATCTTACAATGTGATTTCCAGGATTTTGTGACATTCTGTCTCGCACAGTTGAATTGTACCTTTGATAAATATTGCAAACCTCTCATCTTATTAAGTCAGACAACTGGCACCATCATTTTTGTCCCACTGTACAAAATCAGCAGGGGTTTAAATAATTTTTTCCCTGTAAGTACATCTCCTTTAGGGCTGAGCTATATGGACCAACACTCATATCTCAATATTTTTAAGCTGAATCATGATAATTTGATCCTATTAGTAGTTACAAAAAGACAACTATGGGATAAATGTTAATGTTCCAAATGTAGTTATTGGCATATATGAGATAGGTTTTGTGAAGTTTTTGAGTTTTATGCACCCTATAAGGCCATTATGTTAAAGTGGCAATTATGTTATTAGCAATATGATTAGGGCCTTTGAATATTTCCTAAAATCAGTTTTATCCTTTAGAAAACTAACAAAAATTAAGAGTGAGCTATATCGAGTTTTACAATTGCGTTTCATATTTTTTTTATATCTAAATATCGCCCAGCCCTAATCTCCTTACTACTACTACTATTACACCGCCAACTGTTGTTGCAGCCAACTGATCTGAAATTCTAAGAGATAAACCACTTTAAAACAGTAAGATGCAAGATTGGTTAGATTTTTTAGGGGGAGGGGCTTGTACAAGGCTCACATATAATCGAAATAATCCATGTATTTTTTCCACAGGTTTCCATACAGATATAACTCCCATATTCCTAAATAGTCCTCACATGGCCAAGAAAAGGTCAGATTTTTCTTGCCAATTATTATAAATGTTTTTTACAATACTTGTAGTAGTATGATTTTTTTTTTTTAATTTTATGCTTGTCTGTGTTTTTAGTATTAGGTAAAAGAAGCCCTGACTTCAAGTGCCTCCAAAGAATGGCTCATAGTTGGGATTCGTACTTCCATAACCTATCATCTGATCCAAGAACTCTGAGAGGGACATCACAAACAGAAGGAAGTGTTTCGCAGCATGTACAGAACTTCATTGGACATAATGACATCACCAACACAGTGGCTTCACATGAACCTCAAACATCAAGTTCTGACTGTAACACAAACTGTTACTCAAATCCCAGTATTGGAAATTCCAGTTCAGACTGTGTTTATCAAAGATATTACACAGAAACACCATGGCAACCTGATGAAGAACAAACAGGTAAAGATTACTTGTCACGATGTGAAAACAGCAATGCGTCAGCCTTTACAACAGATGGATTATCACCATCAGTAACCTTTCCTTCATCTTTTACAGCCGATTTACAAGAAATTAAACAACACCGTGGAATGTTAACCACATCATTTCTTGAAGACTATTCGGATGTCAGTAACTCGTCAGACGCAGATGTCAGTGAAACAAGGCCCTCTTGTAAATTCATGGCAAACAATTCTGTTCAAAAACTTAAAAGTGACATTACAACAAAACAAGATTTATCAGAATGGCTCTTCAGTCATACTGAGACTATGTTTCCAACAGAGACTCTGCCCCCTCACATGGCACAGACGGATGTACTTATTACATCAAATCTGAAACCAGGAGAAAACATAATTAAATGTGTAAAAGGTGAAATGAAAAATCCAGAAAAATATGTCGGACCCAATCAGTCCTCTGTTACTCCTAGTATGACTTCAGGCAGCGAGAATGTTGAGGAAAGGAAAAATAATGATGCTTGTGAAAATCAGAACCAAAAAGAGGACTTGGAAAAAGACCTTGTTAAACATTCAGTGCTCATGAGCTATGAAAACTTGACTGATGATGGAATTGAGGACTACCCATATAGCAACGAGGAACAGCATACTGAAACTGCTTCAAATGTCATGTCTACATTTCACAAGGAACTGGATCACTTCAATGAAAAACTCTTAAAGGAAATTCCGGACTCATTTGTCCATGAAAATCAAGAATTTAATCATGACTGCACAGATGTTTCAGTTAGGACTATGACCGAGGATGAGCAAGTTCTAAAAAGGGAAGGAAAACTATTGGTTTCATTAGAAAGAAAAACTTTTGATGAGCAGAAATCCGGAAACTCTATGGATGACCAAGCCAAAAATATGGAAATTGATTATAAAGAGAAAAAAATTAAATCAAGCACATCTCAATCTTCAGATCCACTTGATTTTGAAGATGCTAGTTGTGAACTGACTGTATTGACAAGTACCTTGAAAAACAGCCACAATATCGATTCAAGTTTGCAGTTTAACAAAAGTGTAGCTCAGAACATTGTTTGTAGTAGTTCCATTGTAATGTGTAGGCATCATGATATCACTGATAAGAACAAGGAAAGTGTTACTAGTCTTATGCAATCCTGCACAGAGCCAAATAGTCTCAACACAAATGCAAATCCCTGTCTAGAAGAAAGTACAGGAGAGGAGACAAATGACACTTCTCCAAATACAGATTGTAATGCTAGTGATGTCACAAGTATTTCTGAGAATGCTGGTGAGAAGAACTTGCCACCTTGTGCTGATCATTCAGAATTTCGCTTACAAATGAAGGACTCAAGCACAGACCTAAATGCCTGCCTAGAAAGAAAAGTGATGGATTCAGCAGGAAAGACAAAATTAACAAATTCAACAGATCCAGAATGTAGTGGCATTGCTTTAAATAGTGGCAGTAACCAGCATAGTGTGTCTAACCATGTAAAATGCCTACAAGCAGAGAGATCCAACACAGACACAAATCAATGTCTAAAAAATGAAGCGACAAGCCCCTTGGAAAGAAAAACTACATCATCCTCTACAGATTCGGATTGCAGTGGTTCTGGTGGAACCATTGATACTTGTACAAGTACAGAAGAGAGGACAGTGTCTATGTCTCCAGACTGTAGTGGTCCTGGTGTCTCTGGCGACTGTCTTTTTACTAATACTAGTGATAAGAATAAACAAAATGTTGCTAATCATCCACAAAAAGACTCAAAAGATCCAACAGCTAGCACGAGTCAATGCCGTGACCCTGCTGTGACTAGTGACAGTTACGAAGAAGGTGGTTCTAGTAATGTAGAATGTTGCTTACAGCCCAGTAACTCCAACCCAAATATCTGTCACTGGCAAGAAAAGAAGATGATTAATCCATCAGACAAGGAAGCTAAAACTGTTTCTGAAGAAAATACAAATCAAGATTTGTTACTGGATCAATTCCCATCGGCCATGAAACCACAAGGTCTTGATGTTGAAAATGCAAGAGAGTCATTTGAGGAGTTGGACACATCAGCAGAGGCACAGTCAGTGCTTGGCATGCTATATGGTGAACCTCTGTCAAGAGAAGACTCTTCATGTGACACAGATGAAAGTAATCTTGACACAAGCCAATGTAAGAAAACAAATAAAGCCACACCTAACGGAAACACCCTGGAAAATTCAATCAGGAAAGCACCTCAACTTAAATCTTCTAG
This sequence comes from Microctenopoma stevenorrisi, assembly GCA_032270685.1. Taxonomy (NCBI): domain Eukaryota; kingdom Metazoa; phylum Chordata; class Actinopteri; order Anabantiformes; family Anabantidae; genus Microctenopoma; species Microctenopoma stevenorrisi. The sequence continues at coordinate 11,546,950 of JAUMTR010000008.1, forward strand.
AGAAATGAGAAAACTACTCCAGCCTGTTGTATTGTTGGGGGTCCAAGAATCTTTAAGTGGAATGAGTGGCTCATACTGTTGTGGAGTTTGCAAACACACAACACACAATGTTGATAATCTGATTGAACACCACCATTGTTCCCATTCAGCGCACAAGTTTCAGTTTTGCAAGACTTGTAATGTCTATCTGATGAACAATGAACAACCTGAAAAACACTTCTGTGGCATAACCAACGAAACCCCTCAAGTCTCTTCCAATTCTACCCCAGAAGAAAGTAGTCGCCATGGCCACCACAAGTGCAATAGATGTGGACTCATCTTTTCAAAAGTAGTTCTCTATATCAGGCATATGCGGACTCACACTGGGAAAACACCTTTTAAGTGTAATAAATGTGGGCTATATTTTGCACAATCATGTACCCTGCAAAGACATCGGCGTATAACTGGTAGATGCAAGCCTCCTTCTAATACTTCTGATGCTGTCACCGACAAAACTAAAACACCACCACAGAAGGAATTGATAAAGAATATAACATGTACAAATCTGCCTGATTGCTATGTAAGGCTTGTTGACATCTCCAAGACTCATTTATGTAGCTTATGTCCTAAAAGCTTCTTGACTGCAGAAAAGACCAAAAAGCATGTCTACAGCATACACAAGAAGAACAGCTGGGCAGTTTCAACAAATCAGTTTTCTACAAAAGCCAGTGATGAGAGGACTCCAAAAGAAGAGAATGAGACAAAAGCAAAATATAAATGTCCCCTTTGTCCGCGGCTTTTCAAGTACTCCTACAACAGGGCACGACATTTGCGTGAATGTGTGAAAGATACAGTATATGGTGGCAAAGAAAAGGTAGCTGGTAAATATCGGTGTCCTTTGTGTCACGTTACCTTCACTTTGTCATCCAACCGATATAGACATATCAAAGCATTTTGCCTAAGAGAATGTCTTAGTCAGCTTGCAAAACAGAGGGCAAAATCAAGGAGAAGCGTTGAAGAAAAAACAAGGGAACCTGAACTGAAAACGAAGGAAAATGAACAGAAAAAACAAACAACCTTAACTGGAGCAGACCCCAAGATTGCTCAACGTTACAAATGCAATCTTTGTCCAGCAGCATTTTGTCATGCTTCTGGAAAATACAAACATATGAAAAAACATGAGTTGTATAAACTTACTGGCAAAATGTTTAAGTACAGAAACTCTGTATTCTCTACCATACCAGGTATTTTAACAAATACAAAGAATCAAAGGAGCAATGCTAACCTAAAAACAGATGAAGCAGACAGCAGTCTAGCAGTTAATTGTCGTTTTTGTGGAAAGTGCTTCAGTACACTACAGTCACTGAAGAAACATGAGCACAGTCACCGAGGCGAAAGACCATATCGCTGTCTGGAATGTGGAAAAGGATTCAAGAAACAGTGCCATTTGATTTGTCATAAAAGCGTTCACCAGAGGAGGATACAGTGCACTGTCTGCCGAAAAATCCTTCCAACTGTTGGAGAACTGATTCAGCACAGAAACACGCATCCTAAACGAGGAATGCTACAATGCCCAGATTGTCATCTGCAATTCCAGTATCCTGCATATCTCCTTAGGCATCTAGATGCTCACAAAAATAGAGAAAACCAAGCACCTCAAAGTGAAGAGAAAACCCCACTAAAACCGCAGCAGTCCTTGGAATCTGTGAAAGAGCAAAGTGGGCTGAAGCAACTACAATGCTCTTTATGCAAAGAAGTATTTGATGATGCTCAAGTACTGAGAAAACATTGTCTTACACATATATCTGGGTCCGTGTCTCACCAATGTCCATTTTGCAAACATAATTTCAGTACTCGTCGCTATTTGCTGCGTCACATGATTAAACATACTGGAGACAAACCCTATTCATGTGAAAACTGTGGAAAGCAGTTTTACCGTGACTTATACCTTAAACTTCACAGTGAGAGGTGTTTCCCAGTGACACAGCCAATGAAGTCTGACAGTAAGACTAAGAGGCCATATCATTGTTCTTTTTGTCCACGCTCGTTTTGCAAAAAAAATCGCCTGAAAAATCATCATAACGGCCACAAAGTTAACTCCCTGCTCCTATGCTCAAGATGTGGGCAGTATTTTGGATTTAGAAAATTAAATCAACATCAGAAGGACTGTGCTGGAAGTGCAGATTCTAAAAGCACTTCACAGCTAGAACAGAATGCCAAAAAAATGCCATTACAGTGCAAGACAACTAATGTGCTTCCGTTTAAATGCCCTCACTGTACACAGAGGTTCAGATATAGATCCATATTATTCAGACATCTCGTTTCACATACTGGATTGCAACCATATGCATGTATGCACTGTGGCCACAGATTTGGAACTCGGACAATGTGCTTGCACCATGAAGCTTTATGTGATGGGGTTTACAATGACTCACCATCAAAAGTAAATAGTAATGCTTCAACAAAACTGTCAAGCCTGCCTACTCTCAGAGAAGTAGAAACCTCAGAAACTCAAGCAGAAGGTAAAACTGAGTACAAGTGCAAATTCTGCACCAAGACTTTTATGAAATCACGAAACCTGAGACATCACATTTTGACCCATAACGAAGTTAAGCCTTATCGTTGTAAAGCGTGTGATAGCTGCTTTTCAAGGTATGATCATTTAAAAGTACATCAAACTCGCTGTAAAGGAAGGAGAACACGGCTGGAAGTCTGTATACCAAAAATCAGTTTAGATGATGTTGGCAAGGGCTGGCAAAATAGGTTTGGCACCGAGCCTGTCAAAAAGGAGGAAACATTTGAATGCGAAGTCTGTCCAAGAAGCTTCCCAACTCAGTCAAAACTTTCTCGACATGTCACTATGTTCCATGCTACAAAATTATATAAATGCACACGTTGTGGATCATCATTTGCTCATGAAAAATCTCTGAAACAACATAGGAAGATGAACCGATGCAGAAGCATCTCAAATAAAGTAGATGGTTCTCTACCACAGGGAACTATTCCACCAGCACAAAGTCTGACACAACCACTTCATTTTGTGAAAAATAGAATCCTACATAGGATTACACCTTGCTTTAACAAAAAATACAAATATGTATGCAGTTATTGCCCACGTGCCTTTGGAAACAATTGGCAGTTAGGCGTGCACACTCGCCTGCACACCGGAGAGAGGCCATTTGGCTGTGATTATTGTGGTCAGAGATTTATTAGAAAGGACTATGTAGAGCGTCATTTTGCTAAATGCACCAAGAAACAACTAAATCAAGTGCTTTGTGATAAATGTGGGGGATTTTTCCCTGGTGTTGTTGAGGTTGAAAATCATAAAAAGAACTGCACTTCAAGTCCAAGCAAATCAAAGTCAACAGCTTGCCAAGGCCAACAGTCACCCTCTCAAAGCCTCCCAAAAGGCTTTTCTTGTGCATACTGTAGTTCTCGTTTTTTGTTATTTTCACAGCTCCAAGAGCATTTTTCAAATGCGCACAAGCTGGAAACAATGGCTCCACCGGTGTCTACTGCATCCTTACAACACCACCTGTCAAATATACCAAACATTAAAGAAGAGCCTATGGATGAAAGTTGTGACAATCGGCGTCATGAAGGTGTTAACCTAACTTGTAACTTAAATACAGCTATTGAGAGTGAGGCAACCAAACATTTTTTCTGCCCAGACTGCAAAATATCTTTTGCAAAGAAATGTGGTCTGACTGCTCATCTTCGTGGGCATGCAATGAAGTATCCTTTTAATTGTAAAACATGCCGGAAAGGCTTCTGGAACAAAACTCTTCTCCGTAATCATCACAGAAAATGCAGATTTGGTCATACTTCAGAGAGCGATGTCAACAACATTTTGGAAGTCCCCTTGAAAGCAGAGATTAATTTTGCTCTGGATGAATCTGTTCTGATCAAAGAAAGCTCCAACAGAATTGGAACTGGAGTTCTGCAGACCAGCTTCTCCTGTAAAGATGATTTAATGGGCAAGTCCCTACAAAACCCAGAAGAAGCTCTGGTGCAAAGCAGCTTGGATAAGGAGAAGAAAGCTGAGCAGTACCAATGTTCAGAATGTGATGAGAGTTTCACAGATGGCCTATTGCTCATTAGTCACCTTGAAGATCATGGAAGACAAGAACAAGAGAAAAAGCGCAATACATGTTCTAAGTGTGGGCAGGTGTGCCCTAGCCAAGGCCATCTTGAAAATCACATGAAGATGCATGGAATTGATAAGAAATACCCTTGTCCTGACTGCCCTATGATAGTTTACAGCTCATCTGATCTTGAAGTCCACAGAATATGTCATGACCCAAATCGGCCTTTTGTTTGCAAACTGTGTAATCAGAGATTTTGGACAAGGCCATCTTTATGCAATCATTACAATGAAGACCATCCGGATGATATATATTCTTGTTGTTTCTGTAACAAGACCTATTCCTTAAAAAAGTCACTGGCAAGACACTATAAAAAATGGCATCAGAAGGAGCAGAGGGACTTGGGTAATTCTGTACAGGAAAGGAGCAACACTGAGCAGCAATCAACCAGTCAAGTCAATACAACTGGTGAAAGTGATGAGGATGAAAATAATGGCAGCGAGGACAGTGATTCAGATTCACCATACTTCCCATGCCATGTCTGTGGCAAGACGTTCCCAGCATCAGAAAGTCTTGAAGATCATCAGCGGTGTCACCTAGGTGAAAAACCACATGAATGTGAAGAATGTGGTAAATGTTTTTTCCAGGCATCCCAACTGCAGCAGCACCAACGAATGCATAAGTCTGAATTTCAGTGTCAGGCATGTGGCAGGGGTTTTGTGTCCCTCTTTGCACTGCGTAAACATAAGCATAGTCATGGCAAGAACCGCCCCTATCGTTGTTCCAAGTGTCACTTCAGTTTCACAGGACCTTCACAGTTGGCAGAGCACATGTCTACACATCGTGAAGAGAACTTCCCATGTGATATATGCAATCGCGTATTTTTCTCCAAAAGTAGTAGAGCTGAGCATCGCAAAAGCCACTCCAAATTAGGTTACCAACACCCACCTTCACTTTTACAGGGAGAATATAAAAAATCTGGCTTACTTTCTGAAGGCTTATCAGTATTCACGAAAGAACTTAAATATCGCTGTGGTGTTTGTGGTGAGCGCTTCAGAGACCCGGAGGAGCTCTCAGAGCATGGTTGCATGGCAGCCAAAGAACGGCTGTACTCTTGTTCAGACTGTGATAAACATTTTCTACATGCATCTCACCTGAAGAAGCACAGGACCACCCATCACCTGTCATGCTCAAGTAGTGAATATCCTTGCAATAAATGCAATAATAGTTTTTCCTCCTCTAAAGACTTTCTCAACCATCTTAAAACCCATTCTGGTTTTGCTGAAGAAATTGAGCTCGCAGTGGAAGACAAACATAAAGGACCTTCACATGGTTTTATATGTCCAGTTTGTCATCAGTGTTTTGCCAGTGCTACTGAATTGTGTTGCCATTTTCCCACACATCCTGACGGTACATTTGAATGCAGAGTTTGCAAAGTAACATTTCCCACTGAAAGCAAGCTTGGCGAACACAAGCAGCGCCATCTGACGCCATCTACTGAATTCAAATGCACAGAGTGTGGCCAGAGCCTTTTGGGAAAAGATGCTCTCTGCCAGCATGACTGTTCCTCTCACAAAATTAAAATCACAAATCCATCAGCTAAGGCATCCTCTTCAACTTATCAAGCAGGAGAAGAGGAGGAGGTTGATATTCTTGGAGAGGACTTTTTCTACTGTCCTACTTGCTCATTGCACTTCTCTTCCAAAAGTAGTTTCTTGGAACATCAAAATCAACAGCACCTAAATGAGAAGCCATTTAAATGTGAGCTTTGTGGAAAACGATTTGCCTTGCGGCGGTACCTTAAAGAGCATGAGCGAAGGCATCAGACAAAATTGACGGCTCAGGACAGCCAGCCACCTGAAAAAAGGTATAGATGTACACAGTGCCACACTAGATTCAGTACGGCACAAGATCTGTCTAGCCATATGATACTACACGCCGAAAAACAAGTTGGACAGTTCCGCTGCGATATGTGCTACAAGTCATTCAGCCAGTGGCAGCTTCTTAAGTTGCACCAAGAGAGTCATGTTGGTGAAGTTGTATATGAATGTACAGAATGTGACAAAGCCTTTGCATTTCCCCATTTACTAGATGAACATCAACAGACTCATGCTGGCTCTTCTCATTAATGATTAATACCATCTACCTTTTCTTTAAATATATCCGCAAGTTAGGTAATTTAAAATCCTCTTCATGCTTTATATCTGACTGTACTCCCACTGTAATAATTTACATCCAATTTGTATTGTTTGCCGATGGTACATACTCGCAGAGCTCATGTCACTAAGGTAGCATCTTCTGTATGTTTCTGTATACACAGTGTATATATATTTTTTTGTAATGCTGCGATTTCTATACAGTGAATTAGCCATAGATTCTTGACGGTGTTTGTAAAGCTATTTAATATTCTTTTATGAATACAGAAACTTAATGGTAAAGGGTGTTTAGAATTTACTAAGGCATTCTGGTCAAATATTATTGTGTTTAGTGTTTGATACTTGTTTTAAGGTAGTTTTTAGTAATTTTTGTTGAACAATTGTAAAAAAAAATACCTTAACCTAGTCATTTCAATTTGATGTTTTCTTTGGAATATTTTTTTGTGTACTATAGATCATTTTGTAATTTTTAGCATGGGTTGCTTTTTTTCAAGTGTCTTGTACAAACATAAAAAGATGTTCTAATGATATAATTTTTCCACAACCCAACGATGTTACTTACAAGAAAATTGAGTTGATGCATTCAGTTAAGAAGTAAATTAAACTTAAAAAAAATGTATTCATGGACTTTGTATTTCTTTATACTTTATTCACTTGTGAAAAGCCTCACTTCATTTAAGTGAAAAAATTAATTTAATAAGTAACACGTCCCAGTGTCTTAAACGACTACAGGCCAGTGGCTCTGACCTCACACATCATGAAGGCCTTTGAGAGTGTGTCCTTGACTCCCTCCGACCACTGGTCAAACCTTCACTTGACCCCCTCCAGTTTGCCTACCAGCCCCAACTTGGAGT
>JAUMTR010000008.1:11554123-11565190 GCA_032270685.1 Microctenopoma stevenorrisi
CACCACCAGCTCCTTTGTCTTACTGATGTTGAGCTGTAGATGGTTTTGCTCACACCAGTCCACAAAGTTGTTGACCAATCCTGTGTACTCTGTGGTGTCTCCACCCTGAATACGTCCCACAACTGCAGAGTCATCAGAGAACTTCTGAAGGTGACAAAACTCTGAGTTGTTCTGCAGGCGGACATACTGGGGGCGGTCAGTGAGGTGGTCCATGATCCAGGAAATCATGGGAGGATCCACCATCATGTTTTTCAACTTCTCTCCCAGCAGTGCAGGCTGGATGGTGTTGAATGAACTGGAGAAGTCAAAAAACATGATCCTCACCGAACTCCCAGGTGTGTCCAGGTGGGTGTAGGTGTGATGGAGCAGTAAGTAACCTTAGTAAGTAACCTCACACTGACCATAATCAGAGATGATTAATAGATGATGCCTTCTTACCTTCTCCCTGCTCATCACTTGCTATTTCCTGTATCCCCTCACTGTCCTTCTGATCTCATTTGGGATGTTTAGATCCCTGGCCAAACTCAAATCTGTATGTTATCCTCAGCATGATCAGCTAATCCCAATTGTAAAGCTGGCTCCATGGTGATGGAGTGGCTGCTGCAAAGAAAAATAAAATAAAAAATAAAAACTCTCTTGAACAACATGAATTGAGAGAGTTGAGCTTAATTACCTCAACTAGTTATTTAGCTGGCCTATAAAATAGAAAAACAACAAGCGAACAACAGCAAAGTGCTGCTGCTTGGCTCCCAACTGCCCACTTTTCATTACTTATTATTACTTACATACAGTATTTAAATTCCCATTCATATTTTACAAGTACCTTTAGAAATAAAGTCACACAGGCTATAGAACAAATATTGTTACTTTTACTTAGTCTCTTAGTCAACCAACCTGGTATATCAACATTGGATACACTGCATAAAAAAGATCTCCTTTATTCCACTAGCAATTTTTCACCAGGCTACTTCTTTGGGTAGTTTTGTGTCACATACACAAAAGTTTACTCATAAGTCGTGCAAGAATAAAATATATAAGGTGGCTTCAAAAGAGTAAAAATCTATAACAAAGCAGATGAATTTGTCCAAAGTTATTTGATAGTTATTTGGTACTTTCCTAAAAAGCAGCTGTACATATCAGAGCTGTACAAATCACAAAACTAAAAAACAATGTTGAAGAAGTGACACTTCTTCAATATTCAACAAGCAAACAAGCAGAAATCTTGTGGATGGGTAGAATATCATTACATAAATGTATATGATGAAGAAAAAACTCTGACTGCGCAGAAAGTCAAGCGTACTCACCAGAATGTAGACTTGCATCTTCCTTTGTCAACCATAAGGAGAGGACTAACTCAGAGGATTCTACACAAGATGCAAACCACTGGTATTTGGCAAGACTGCACTTTACAAGAACACATGAAAAGAAATGGGTTCTGCAACTCTGTGAACTGATGAAATAAAAATGACCCTGTGTCTAATTGATAGAAAGAGGAACATATTGTGTGTGCCCCATTTGTGCCAGTGTACCAGTGAAAGTGGCCAAGTGACATTCATCGGTGATTGAAGAATTTAATGCTGATGGAAACACACATATTCGATTAAATAAATAAATTGCCAAAGCAACAAAAGAGCTCTTCAGCTTGAAGAGGTGGAATCATTTTTACTGGCCAGTATACAAAGAACTCATATTGTGTCTGTATGTTTATGTGAACCTACTCAAAAATAAAGTGGATGGTTTGCACTTAAATGTAGTCTGTGTAGTTATTTCACACCCATGTGTAATCTTAATAATATCAAATTGTATTATAAAGATTCGATCTATCCATTATCTTCCGTTTATCTACAGGCGGGTCCTGGTTATAAATATTCTAATAAAGAATAATGTGAGTAATTTAAGATTTTTTTGTACTGCTGATGATGGACTGCTAGTTCATAACGTGCTGTTAGATCTGAATGGATGGATGACGGCCTCATCAGCTTGGACAAATAAGGTGTACCTTAGCAGATTAGGACAGTAGTTGTCATGGTAACAGATACTGTGATCATGGTTTTTCTAAGCTCCGTGCTTGGACAGAAATTTGGATTTGGATTTACCATGTTCAGTCAACGGGAAGTATAAGTGCACAAGTCATCTCAAGGCAATTTGCAGTCTAGGGTTAAAGGCCTTACACATTACATAAATATATGCAGAAAAATATTGAAACCCCAACAGTCCCACCTGAGCAAGCACTATGCAACAGTAGAGATTAAAATCCTCCAGCAGAACCAGGGTGGGCAGCAGTTTGCCTTGACCAGTTGGGGTGAGTGGACAGAGAGAGAAAAAAACAACAGGCAACAAAGATCAAAACAACAATAAGTAGCACAGATGAGGCAGTGAGCAGGCTGGCCAAACCAGCAGTCAAAGCACCAAGGTTGAAGAGATACAGAAGGAGAGAGATGAAGTAGCTCAGTGTAATGTGTGAGGCCCCCCAGCAGATTAAATCTATAGCAGCAAATCTAAGAGATGGTTCAGAGTCACCTGCGACCATCTCTATCTCAACTGTAAGCTTTATCAAAAAGCTTGAAGCCTAAACGAGTGTGGAGCTTGCTAGCTGAAGGACCTGTTTCCCATTCTACATTTGGAAATTCTAGGAACCATAAGTAGACCTGCACTCTATAGGGGGGTGCTCTGCTGGGATGATAAGGTTCTATGAGTTCTTGGTGCCTGGTGCCATTTAAGTAAGAAGCAGGATTTTATACTCAACTTAACAGGGAGCCAATAGAGAGAAGTGAATAGGAGAAATGTGATATATCTTGTTAAATCCAGTCAGGTCTAACTGCAGCATTCTGAATTAACTGGGAGCTTTCAAGTGAGCTATTGGGACATCCTATCAGTAATGAATTACATTGCATGGACTAATTTCTCAGCATCACTTTGAGACAGGATATTTGTAATTTTAGCAATATTCTTAATGTGGAAGAAAGATGCTCTATTTATTTCTTTTATGTAGGAACTAAATTATATATCTTTGTCAAGGATGACTCCAAGATTCCTCACAATAGTACTTGAAGCCAATGCGTGGTGATGGAATGGCTGCTGCGAAGTAAAACTGAGATAAAAACTCTTTTGAACAACATGATTTGAGAGAGTAGAACTTAATCCCCTCAATCAGTTAGCAACACTAAAACAAAAAGTAATATAGTAACCCCAGTCTTGTCTGAATTAAAGAGTAGATAGTTACAAGACACCCAGGTCTTTATGTATCTTAAACATGCACTACACACAGAAAATGCAGTATTTCCTCATTTCAATATTTCCTTGCAGCTGACATGCTAAAATATTAATTCACAGAAGTTTTTGGGCCAGCATGTTGGCTGAGCTCTGGAAACAGATCAACGGATGTGGAACTGCATCACAGTATATTTTTGTGCTGAGCGTGGGTTACATTCGCATTAGAAGAGATTGAGAAAAGACAACGCCATAGCATCTTTCATTCCAGCTACTGTCAGCTACTATCAACCAACACCATGGACTCACTGAAATCCTCTACGTGCAATATTCTCTGTGCAACAATCCTACTCTGTGCAATATGCTTCTGTGCAAAATGTTTTGAGTTTCTTTTCAAATATTTATTATACCTTGTGTACTTCTCTGCTGCTCTTAACCTGGTACTGCCATAACAGTGCAGATTTCCCACTTGTGGGACTAATAAAGGTCATAACAATGGACTTGAACTTGGAAGATTATTCATCCCCCCATTGTTCACAGAATGTGTTTGAATTAATACTGTATTTTGAGGTGGTATTCATATTTTCCACCTTCCCAAACTACACATCTCATACTGGTCCCACAGTCCTCTAATTGAGCAGAAGATCAACAATTTAAAGCTGGGGTGTTTTTTTCAAATATCTGTTAAAAGAACATTATTGTGCCCATATAGACATTAGAATATGATATGGGTGCTCTGTTTCAACCCTTTACATTGGTCTATTTAAGACAAATTTTCACCATTTGTTTCCCTGGATTCTTAGCCAGGCTATTTCTTGTCTTTGACTCAAATATATATTATATCAGCAAAGAAGAAATGTGACTTATATTGGCTTCCAGGTTTTCTTCTGTTGCCATTAAGACACCAGGGAATCAGCTTTAGATTCCTAAACAAACTTGTGTCAGTGTGACCTGTTTGGAACAGAAGTCAGATGCAGTATCCTCTCTCTGAACCTTGCTGAATTTCTCCTCAGCATTAAATAATGCACCAACCATCTTGCCGATGGTCTTGCAAAACACACCCTCAGTAATTGATAAGATCTCGAGATCTGCTCGGGAGCTGGACCCTTCGGGCACCTGCTGGATGTTTGCCATAGCACAGTCGCCATAGCGTACACCATCCATAGAGCACAGCTCTGCGCTTTCCTAGAGGGTTGGCTTAACCGCGCATGCGCTGTGTGAATACACGGTGTCTGGCTTCTCCGCGCTTGCAGCTGCAAATTTCAGCTCGGTGCTGTTCCTCCTGGTCCCGCATTACATTTGTTCGCCACAGCAGCTGAAGGGCCGTGTTTCCCATGAGACTTTATGCCTCTGTCTTCTCCTGCCCAGCCACGGTGGCTGTGTTTTAAAGGGTAGCGTTAAGGCGCCTATGGCCGGTGAGTACACGGGATGGTGGGTTACTCAGCTCCATGGGTCACGGTAGCTAGCTTGCTAATGTTAGTTATTCCTTTCTCTGGCCTTCTTCGGTAACGTGGTCGGTCACCTCCCCCTTGGTTAGCTTTCATTAGCAACCCTTTTTGAGATATTTGAGCAAGACGTGGGGGGATGTGTTTGGCATGATTTTAGGCTAAACCGGCAACCGTAGGTAAAATGAAATATGCTCTTATGAGAGGTTCGTTAGCCTGTGGTTGGAGCCCGTCAAAAACGATAATAGCATAACGCTGTGTGTGTAACGGTAGCATTTATTAGTAATACTGCTGTGTGTGGTGTTAATTTAGCTTAGCCGAAGCGATTGTGGGGTGACTAATTATGTTGCTTTATGTCGACTTGCTGTTTGCTGTTGCATTTAAGTTACGTTTGCTCCCTTGGCGGTTGAGCTAAAAATGCACCTTGATTTTTGACTAAGGTTCAGTCCTGAACGGTTGGCAATCATGCAAAAAATGTCTGACACAGTCTGGAAATGCACAACTTCGACATGCTCAGAAGGATAAAATAGAGAGACACCTGATCACTTGTAATTAAAAATACGAATCTGATTTAATGGTTAATATCATGTCACTGTGACCACATGCACCAGGGTGTGAACCACTGTGAAGCTGCCTGGGTAGAGTGGAAGGCTGGCTCAGGTAGGCGGTCACAAACATGAAAGCCAGGGGGAACAATAACCCACAGGTGACCATCAAGTATTAACAACTTGAGGTCTCCACAGGGTTTAGAAACCTGCTACTCCAACCAGCCATTTAGAATGGAGAAAGCCCTCTGGAACGGAGGGTGAAACATATTCAAGGAACTAAAATAGTTGCCACTGAATAACCTTTTAGGGGTGACTGTGAATATTCACAAACAATGGTTAATATTAGATTGTAAATACACCAAACAGACCTAACATTGTGACCACCTGCTTGTTATTGTGGTGTTCCCCCTTTTTGTGGGAAAACGGCTCTGACCTGTCGAGGCAGGGACACCTCTAGACAGAGCTACCTCACTAGTATTGTACTTTTAATGCAGATGATTTTTTTTACTTCTGTAGTATGTTTTGTGGTAGTGGTATTGTATATGTATTTGTAGCACTTTGTTCAAGTTAAAACCACATTAGAGGACACAATGTATAGCACCCTCAAAATGAGCTGGATTGGTTGTATACATATTTGATTTTGTTTTAAAGAACCTGCCAAGTGCAAAGTATCTTTGGCTCTGAGGGTCAAAATGCACCTGATCATGAGGAGGCTCAGTTGATAAGGAGCATAAATCTACAGCTCTGGGGTGTGATCTAGTTTCTGTAAAAGGGCCAGCTGACTACGGTCCTGACTACTAGCTTGCAGACACTAGGTCCAGCTTTTTAATGCTACTGTAAAAAAGGTCTTCAGGTGTACATAAGTATGTCAATGGTAAAAAGATTTCAGGTAGAAAATGTATATTTAATATGTTTGTTTTAGCAATGTGAAAATTTAGACTGTTTTCATTTGGTGACATTGTGTGTGTTTTATTTTACAGGAAATTGCCTTGTTTGACCTCAACACCTGGATTGCCTTGTACATCGGGCTGCCATGATGCTTGGGTTGCAGGGAAATGCTTCATCCTCCAAAGTGTATCGTTGTGTAGCTTGTTCAGCCACCTTTAATGGACTGGCATCCTTGCTAGTACATCAGGCAACTCATGCTAGCTCACTCTCCAAGGTATCTGCCCCCCCACCACAACCTCACATCAGCCCACACGAAGCACTGTTTGCAAGTACAGACTCGTCCAGTGAGCACCCCAGTCTGCCACCACTCCTGCCTGAGAGCCCTTCACCTTCGTTTTATATTTGTGATTGTGGAGAGGAATTTCAGGACTTCAATCTTATGCTGGAGCACAAGCGTTCTCATGTCTCTCAAATACACCTCGTGCAACACATGGATAATAATATTGTCCCTACTGGAACAGATTGTGATAAAATGTTGCCCACCCAGCATGTATTATTAAGTCCAGCTGTAAACCAGTCAGCTTTGGTCCTTAGCTGCCCCTCCACCTCGAAGTCTCCCGCTGTTGAACTACCTGTGTTAACTGATCCTGAGGCTGGCGCAAGTCTTGTTGATGGCATTGCCGTATTACCCACTCCTCAAGGCCAGTGTACACTATCTCAAGATGACAGTGAGAAACAACTTGACAACATGTCAGCCACAGCAGAGCAAATAACAGAGACAGTAAAGGACATGCATACCCAGGATGAAATAAATTCTGTTCTCAGCAATGAAAAGGGGAATACTATGCCCAAAAGTAACTCCCTAATGAAGTTGCTGGCATCAGTGTACATGAAGCGCTCTGCACCTCGCCAGCTTCAGAATCAAACTCATCTGAACTCCGTTACCCCCAAACAAGAAGTTGTCCCTGTTGATATAACACAAAGAGCAAAAACGGAGGTGCCCCCAATCAATGATCTCTCTATTACACAGTTGAGGCGGCTGCTTGCAAAACCTGGTATAAAGACAAAAGCTCCATCCATAAGCAGAATTCTTGAGTCCAGTAAGAAGAAGGTGGTCTCTCTTACAAAGACTTTCTCTCCTGTTGTTGTACTTGAAACACGTCAAAAGCTCATGGATCCAATGGCTAATGGTATATATGGGAGATATCAATGTGGCCGCTGTCGTAGGGTTTTTCAGAATTTGGACAGATTGACAGAGCATCATTTCTTGCACAAAAAAGAAAGGATTAAATGCTGCCGCCGTTGCAAGCAGTTGATTATTGGGCGACTGCCTTTACCTGACAATCATGTCTGCCCTCATTCAGGTAACAAGGCCAAACAGCTGTCAAGCTCTTTAAAAAACAAGTCGCCATTTTCCCAAAAAATAGTGCCATTCCATAGCCTCGGCAATACAAAAAAAGTTTTCTTTTGTCCACTGTGCAAGCACAGCTACGCACGGAGGTGGAACCTCAAAATGCACAAGTGCCAGGGCTCAAGGTCGGTTCTCTCCCTGCACGCCAGTCACCCCATTCAAAAAATGATATTATTTAAATCAAACAGAAAAGCCCAAACTGATGAAGGGGTGAATGCTGAATCGCAAAGTGCCAAAAGTGTTGCTGTGGGCACTGAAGTTACTGGTCGTATAAAGGTAGAGGTGACGTCCCCAAATTCAGAGCCGTATACAGCTCCACAATTGACCTGGACTCATCCAGCAAAAAGTTTCTTACCTTTCTCCCCCAGATCTTCAGTTGTGGAGCAGGACATGGATGCCACTTTGAGTGGGATTTCACTTCAGCAGGCAGACGATAACAGCTGGGATACAGCAGAAGATAATCATGACAATGGTAATGAAGGGCAATGGACAATGCCCTTGGATGAGGAAATGGAGATGCAGAGCTCTGCAGAGAAAGCTGATGCCGATGGTGATGGAGAAGTGAAGAAATCTGCATCAGTCGATCATGCAGAGACGGCACCCCCTGGCCTGCGCTATTTTGTCAGAGATGGTGTAAAAAGATACCCTTGCAACAGGTGTCAGAAAACGTACAGCCGCCCGTCTACTTTAAGACGCCATCTACGGCTGTGTGGGTTCAGGCCTCGTGGTATGGGGACTGTAGCACAGAGTGATAGTCTGGGTGCTATTACACTAAATGCAAACAATATGAAGCCAATGTTTGCTTGTTTTGTCTGTGGAAAGACTTTCAATCGCAAAGATAACATGATGGTTCACAGAAAGAGATGTCAGTTGCAGCGAACAACGGCAGATGTAGATAGAAGTAATCTGCAGCCGAGTTTGACAGGCAATGCAACGGACAGTCAAACCCAGGAGGATGAAGGGGGCAACTGGGGCATTATGTCACTGCCTTCTGTACTTCCACGAAGGGTTACGTGTGAGTGTGGAGTTGGATTTACATCTCCAAGGCTGCTTCTGGAGCATCTGCAGAAGCATGCACAGGAATCATACACGTGTCCAACTTGTGGAGAAACGGTTAGTTCCTGGGCCGACTATGAAGTTCATTTACAGATCCATATGCATCCTCATCACCAGTTGCTGCAAGGACTACAACCACAACGATCACAACCCCTGTTACTGCGGTTTCAACAACCGCAAACTCAGCAACAGCAACCTCACACTGACGTTCATCTACTTCCTCAGAAGCAGCCATGCCCAGATCAGATTCCAAAACACCCCAAAAAGCAGCAGCGGATTGTGTGCACACGATGTGGTAACACTTTTGCTACGCGCTGTTCCCTTCGAAAGCACATTTCCTGGAATCGATGCAAAGGTAGCCGGGTTATAAACCCACCCACAAATCTACCAAAAACCTATCACTGTTCACACTGCAACTCTGACTTCCCGAACACTATAAGTCTTATTTTCCACCAGCGGAGTGGAGCTTGCAAGCCTGCCATTAAGCCTGTGCGTTGCCCTGTTTGTCTGCGCTGGTTTGGTACCGTGTCTGGTTTGCAGAAACACCTGCTTACTCACAAACAGTCTGAATCATATCACTGTGACGTCTGTCAGGGTATATACCCAAACCTTAAGTCACTCCAAAACCACCGCAGGAGGATACATCGCATCCTGGTTGGAGGCACTAAGCCAATAATACAAGAACAGCTGACTTCTTAATGAAAGTGAAAAGTCTCAAACTTCAATTGGGTGCATTGAGAATAGAACACATCTTATTATCCCACTCTACTCTTTTCATACTTGCCAGTAGTACCTTTTTTTATTGTAAGAGTTATTTTGACATTGTACAGTTACACATGGTGATTTTTTAAGAGTGTGTCCTAGTAGCTTGCCACTGTAAAACTAAAGCTTTGATAAACTGCACAACTTGCTTTATGACATTAATTCATATTACATGCCTTCATTGTCATGTAAATGTTTTGGGGTATTTGTTTATGAAACTTTTATCACAGAGATTGTAATGTAGCGTGGTGTTGTTGCTGGTGTTAATAAATATACCAGTATATAAAACTTGGATGTTACATCATTACATTTTGTGATTATGGATTATTGTCTTTAAGAATGTGGGGCATAAAGTGCAGGAGGCAAATGTTAGAATAAAAATAGAAGAGGATTAGTTAAAGAGATTATACAGTAGCTGTTTGAATTCTGAAACACAGATTAAAATTAACGTACACACAGACGCAGCGGTAAACATTCTCGTGTGGTTCTCGGTAGAGGTGAGTAAATCAACTTTGACTCTGTTAGTGGTTTAGCTTGTACAGATAATAAGCGTGCTTGTGTTTTTGTTGTTGTAGCTAGTTCTGCTAACGTTTCGCCATTCATTCATTGACTAGTGTTTGTAATTGTTGTTGTCCGGCTTGAGTTTCACCTGAGCTAGATACATGCCCACTCTTGTGCTATTGTCAAACTGGTCATAGTCAACTTGTCCATGTGTGGATGGCACCTGTGGCCATTTAGCCAGTCAGCCTGCTATTTAAGTGGCATCTGAAAATTACCCTAAGAACACAGTGACGACTCATCTAAGAGGTCACAAAATAACCCAGAGGAACCTCTAAAGATCTGCCTGAATTTATAGTAAGCTACACTGGGCAAAAATGGCATCCGTGGCAGACTTCCTAGGTTAAAAACCACTGCTTATCAAAAAGGACACAAAGGTACACATCAATTCTGCCAAAAAAATTTTGATTATCCCCAAGACTTTTGAAAACATGTTCTTTAGTCTGACAAAAAAAAGAATTTACCTGTGCAATATTCTGGCACCTTTTGGTTGAACACATGAACCATCACATCCAAAATTCAGAAGAATGTGTCAATAAAGTCAGAGAGCTGAAAATGGATATAGATGAAACCATAACATCGTTTGATGTCACATCACTCTCCACCAGCATCCCTATCACTGCATCCTAACAGCTGCAAGGAGGAGACTGGAAGGAGACAGCAACATAGGCTCTCCAGTGTCACCTATTTTAAATCCAAAGAAACACAGAGCACAGACATCACTATCACTGAGTAGAGCAGATATGAATAATGTACTGATACAGTATGAGCAGTGAGAAAGTAATAGTTATAGTGTGGTTTACAGATTAAGAATCCTAATACAATGTACACATTAACATTTGAACAGCTAAAGTTCTTTATTGGGGTGGGATGAGTCCTCGATAATCCTTGTAGCTCTGGTCGTACATCTCATGTTGTAAATGTCAGTATTGTCGTGTAATCTGAAGTGTGACAAATATGCAAAAAAGTTAAAATATCACAAACAATGTTAACCTTTTTCACACCACTAGATATTGGGTGGAAGAAAACTAATAAATCAAATATGGTCTGTGAAGGCAGCATTAACAAACAGACAAATGGTAATGTGGGAGATTTCGCGTCTTGATTTCTTGGACCTTTTTAACGATTGTTTCTAAGGCATATATTATATAATATTATCATATCAATATTGTCACTATCAAGCTTCTGC
>JAUMTR010000008.1:11576483-11599002 GCA_032270685.1 Microctenopoma stevenorrisi
TCTGTGCCCTCGTTGACAGCGATGTTGTGCTCACCAAGACGCACCTCGATGCGGCTGCAGAGAGAGTTCAGATTAAGTTTCAGTCCCATTTGCAATGAGGTCATCAGTGTCTGCATTTCAAAGAATAACTCAAAAGGTTCTATGTACATGTGATTAGTGAACCAGTTACACAAGTTTGACCCAAGCATGTGGTGTCATTATGAATCATAAATCTCATCCCTGTACTCACGACTGGTAGCAGTGAGCAGCAGACACCACCCAGGTGCTGGAGATCAGGGAGCCTCCACAGAAATGGTAGCCGACGTTCAGAGAGACCTGGTAGGCCACAGAGTTCTTTCTGCACTCGTAACCTCCAACGATCTTGTCATCCTCATCCTCAATGGGAGCAGCAACTGCACAGAGAGTTAACAATTTGTTAAAACATTTTATTCACTAAAATGTAAATTTTACCATCAGAAAACACAGAAGAACTTACAGGCTGCAGCAAACAGACCCAGGAGAATGAAGTACTTCATTGTTGTATCAAGTACCAACTGAACCTATGCACGACAGATGCAGATGCAACAGGCTTTATATACAGGTTGAGTACCAAACATGGCAGTTTTTTATCTAACTGTTGCTCAAGGATTTCCATGTAATGTGATTAAACATTATCCCACCTGGGAAACAGCAGCATGGTCAAAGGAAAAAAACAGAAAATGCATGAGCTACAGATTTCAAGGTAACATCGGCAAAGAGTAGTGTACTAAGTTTTTATTTAATACACAATAGAAGACGGTCTAAGGAACACAAGATAGACCAAGGTGGTCATCCCACTGTGTGTGTGTGGGTGGGGTTGATTAGAGTTAATAATTCATAATTTATGACCATAATTTACTTTTCCACTATACTAACACATACAAGTACTTTGTATTTTCCGTAGTTCATCTCATGTTCAGCTCATGTTCAACTATACAGATAAATTATAATAAAAATACCTACTACAGACATTATAGGAATACAAGGGAAAATAAAATGTCCCATTAGATGAAAATGTCCCATTTTCTTATCTACCTAACCGCGTGCCAGTATAACATAATTCACCGTGTTGTGGTAGATTATTAATATATCCAACATGTACCGCGCAACGTGGCAGGATTCAATAGTAACGTTAGTAAATTTGCTTTGTCTTAATTTATTTGTAATTTTTAAGAAATACTCGAATCCTCAAGGTTTAGAAACTTTACTTTCCTCGTGGGAAATCACATATCCAACTACATGTGCAGTAGAGATTAACCGGGCTACATCTGTTTAACATGTCTAAACTCTGATTGGTCTTTAACGCAACTCTCAGTGACGTCAACAGAAAGCGACGGTGCTCGGTGAGCTAACAGCGGCACCAATTGTGTTTTGGGTTTGTTTTGCTTCCCATGTGCCGCAATCATGAGGTAAGAATCACAACAGAGCTTTGCAATGTATGCTCAGTTGTCGCTGGCAGTCCAGACAGAGTTGATGCTTGACTTATAACCATGGTAGCCTGTTAGCTAATAGCTAGCTCCATTGCAAGATCAGCATCTAATTTATGCGGAATGCGCAACCATTGCGGATGTGGGGCAGAAAAAAATGCGCATCGATGCGACAGAATACAGAAACCAACACCACCGAGAAATGCTAACACAACTAGTTTTTAAATTACTGCGAAGCTGTGAACTGTGTTGTGTCTTGTTGTATTTCAGCTCTGGGGGCGATTCTGTGCCTGGGTAATGCATCTCCCTGCAAAACAGCTGGATGGTTAGATGCAGCCCTCGGCTTCCTTCAGGTGTTTTTACACAATGTATTTATGTTTCTCTTAACATATCAGTGTAAATGAAATGAATATGATAGAGGGAGATTTGTGTGGGTGCTGCAACCAATAAACAATACTGCATGCTCTGACCAGACAACATGATTGTATCTCACACAAAGCTGCAGTAATGACATAAATAAATTGGTGGTCAGTGTTAAAAACTATATTAGGGAGATCTCACAGTGTGTGTGCAGCAGCTGTACCCAAAGCAGGTTTGGAATCATCAAATGCAGCATTGTGAGGGGCTGTAATGTCTTTAACAGTTAGTTCAGTTATACCTTGAACTTGTAATAATGGGGCAGCTGTCAGATTCAGAATTGGCCCTCCAGTCAGTTCTGCTGTAACTCAGGTCTGACCCATGACTGAGTACTACGAGGAGGGGGGGCTGCTATATGAGCAATCACCTCCCATGCACATCAAAGTGGAGTCTCCGGAGGGACCCTTTGGAGGGGGAGCCTCAGAAAATGGCTTCCCCAGGGAGGATGATGACTCGGAGGGCAGCTGTGACCAGAACAGTGGATTACCTGGAGGGCTTCCCTTCAACGTGGTAGTGGTGCATCCAAACATCATGGCACCTGGCATGTCCTCAGACGACCTTTTGTCCATTGAACAAAGTAAGCCTGAAAGATTAAGACCGTTATGGGAAGCTGGTTCAACTTATTTCTTGTTTATTTGTAAACTACAAAACATGTGGATCCTAATAGAAGCACTGTATGTATAAACGTGAACTTTTTTATTTAATCAAAAATCTATAGCATTTTGCAAGAGGAGAACATTTAGCTCCAATATAATTACTTCAGTGTGAAGAAACAATGTAAAGCTAAAGTAAAACCTATTAATAGCTTATTAATGTTCCTCAACTTGCTAAAAGTAGTTGTGGTTGAATACATGTAGGGTTTGCACAGTAAAGAATAAAACTGACAATGACCGTACATTTAGCTTTACTGCGTTCTCACCTTTCCTCTGTATATACAGACAGAGCTATGTCGGCCGCACTGGCTGCTGGTGGTGCAGGGAAAAGAAAGAGTCGTTTCAGTGGAGCAGAGTTGGAGGTGTTGGTATCAGAAGTTACTCGTTGTGAAGGAGAGCTCTTTGGACCTGCTGGGAGGCTTCGGCGGCGGGAAAGAGAACGCATCTGGGCTGGAATCCTAGAGAGAGTCAATGCGGTGTCCAGAGTACCGCGTACCCTAAGAGAGGTGAAGAAGCGCTGGGATGACTTAAAGAGGCGCAATGGAGGCAGACTGGCAGATGCCCGCCATCGCAGCTGTTACCTGCCATCTAGCAGAGGGGCCTCGATGCTCGGGCGCCCTTCTCAGCCAAGTCCAAGGCTTCAACAAGTCAGGCAAAAGCAAAGCACCCGACCCAAGCCCAGTTTCCCATGTTTTCCTGACTCTGATACAGGTAAGAATAAGTTTCCTGATGCTCAATTGCTTTTTTCATAGATTAGATGCAAGTAATATCTACAATTGTGTCTACTTGTTTCTTGCAGGTGTAGGAATGGAGGGATCAGAGAGAGATGGTCTGGAGAAAGACGAAAACAATCCTGAGCGTGAGAGAGAAATGGGAGAACCTGATTGTGAACCAGTAGACAACAGCATGGAGGACAAATTGGGATTAGGACTGGGTCTTGGCATTGGGCCACCCCCGCCATCAGAAAGATGGCTGCCTCCTTCCCCCCTCTACAGTGCTCCTTTTTTAAATGGCAGCCCTCAGCCCAGCAGTCCTCAGCCATCGCTTGGAGCTCAGCAGGGTCCCCTTGAAGTTCCTCCACGCAGTTCCTGGCTTGAAGATGAGCTGCGGGGATTAGGGGAAGCAGCAATTCAGCTTGGAAATCGTGTGGAAAAGAGTCTGCGGGAATTTGGGGAAGGTTTTAGGCAGGACATGAGAACACTTGTTGCTTCGCAAGAGGCATTAGCAGTCAGTCTACAGCAAAACAACGTCCTCTTACAAAGGTTATTAGGTGTGCTTGAAGCCCAGCAACAACCACAGCAACATCGTATACAACAAGCACACCAATCACAAACATCTCAGCAGCACTTACAGCCACAGTCATCTCAACATCAGCTACAAAGTATAGAACAACAACAACAACAACAGCGAATTGAAACAGCACAGCAGACACAACTACAGAATCAGCAACAGTCACAGCAGCAGCCACAGATCACCCAGAAAAAGCAGTCGGGTGTAGCGGTGGTCCCTGCACCATCATCCCCTGATGTACATGGCACTTTTCCATCTAATCCATCCACAGACACAAATGGAAGTATGCAGAGGCCACGGCGAGGAAGAGCTGTTGATCACAGACGCAGAAGACGACGCTGAGGAGAAAAGTGCACGTTCTGCATATTTGACGTTTCAGTGCGATGAAATCAAGCGCTTTTTTATTGACAGTATTTCTGTAAAATAAACTGAGTTATTTGGGGTTTTACTCACTCCAAATTATGACTCCATCACGCACTTAATTTAGTCTTCGGAGAGGACTTAAGTGGATAAAACAAGACATCAGATTATAGGGTGGCCTTAACTTGTTTAGTTCCCCAGGTATACCTACGTATTCTTGTGCTAAAAGACTGTGAGAGTTGCTCTGTGGAGTGACTACCTCACTCATGAGACTTTCATACTCCATAATAACATTTGTAGGTTCTGATGTTTATCATGCATGTCACTGTACATGCTTTGCAGCAGATATGCTCATTATGCTCTTACTAGTTCAGTACTGCGTCAGTACTGAGCCCCTGATACACTCACTACATTGTACTTGTATTCTGCAGTTGTTACCATATATTGTAGTTATACAGTTATTGTAATTACCTGCTAATCTATGCTTGTGCTTTTTTAACAGTTATATGGTGGATACATATTCAACTTTGCTTGGACAATAAAGTTACTGTCTGCTGTTCAGTTTGACGTGAGACAAAAATTATACTTTTCAAACAATTTTCAGTTTTGATGCTGATAAACATAAAGCATTAACCTTGCAGCTGACTTTAATATGTTTCTGATAGCATACATAAGTATGTAGGGCTATTTATTATAAGCTTGCATGCAGTATGATTGATGTGTTTGTAGATAGTTGCAAAGAAATAGCATATGGACATCATCTATGTAGTTTTGCAAAAACTATATTTTGTAGATATATGTTCTGTTGAAATGTAACTAAACTTTAATAAATGTCACACATGGACTGCAAATATCCAGCATATCACTTGTTGGGTTATAATGAAACAGTGAAACTGGATTAATAGTGTCAGTGTTTAAAAAAAAGTTTGTGTTGTGATTGTTGTGAAGAGTATTTGGTGTGTGGAACAACACAATCACAACACTAGCACAAAGGGAAATCTATAATTAAAGCCTTCAAATTACGTTTTCTGAAATGATGAAGCGCGGTCTGTTGTCAGGTACGAGAGGGTTTTATTTTGAAAGTTTCGGGCGGAAATATCATTCCTTGTTCGGGCTGACTAGCATGATCCTTATGTGGTCTGGACAAGGGGGTGCATGGGTGAAACATGGCCGCCGTAGACCCATCGGAGTCTCCAAAACGACAGAAATCCCCTGCGGAGGAGGTGGAAACATCTGGGGAGAAGGCCGAGGCGGCGGAGTCGGGATGCGGCTTAAATGATGAAGATGAAACCGCATGTGATAAAACCTCCGAGTGCCCCGGCGATGAGCAAAAAGCTGGTGTTGGCAGCCAAGGCGCTTGTAATGCCAGCCATTCTGAGGTTAGTGTCGGGTCCAGTGCTGGAGCCGACAAACCGACTTGCAAACCACCGGAGGACCTAACGTCGGCTAAAAAAATGGCCGAGGCTACTGGCGGCGAGCAGCGGCCGTTCAGCTGGTCCGAAACCGAAGACGACGACGAAGGGACGAAAACACAACAGGAAAACACCAAGTGTGGTATGCTAACCTTGTTAATGTATTTTATCGTTAGCTTAAGCTTCCAGGCCAGCCTGGTCTGCTGCTCTTACCGCTTTTTCAACACACTGTCAAACTATGCTAACGTTAAATACCACAACAAAATCAAGCTAGCAACCGGCAGTGTGTGTTGTTATCTGTGCCCCACATGGATGCTTGTGTCGTGCATGCGTGGTAGATTAACAACACATCTGTTTGTTTGCTAAGCTGTTCTTGTCACGTGCTTTCCTTTTCCCAGACCCCAGTGATGTCACGGAGAGCTCTGAAGTAGTGCAACAGAATTCACACACTGATGACAACACTACCGGTGATGCAGACGAGGTCCATGAGGAGGAAGGCTCACAATCTGGCAAGAAGGACGCAGAAAAGCCCGACGACCTGGTGGGAGACATTGATGGAATAGAGGATGTAGTTGAAGATGATGAAGAAGCGGGCCGAGGGGAAGATGCTGATTCGACAGCTAAGCAAAAAAAGTGCCGTTTAGTGTGCAAGGAGTGTGGTAAGAGGTTCCCCAGGCGCGAGATGTTCAACCTTCACCGCCACTTCCACGCACATGAGGATGAGCTGACGCCGCTCACCTGCAAACAATGCGGCCTTACCTTTCAGCACCGCAGCAGCCTCATTAAACACAGAAATGAACATAAGGAGAAAGAGGAGGAACTTGTTACTCCAAAGAATGAGGCGAGAACGAAAGGGGAGGGTAGTTTTGAATGTGCCGAATGTGAGAGGATCTTCTCTACGGTGGATAAGTTGAGGGACCATAACTGCAGCAATACAGCAGAAAAGCCTTACCACTGCCCCCTGTGTCGCCAGGAGTTTCAGTTTAAAGTGTCGGTGACTAAGCACATGTTGAGCCATTCCCAGGAGAGCATCTTTAAATGCCAAGAGTGCAATCAAACTTTCTCAAACATCATGGCACTTCGCTACCACCATCGATGTCACACTGCGCTCAAACCTTACGAGTGCCCAGAGTGTGGCATGGTTTTCAAGCACTACTCCGTCATGGAAGATCACCGTCGCAAGCACACAGATGGAGCACGCCCTCACCTGTGCAACATCTGTGGTAAAACCTTCAAGTATAGCAGCCTCCTCCATCAGCATCAGTATCTGCACACAGGCCAGAAGCCCTTCTGTTGCCCTGACTGTGGCAAAAAATTTGCCTTCGCCCAGAACATGAAGGCACATTGTCGCCAGCATAGACTACACAAAGCAAACTTGTCCAGAGAGCAGCAACCGTCCAAGCAGCCCAATGCGCCTGTGCAGGAGGCTGTTAGGGGGCCAGGAAAGGAGAATACACACCAGAGTGAGGAACAGAAACGTACATTCAACTGCCCTCTTTGTCCCCTGACCTACAGCACGCCAGCTAACCTGAGAGCTCATATGCTTGTTCATGAAGCAGAGTATGAGATGCTGGAGAGGACACCCAGGGCCGCAAAGGAAGTTAACAAATACTGGGAAAAAGGCTTCACCTGTCCACACTGCCCAAGTATTTATCGTGATGAATCCAGCTTAAACGTGCATCTTTTAAGTGTTCACAAGTCCGTAGCACAATATTTAGAAAAGGTGACGGCACCACCTAAAAAACATTTAAATCTATTAAGTGGGGATTTTCTGCCGGGAAAATGGAAAAGTGATAGCTTGAGTATTAAGTCATACAAGTGTTCCGAGTGTGGAAAAACATTTCGTCATCGCTCAGTGTTAGAGCTGCATATGCGCATACATTCCAAGGACAAACCTTACCAGTGCAAAGTGTGTGGCAAGGGCTTTAGATTCAGTAGCTACTTACAGCAACATCTCATCATTCACACAGGCAAGAAGCCATACAAATGTCCAGACTGCGGGAAGGACTTTGCCTTCCTGCAGAATATGAAGACACATCAAAAGCTGCATCAGGAGAAACCGTTTCGCTGCACAAGTTGCCGCAAAGGCTACAGCGATCAGATTCAGCTGCAGCACCACATGTTATCACACAATGGTGACAAACCTCATAAGTGTGACATGTGTCACAAGAGCTTTGGATTAGCCTATCTGCTCCGTGATCACATGAACACTCACACCGGAGAGAGACCTCATCGCTGTGATGAGTGTCACAAAACCTTTTCCTGGTTCAGCAGCCTGCTGGTGCACCAGAAAATTCATGCTCGCAAGCGGCAGAGTTTTAGCCAGTACAATTCTTTCCCCATTGGTGCTAGGATGAGAGGCAGGGGTAGCAGGGCGAGGAGAGGGGGGAAGCTCATGTGGGGCTGGTCTAGACCACTAGGAGGCTCAGGGATGGTTAACTCTCAGCTGGCTCCATATCCCGTTTCTGCAGTAAGAGAGGCTGAGTTGCACAGAAGGGCGGTACAGCCACAGTCTTCCATGCTCTCATCTCGCATGGACTTGCAGAGCAGGCAGCAGAAGGAGCCATGGTTGTCTGATCTACATTCTCAGCCCGTGCAGTGGAAGGTTGACGGTGGAGAGGTAATGCCTGTCCCACCTTTGTTACAGCAAAGTACAGCTCCACAGCAGGCACAGTTTGAGAGGCTGCCACAGACAGGCCTAGGACAGCACCACCAGAGAAGTCCGGCTTGGGCAGATAGCCCTTTGTTAACTCAGTCCGGGACTATTTCTTCTCAGAGTTTAGATTCACCACAAATGAAGGAAAGTGCACCTTGTATTGTCAGCTCTCATCTGGCTTCTGTGCCAAAAAAGTCCAGTGCATTAACAGCGACTGATGTAGAGCAACATAGGCAGCCCAAGTCCGTTACTTGGAATAGCACGCCCACATCCACAGTGCTAGCTTCCACAAGCTCTCTGCAACATGATTTGTCCGGTCCTTCCCCTTATATTGATGGAGCAGCTCTGTGGAGCATAAGACCTGCTCCAATAGCAAATTCACAAGGCTCTCTAAATAAACTTGGGAAAGAGCTACAGCTGCCGAGATGGCCTGGTGCCCCAGTGTCAACACAAAAGGAGCCATCCACACCAACTAAAAAAGAGGACAGTAGAGTATGGGAGATGAGTAATCCTCAAGTAATACCGTTGACTGTTAGCCAGACGGAAAAGCCGTGGAATGGCTGTGAGCCACAAAAGCAGTGGGCTTCAGGCTTAGCAGGTGCATCCACCTCAGCTCAAATAGACCAAAGTAGTGCTATGTCAATTTTAACTCCTGTTTCTCATGGGGTAGGTAGCACCTTATGGGACATACAAACACCATCAGGAATTCCAAAGACTATAAACTCCACTGAAAAAATAGTAAATAATCAAGACTTTCAGCTGCAGCAAAAGCAGGTGTCATCTGGCTGGGCCAATGTACAGAGTCAGACTTCTACACAGAAGGTTCCCATCTCCATTCAATACGAGCCTCATCGTTTCGGCCAGGGGATGGGAACACCAGTATGGGGCTTCCAAAGTAATCCTGTGGGTCCTCAAACGCTGCTCACTGGGCAACTTAAACCAGGGAATGGACAGGAGCTGCAACAACAACCAATGGTAACAGGAACTCAAATAATCATAAATCAGCCTTCTCCTTTTTTTTCACCTCCACTTGCTCCGCTCCCTCCTCTTGCTTTGGCTGGCCCCCACCCTCTTCACTCTGTCGCAGTTGGTGCACTTCCAAGACATCCACACCCAAATATTTTTTTCACACCACAGGCAGTCATAAGTGAGAGGCCACACATGCCACAGACCCTGTCCCTACCTCAGCTTGCCCCACGGACAGAACCTCACAAACTCGGACCCCGTTTGCCTTTTACCCCAGAACGGCTTCTCCAGTGCATGATATGCGGGTGCTCTCTTCCTCGAGAGCTGGATCTACAAATGCATTACTTGCAACATGCACAAGGGGAGATTTGACATTTCTATACTAGCAACAACCTAGCTATGTTTTTATGTTTTTATTATTCAGTGGAACCTCATTTATTTGACCCTCATTTGTGCAGTTTGACCAGCTAAGTGGATGGGCATTAAAAACCAATAGATAAATGTGAAACTTGATTTAATCTGCACACTTGATGCATGTTTGATTTAAAGTCTTTGAACTCCAAGAGAGACTGCACAGTATTATTTTAAGTGGAGGGTGTTTGGTGTGCCGTTAAATTAGTTTCACTTTTACTTACATTTAAAGTTATCCGAATCCCTGCCGGTTTAAGTACTCTATGAGGGGTATACAAATAACGAGGTTTTACAGTCTACATTTCATTTATTGCCAATAACATTTAGATTTAGATAATATTAGTACTTTTATAGTTCTGTTCATATGTCATGAACCAACTGTGTTTCATTCTGTATAGTATACTGTGTGCCTTTTATGAGTACAGTCTGCATGTCTGCTGTCTTGGTATTCTAGGCCTAGTTTGTGCTTAAGGTAGACTTAACAGTATGACCTCACTCCCAAACACAGAGCAACTCTTTCTACAATACTGTAAAGAAATGTATGTTTTTGCTTTTGGGTGGGGGGAGAGGAGTTGTTGTGCTAGCAGAATATACAGTAAACCACAATCAGCTTAATCCTGTCAAGATTAAAAGGGTTGCTGGGTCTAAACACCTCATTAGGAAAGTTCTCATTGTGATAATTTGGTGAAAGCGAAACTGTAAAAAAAAATATGACGATTACAAGTAAAAGTCATTTCACACTTTCAGTCATCTTCACAAGTAATCTGAACATTTAACTGGCTGTTGGGTACTGGGAAAAATGTAGCATCCTTACACAGTTATTGCTGACAGTGTTGTCAAATAGTACATTTTGTAATAAATTTGAAATTATATGATGTTTTTCATCAATGTTTATACAATGACAAGGCAAACATGAAACTAATTATTTAAATGTATGTTTTGTTTATCTGATCTGTTGGATCAAATGAAGCATTTTTATGTCATTACAGAAGCTCTTCACAACTGGAATTTAAACAGATTCTGGTCTGTTAAATGCCTACACTATAGTGATGAGCGCCATGTAATGTGTATTTTACCAGAATTATCATTTCAAATTGGAATGCACCCAAGTTACAAAATACTCTTTTAAGTACAATGTAATTTATAATTTGTGAATAATGAATGATTTCATTCCACAACCTGTAGATTTAGAAGTACAGAGTATCTCTTCCATTATGACAATGGGCATTTGTCTAGCTTTGTTGGCCCAATAACTGACTGAACGTTTTCATTACTACTGTAAAATAAACACAAGGTCCATTTGTTGGAAAAAAACATTACTGTGCATTTTAACATTCAAAATCTAAATATACAAAAAATGTGCCCTTCTACCTCTATCCACTGTTTTAGCATGAAAAGAAATTGAAATTTCCCATGATGTCTACATACTGAATTCAATAAAACCTGCCTTTGATTATAATGTTGTTTTGCGCAGTATTTGTTAGGTACAGTAACACAGGCTGTTCCTTCAGCATCTCAATTTCATTGATTCAGCTGCAAGTGTGAAATCCTCATTTTTAATTTTATGTTAAATGTTGTATAATTAAATGTTGTAATGTAAGTATAGAATGCAAACTTTTATCATACAATTATGATTTAATATTCAGAATTGTCTGCAGTAACTTTATTTAATCTGTTAAGAAAAGAAACATACAAAATGTAACTTTTATGCAATATTTAATAAATTCAATCAAAGTAGAAGTGGAAGGTAATACTCAAAATTAAAAGTTCTGCCTCTGCATTATAGGACAAGTATAATAATTGAGTAAATGTAAATTGCACTAGAGGTGGAAAAAGAAAAAAAAGAAACCGATACAAAAAATCACTGCAAATCCTGAAATCTTTTTCTGTATTTTATTATCAAAATAACCCAAATTGCCTTTTCTTTTATGTGAATCTTACTGGGAAATAATTGTAATTGCTAATTGTGCTGCTGCAAATACTGTGATGTTTGTATATCATAGGTGGTAGAGAACATAGAAACTTTTCAGATCGCCTTAGTTATTAATGCGAGAAAAATCGTTCAAGAACGTTTTGAGAACTTATTTGCAGCAATAACAAAAATATTTTCTTGGCTGTGCGGGTTGGAGGAAACAAAACAGCAGAAGAAGAATCCACTTCCGCTGAGCAGCCACTCGCAACGCAGATCCGTGTAGAGTTAGCACTCCAAGTTAGCTGTGCTCCTCTTTATCACACTTAATGACAGTATAAGATAATCCTTTGTGCTTTTGGTAACAGACTAGATGGTCATAGACAATATACTTACTCAATTTAAATCTGACTGAGGAGTGACTCACTCCTGATGAAAAAAGCAAAACAAAAAACTGTTGGCGCTGTTAAGCTACCAAGCATTAGCTAAGGTTAGCGTAAGCTAGCACAAGCAAGCAGCCACACCAAGATGGACGTAGCGATCAGAGAGGACGAAGCTGAAGACAAACCTCACAATGGAGACACATCGTCTGGAAACAACGTCGGATCCACGATTGAACACAGTGCTGACGGTAAATATCAAGTAGCTGTATTTTAACTGTTAACACTATTAATACTACGCCGATTTATTCAGGTGATAACAACTTCAGAAAATGAACATACAAATGTAATGAGTATAGAAAAATCTTTTTTACAACGAAAATACCAATAATTAGACATACATTTATGTGAAGTTGCACTGCTGCATATAAGCCTTATGTGTATTTCCTCTTTATGCATGATGTGTTAACAAACGCTGCAATTATCCTGAACAAAGCTGATGCTCAACATGGAAATACGCATTAGTGGTCAGTACAACTATCATCAGCATCATGGTGATTCACCATTAGAATTGTATGATCCACAGACCACTTGGAAAAAAAATTATATTGTCTTATTAGTTTTACTTACTTGTTTTAGTTCTCAGTTCTAAAAATAATGCATCATCATAATCATTCAACCATAACATTTTATGCGGAGCATATGCTTTGTATGTCTAATGTACCATTTGTAAACCCTCTAGCAGCAACCACACAAGCTAGAAAACCAGATCGTTTTTTTTGTGTTGTGTTTTGCTTAATTCACTTATAAATGGCGAAGTTAATGTGTTATTTGTAAGAAAATTACATGGTTGCATAACTACTTGCAGGTCAACGTCACTTGATACACAAACACTTAGATTTGATTAGTCATGGTATCTACAATTGAGGTTTCTCTAGTAGTTCACACGTTCAACCTACTATACATTTCCCACTGCTTTATCTGCTTGCACTCAGATTGTATTGTGTTGTGACGTGTTTCAAAACTAAAGGTGTTACCTCTCAATAATATAGTATAATAATAATAATGATGAAAATTACATATCTTATTGATCCCCTTGGGGAAGTTGTGTCTAAATAAACACTAAGAACCAGTAAGAACAGCTAAATGGGCAAAATATATATGCAGATGAAAATCAGGAATTTTCTTTCACAACATTGTAAAGTACCACAGCCTTTTGTAATATGGTGCTTTAGTAACGAGGCAAAATAGATTTTATTAAATGACTGAATAAGTGAACTTCACAAAGGTTACTTGCCTTACGCTCCGTTTGTTTTGGCATCTCTGTATTTGGGTCAAAACAAAGTTTTAAAATTTTTTATGAATTAAGTTTTATTTTTTTTAATCGTTTTATTTTATTCGGATTTACTTTTGATCATTTTTATCATATTTCGTTTTTTTGACCATACTGTAAACTCCTATTCTACATTTAAAATAAAAACATGATATGTACCTGTGTTTTTGTGATTTCTTTTTTTTTCCTTCTGTGATTTTTCACTTTCTCTGGAAACGGGAGTGGCTTTGACCTCCTATTTTCCCCTTTTTATTCCTAGGGGTTGGGGTTTTCTGCAGTCAGGATTGTGGAGAAGCCTACAGAGAGGATGAAGTCCACATGGAGCAACACCATCTGCACCCGCAAGAAAACATATATTTAGATAACAAGTCGGATGGGTTGCACGAAGCTGGAAAGGACAGCAAAACCTTTTGTACTTCATGTAAAATCTCATTTGTTGAACTGAGTGAATTCTACTTGCACATGGAGAAGAACCATGGTGAAACTCCTCAAAAGGAGTCTGGTATTCAGATGAATACTCGCATAACAAAACAGCAAACCTATAAATGTCCAGAGTGTGGAAAATGCTATGGCGTGATTGGACATTTTCTCAACCATCAGCGGTCGCACAGACAAGCCTCCAAATCAGTTTTTCATGACCTTGAACATTTGAAGAAAAAGTCATTTCAGTGTGAGTCTTGTGGACGGAGCTACTCGCGTGTTTCAGCTCTTGATGCACACCGCCGTTGTCATGAGGAAAAGTTAGTTAAGTCACGAAACAGGAGTTCTGGAGATTCAGTTCACACCGAGGGGCCAGTTGCTGACATCAAGTCCAGTGGGAATCAGACAGATGATGCTCCTGAAACCACTTTTAAGTGTTCATGTGGTAAATCCTTTTCTGCTCTGATGCGCCTAAGAACTCACCAGCGATTTAGCCGCAATGCTCAATGCTCTCCAGAAGAACTCAAGGAGAAACCAAAGAAAACCTTAAATGATTTTTACTGTAGTGAGTGTAAAAAGTCTTTCAGTGGCCATATTGCCCTCTTCAATCACCAGCGATGGCACGCTAATCACTCAGATGATTCTGCGAAAAGGTTCCCATGTGAGGAATGTGGAAAAGTATTTATGACGCTAACATTCTACTACAGGCACCAACGCATGGCGCACAGTGAAGAGACTCCAGCAAAGTCATTTCTTCATCAGGTGTGTCAGTTACAGAAGAAGGCATTTGAATGTAAAGATTGTGGGCTAAAGTTTTCCAGAGCTTCAGCACTTCACTCCCATCAGCTTCATCATACAGATGTTTTCAGAGAAACAGAAAAGGGAGCCAAGTTATGTACCTCTCTGCTACCTCAAGAAATAGTCATTGAAAGCGACAGAAAGGAGACAAAGGAGTTGGAGGAAAAAGTGGAACTGGAGAATGTGCTTCCTACATCTAATACTGAAGAAGACTTGCAAGTTAACGAGACAGAGGAAGATTTGGAGAGCTATGAACCAGGGGATTTTGATGTTCAGGTGATCAGTGCAAGTGAATCGGAGGATGAACCTGTGAATCCTGATCTTGAATTGCTGTGTGAGTCAGATCAGGAAGTGCAAGACAATGTTGAAGTTTCTCCCAGTAGTCTTGTTTCAAAATCGGAGATGGACTTGAAAATTGTACAAATTGACTTTGATGAGCAGTGTGAACTGATAGCGAGGGAAGCTGAGAATAACGCAACAGGGGAAAGATTTGATTGTCCCGAGTGTTACCGTTGGTTTTCTAGTGCTTCATCACTGCGTGTCCACAGAATGTGGCATGGGGTTCATAAGAGAAGACAACAGACTCAAGGTCAGTCAGTGGCAGTTTACATATGTGACACATGTGGCCATGAAGGCAGTAGCTACGAAGCACACTGCAGCCACATACAAAAACACACGGAACAAAACACAAGCAGCGATGAGTTAGATCCAGCAGAAAGTTTGGAGAAGAACAATTTGACATGCAGGGAGTGTGGTAAATCCTTCTCACATGTATCTGCATTAGTCTCTCATCAGCTGCATCATCCCAAAAGGAAACAATTCCATTGCCCAGGTTGCATGGAGTCCTATTTGCATGCAGCTAACTTGTTTAACCATATGAAAAGCTGCTCGGCACAAACCAGAGAGAATATTTCGGTTACCAAGAAAGAATACAATCCAAAGAAAACGCTTCTTGGCCCAAAGATTTATCATTGTGAACAGTGTGGAAAGGGTTTTTGGTCTTTAGGAGCTTATTCCCACCACAAGCAAAGTCAGACAGAGTGTGCAGATTTGAGGCTAAGAAAAGGTGTTGTAGGATCTTTCCAATCTGGTAATGGACATCCACGCTCCAGCATTAAGGTTGCTTGTCCGGTGTGTGGTAGAAAGTTTCGTCACAGGGGTATTATGGCTTTGCACATGCGAAAACATGAAAATGGGAACCATAAATGTGACCTCTGCAACAGATCATTCCGCCTTTTTTCCAGCCTCCTCAGACACCAGGTGGTGCATAATGAGCAGTTACTCCCACCACCCAGTAAGTCTTTCCAGCATCAGGTGGAGCAGTTGAAAAAGAACACATACAGCTGTCCTGACTGTGGGAAGCTTTTTTCACGGGCCAAAGCACTTCAGTTTCATATGAAAAGCCACGGGTATGAGATTGGGCACTCTTCGTCTTCACCACAAGCCAGTGTCAAATTGGAAGATCTTCAGTGTGGATCATGCCTTGCACATTTTAATAATAAAGCCTCTTTAAGGGCTCATCAGAAACACTGCTTAAAAAAAGACAGTCAAGCATTTGATTTCAAGACAAAACCACCAGGAAATAACGATAAAATACTCAAGAATAGTATGGATGTTGGTACACTGGAAAACTCTGAGCACCTAAACCTGAGCACTGACGTACAGAATGAAATGGAAGGCGTAGCATTGAAGCTGAAGAATCGCACAGTTGTAGGCAACTTAGAAAAAATGGGTTCAACTGATTTGAAATATAAGTGCAAAAGGTGTGACCGAAGCTTTTCAGTGGTCGGGGCTTTGAATTTTCATAAAAGAATTCATGCTGAGGGTTACAAATCTGTGGCAAAAGCAAAGTTGGCTATGTCTGTAATATTTAAGAAACCTAAACAGGAAGAGCCAGTTAAAGGGCTATTTCACTGCTCAGAATGTGGGAGGCGGTTCATGTCAAACTCGGCCCTTGGCTCCCACAAAAGGTGGCACAGAGAAAAGAAAATTTCACAGTCTTTAGTTAAAGATGATGATTTGAAGTCGGTTAGCTACAAGCCAGATGATGGACCCTTTCAGTGCAACAGGTGTGGTAAACAGTTTTTCAACCACTGTGTTCTCCAGCGCCACCAGATGATTAACCCTCGGTGTCAAACCAAGACAGAGCCAGAGCTTGATTTAAAGAAAAATGGGCAGAGCAACGCCACAGTGGAGTTTCCATGTGCAGAACTTACCAAGACATTTACTGCCCACTATCAAAGTGAGAATGGTACAATTTTAGAGGGTGCAGATCAACAGGGAGACAGGCTTGTCTCAGCAGACAAAGTGCTAGAACAGGGTGATGTTGATCTCAGTGGGAGTGAGTCCACATCATTGACACTGAAACCAAAAGGTTATCAGTGTTCTGTCTGCACTTTGACCTTTGCTAAAGCTAGAGGACTGCGAGCCCACAAGTGGCAGGCACACTCAAAGAATATAAAAGGCAAAAGTAAGGGTTCTCTGAGTAAAAAAAAGAAGTCAATTAGCTCAAGCAGTGAAGTCAAAAAGGAAAGTTTATCAGTTGTAGACAACACAGCAGTGATAAGTTTTAATCATGTTGATAAGAACAGCAGTCTTGTTTGTAGAGGAAGTAAGAAAATCAGATCAGACCTCGTAGCTGTACAATCTGTCTCATGCCTTGACTGTGAGAAGCTATGCAGCAGTGCAGTGCCACACCTTGACCCTAAGAAATTGTGTCTGGACTTAAAGCAGGAGATCAAACAGGAGGTCCAAACTCCTGAAGCCACATATGACGTGTCGCCGCCACTCAGTCGTTCGTCAGAGCATGCAGCCAAATGCCTTTTCAAGTGTGATAAGTGCGGTAAAGCTTTCCAAACAGAAGAACAGTTAGGTATCCATAAGACCAAGGCAAAAAGTCGGCCGTATTGCTGCGCCCTTTGCTGCCATGGCTTTTGGACAGAGAACCAGCTGCAGCAGCACCTTGCTTGGCACGATGAAGTTCGCTGTCGTCTCCCAAATGAGGTTCGCTATAGGCTCAGTGCTGCTATGACCTCAAAACCTCTTAAACCCAGCAACCCCTCCGCTGACAACACAGACGAGTCTTTTGCAGCTTCTGCACAGAAGCGACTTAACACGGACACACAAAGTAGCCATAAGTGCCAATGTTGTGACAAAGCCTTTCTTTCAGCAACTGCATTACTAAAACATGGAGCTCAGCACTGTAACGATGACTCTTATCATTGCTCTGTTTGCCCCAGGACCTTCAATAAAATACAGGACCTTATTGATCATCACCAGGAATGTATGAGTGATTATAAAAACAAGACCGATGCCAATGGCCTTACTTGCCTTGAATGTGGAACTACTTTTTGTAAAGAAACTGATTTGCACCAGCACTATATTGAACATGCTCGTAGAGTGCATTAGACTAAACAAACCGGACAGAAGGCACTGTAGATTGTAGATTTTTTTTTTTGATGTTGCCAAATATGTTAAACTAGAAAGTCCTTTGTTAATCCTTTTGTGTAGGATAGATGGACATTTTCTTTCCCTGTTTGCTTCTATATTATTTGATGATCTTTGTTTAAAAGTGATTTTCTGTTCTCAGGCTTTCCTTTACACTGGACTAGTATATGTACATATGTTAAATAAGGACAGAAGAAATGTATAGTTTGAATTCGTACTGCACAACATTGTTAACCTTCTTGGGGCTTGCAGGAGTATGGTAGTTAATTAAATATATAAAGAAGACTTTAGAAACAT
The DNA here is from genome assembly GCA_032270685.1 of Microctenopoma stevenorrisi. Taxonomy (NCBI): domain Eukaryota; kingdom Metazoa; phylum Chordata; class Actinopteri; order Anabantiformes; family Anabantidae; genus Microctenopoma; species Microctenopoma stevenorrisi. The sequence continues at coordinate 11,594,678 of JAUMTR010000008.1, forward strand.
ATATGCATGTACATGTTTGTCCTAAGATGTTCCCTTAAAAAATGGAGCATTCTGCTCACACACTACTTTTTTAAATAGAGCTGCACAACAGAAACATACTAATATAGCTACTGTTAAATACCTGAGGTTTGGCTGAGAAAGGTACTGTTTGCATATTTTGGATAAGAGAGATCTAATATTCAATGTGCACTGTACATGTCAATGAATGATGTCGTAATGCTGGCTACTACCATATATTTAGTTTCACAGTTGTACATTCTGTACAATAGTTAGCATTAATTGATTTATAAGCTCCTATGTTCCTTACTTTTCAGTGTTCACTTACTACTATAATAGTGTTTATGATAATGTAGGATACTTGTTAGATTACTGTTCCACTTATTTAGTGGAACAGTTATTTGTATTATGCTCTTCGCTAAGAATTTAAGATTTTTTTTTCTAGATGACCATTACACCCTTATGACTACTTGTTTATCTTGATGTTTCTGAAACAGAATCTGAATGATTTTAAATAAATTGTTCAAATTTTGCGTGAATTATTGGTTGTTTAGTTCAATTTTATTTTGTTGTTCTTTTGTTAATATTGAATTGTCAGTCTGGTGTCTTACACTAATGCTCCTATATTGTGACTAATTTGTCTTACATACTTGAAACTGTGGCTTGTATGCTCGGGTATTACAGTAGACTATTGCATCTAATACTGTTTAAAAAAATAATAATTTCTGATCAGAAAACAGTTTTTTTGGACCCAATATAAGATATCTGCACTTCACACGTCACGTTTCTAAGTTAAGAAGTAAAAAGTTAATTTAAAATATATTATAATTAAATTCAATCAGTGGTCTTGATCTGATCTTGCCTGACTGAAGAGAAATTCTTATCCGAAACTGCAAAATATCAGATGGAACATAGGAGAATAATTGTCTAATATCACTGATGATGCCAGATGCTAGTTCAGCTTTTTTCGTATTCACAATTATGTGTTAAAATCTGTTATACAATGCTTAAATTATTATTTGTTTCTGTCTTCCTTTGTAGTCAAACAGTGCAGCATTGAATGTAAGGATTGTGGACTGACGTTTACACACTGGGAGATGTTCAAGAGTCATCTGCACCAGCATGCACTGGAAGAAGAAGAACAGGCAAGAGACAACAGTCCTGCGGCAGAACTGGTCACTGAAACGGACGAGAACAGAGGAAAAAACATAGGTGAACACGTGGGTGTTGACGGGTGTGACATAAACATTTCGAAAACAAAACCCTTAGGACTGATGCAAGATGATGGTGTTGGCACAGCAACAGCGCAGACCAAAAATCGGAATGTTTATTCTTGTTCAGTCTGTGGGAAGGTCTATTCGTACCTGGTCTCATTCACAAAACATCAGCTGCTGCATGAGAACCCGAGCTCAGCAAAAAGTCAGAGTGTCCAGAACCTAAATAAATATGAGTGTCCAGATTGCGGGATAACATTCGTCAGGCGAACACGGCTACTTAATCACCTGCAAGTTCACAGGTCGCACAAACCTTGCAGATGTGACCAGTGCAACAAAGATTTCACTTCTATAAAGTCGTGGATGATTCACATCGAAACCCATAAAGAGAAACCATTTTGGTGTTTAAGTTGTGCCAAAGGTTTCAGAGATGAAGTATCGCTAGATCAACACCTTCAGGGACACAGTCTGAAGCACCACAAGTGCAACATTTGTTTCAAAGCGTTCCAAACGCCTGCACGGCTAATGTATCACTACTACACTCATAGCGGGGCAAAGCCGTACCAGTGCTCACTGTGTGGGATGAGCTTTTCCCATCCTGGATATCTGGTTTCACACAATAAGAGACATCTTAGCGTTTATGCGGCTAATGGGATGTCTGTGAGAATTAGGAACATTAAAGCAAAGAAGCTAATTTTTAAAAAAAAGAACAGGCTTGTTCTTACTAGTGGTAATAAGGAGCCAGAAATGGACACACAGATGGAAGAGCTGCAGGAAAACAAAGATACCGTGGAGACAAGTGAAGGTCAAAATCCATGTGAAGAGGCTGAGTTTAGGGATCACGCTGACTCTGAAGAGTCAGATTGCGGAGAGCCTATGCACGACATCAAGCTTTCAATACCACCTGGCTCAGCTGGATCTGATCCACCCAATGAGTCGAAATCACAAAGTGTTCAACCACAAACAAGGCTGGACAAGAGTGAGCCACAGGAAGCATATATGCGCAGCAACCATAAGTACTGGGAATGGGAGTGTTTTGAATGTGATATGGGCTTTGATGATGTAGCAGAGCTACATTTGCATTACATAAAACACGCTACAGGAGAGCTGCCTTTACCACAGGATAATATTTTGGAATGATGTCTCAAAAGTATTTACTTTCTGCTTCCTTCCCAGCACCCAACAATGACTCGCATTCAGATTGTTTTTATATCGCTAACACTCAAAGGTGAACAGTTTTACTGAATGTAAAATGTTTACAACAGATATATAGTTTATTTCTAATACTGTGAGATACAAGCTTTTAATGCAAAATTGTGAAAATTAAGATGAAAATAAGGTTACAAAGGATGTAAACTTAAAAAAAATAAGTAAAGATATCTCGTTATACTTGTAAAACTAAATAGAATCCTGTTTGTGAGGTTTTTTTGTGTGACCGTAAAAAAAAAATTGTTTTGTATTTTTTGATTACTGTCGGCTGATGTGTGCTGTCACAAATTTGAAAGGTGTCTGTGCTAAATGTGTATTAACGAATCACAGAAAAAGTAACAGTACTGGACTTTCTGCATTTCTTGTCTCATGTAGAGGTCATTACTCTTCACTTATAGACTGATGTGATAGTCCACTATATAGGCAGACTTCTGATTCTGACAGATCTGTGTACTGTCCTTGGACTGTGTGTGTCTATATCCTGTCTACTTCTATGAGAATGTGACAGAAATATAAAATCTTATTTCAACATTTGAGTAGCTCAATAAATATGCAAGTGTTAGAAAGGTGTGTCATGTGTCCTCGTGGTTGCAATATATTTGTACAGTGCATGCATCTCAGTAGATCATACAAAAGATGCCCAATAGCACCACCAGCTGGTTATTTCCTGTTATTTAGGCCCAGACCAATGAGAAGTTTTTTTTAATGAACACCAAATTTTTTTCTTGATTTATTTATGCAACTGTAGTGACATATTTTATTTTAGCAAATGTTACTTGCAATGAGTAACTGCATTTCTGTTTCAATGACATAAATTTTAATCTGCTTAAAAATGTCCAAATTAGACATGGCAGAGACAGTGGTAAGTGAGCATATCCCATATCACATCCAATCTCAGCTCTTTAATGTACAGCTGTGCAAACAAAATTACATGAAATGAAATAGGCTATATATATAAATAAATATATCTATATGTATGTAACCAGTATTATAATATGCACTGTTATTTGCAAGTTTACTTGATGTTGTGGTGGGCATCTGATGCAGAAATTAGTTCAAAAATATTTTTTGTATTAGTTTTTCGGAAAATGTTGTAGGAGGACGGCAGCAAAGACTACGCGTGACAGGTGCCAGGAGGTCCAGGCTTGACATGGGATACTGACTGGAGGTCTGTTGGTGGACACGGAAGGGCCTTCATACAAATTTACAAAGATTGTATCAGAATCGGCTTCAGAAAACAAGTACACGAAAAACAATAAATTAAAGACGAATTATAACAAGACAGTGTGTGAGTGTGTATCAGTGCAGTACGCTGAGTTGTGCAGTTTGTGTCCATATAGCAGCAGCAACTAGTTGTTCATTAGTGATATTGCCTGAGGAAAGCAATTGTTTTTGTGTCTGGTAGTTCTAGCAAAAGTAGCTCTGTAGCGTTTACCAGAGGGGAGAAGCTGGAAGAGGTTGTGTTGAGGGTCTGTGCTGATTTTCTCTGCCCACGTTGAGTACCTCAAGAAGCTTGATGACACCTTCCAACCAGAGACTTGCTGTGTGGAGATGGTTGCTGAGGAATAAACTATGATACTAAAATGATGATAATCCAAAGACTACAGAATGTTGTAGATAAAGGTAAAATGAATAACAAACTTTACAATGTGAAGCGTGTACCCAAGGGAAATGTATTCAAACAAGAAACTAGTTCACCTACATCTGAAAGACAAGGGCCACTCGTTTGAGGACAATCAAGTCAGAATCCTAGACCGGGACGCTGATTGGTTTAAACGAGGTGTGAAAGAGGCAATCTACTGCAAGATTGAACGACCCTCGTTAAACTGGGGTGGTGGCCTCAGGCATAATCTATCACCCACTTACAATGCCGTTATCTCAACAATACCCAGGAAGCTTAAAAGC
>JAUMTR010000008.1:11599102-11609455 GCA_032270685.1 Microctenopoma stevenorrisi
TATAAACCTGCTCCTCACACCAGTCAGTCAGACTTGAGAAAGCCCTCTGGATAGAAGGGCGAAACGTGGTCAAGAAAACTACAAGTCCAGTTGCTATTGTTGAAACCTTTTTTGAGATAACCATGACCTGGATGACTGAGAGCCTTCACAGAAATGTGAGTCTTACAGGTTTAAACTGACGTCAAAACAACTGTGAATCCTGGCGCTGTTGTAGCTGAATACAGAAACTACAATTCCCATGACTCCCTTGCGCCGGTTGTCTGACCTGACGTCATAGTGTCTGCAGCACCTCCGTGTTGGCTTTGTGCGATACGACGCGAAGATGTTTGGGCGGACAACTAAGCATAGGTAAGATAATCTCTACATCCTCCCGCATTCATTCTTATTTCTGAGCGTGTGTAAACGTGTGGACGTAGACAGCGAGGGAAGATTTTGCACAAATGACGCGATAACAGGTCATGCTAATGTTTGCACACAGGATTAACCGCAAATCACTGAATTTAGGCTAGCTGGGCTAATATTATCAGTGCTTTTGTTGCGATGCGAAGTTATGATAGAAGGTTTTATCCAGGGCACTCATCAGTATCTCTAAAGTCTAGTACAGCACTCTATTGAGGCTAAACGAAGTGCCAACATTGTTTTTTTCCACAGCCTCCACCAGCTGCCCTCAGTGGCCATTGGTCTTCTTTTGTAATACAAATGTTTTAAGCCCATTCATTCTCTGCTTTCCCAGCTGTCGCCATCATAACAGACTCGAAACTCTGTAACGTGTTGTGTTTAAAACACCTTTATTCAGAAAACAATCCAGAAAGGTTTAACAATACAATATTTTGCCTATTTTTTACGTACAGTAAGTTTTCATTTTAGTTACTTGTTCTTTCCTGCTCCATCTCCTGAACCCTCATATAAATTTGCATGCAGAATTAAACATTAATGTGTGTTTTTGTGTTGGAATTGCTTTTATAGAAACACATAAACAAATATTTTTGAGGGGCCAAGAGGCAAGGAACCATGCAAAGTCCAACCCTGGCAGACAGTGACCCAAAACCTGTGGCCACAGCACAACCACTGGACACATGGACTGACCTTCAGTCAGCACAAAGTAAACCAGGCGTAGAAGAAAAGAGGAATAATTCAGCAACTACAGCTGAGGCTGAAAGAGAAACCCCATCACAGGAAAACAAGGCCATTTTCACAGTTGCAGAAAGTACAGTTGCGAGTGTGGCAGTAACGCAAGCAGTGGACAATGGGAGGGAACCCTTAGACACCGAGACAGACTCTGCTTCAGAACCAAGTTTTCTCTCAGAACCTGATATAGATACAAATCTTGGGCCTGATGTGCAAAAGGTGAAGAAACAGGATGTGCATGACGGTAGGAAATATGTTCCTTCTAAGAAGGCCATGATAGATCCTCTGAAGATGGACATGTCACTAGAGACGCCTCTTACATGTGAGTATTTTGCATTGCATAAATGTATTCTGCCATGCTAGAATTAATGAACTTGCTCGGTGTGTGATATTTGAAATTGAAATTTCTGGGTAGAAGCTTCAGTTTGTGATAGCATGTGGCAATAAATAGATTACAACAGTGTAGGAAATACATCTTCTTCAGAGGTATGAGGACCACGGCAGGCTTTCTGCATTAGTGTAATTTCTATTCTATTTTATCTTGAATGTAGGAAAATCATTTTTGAAAATAATCTGCTTATATGAAATTAAATTCTAATTTTAATTGTCATATACATAGTTACACAGTATACAACACGCAGTGAAATGTGTCCTTCTGCATTTAACCCATCCCCCCGGGGGGAGCAGTGTGCAGCTACAGACAGCACCCGGTGTCCTACTCAAGACTGGGAATCAAACATGCGACCTCCTGCATCCCAGTCTCATGCCTTAACTCACTGAGCTACCAGGCTGCTAGATTTATGATTTACTGATACTCATTTTATTATTGAACATTTAAAAAACAACTTCTCTCTGTTTGAAAGGGAAGAACCACAATCAAAACAGATCCACATAAAAAAATTACACAAAACTCAATAAAAACAACATCTAAAGATGAGTAAAATAGTTTTGAGAAAGTCAGCACAATATATTTACTATTACTTATAAGTTAGGTGGAGGAGTTGTAAAATTTGTACATTGTACTGTTTTGTACTCTGTTTAATGGATGTAAATGTTCTCCTCTCCTTTGTACTTGCCTCGTTTCTGTTTAGCATCTCAGCTCTCACTGCAGTGCATGAAGTGCCACATAATCTTCTGTGATCTCAAAAGAAAAGAGCGTCATTTGAAGTTGAGCCACCCAGTAGAATATGCACAGTGCGTGCTGAGGAATGCCCTTTTCATCTGTTACGTTTGTGACCGCCACTTCACAAACTCCACAGAGCTCATGATCCACCAGAAAGCCCACATAGAGAAGAAACCTTTCAAGTGTCCACTCTGTAATCAAGCCTTCAACAAGTCATCAGAGCTTACTCGTCATAAAAATATTCATTTGGGCCAGGATGGTTATGCTTGCACTGAATGTGGCAAACATTGTAAAACTCTGACATTGCTGAAGTATCACCGCCGCACTCACACTGGGGAGAGTCCGTATGTTTGCATGGAGTGTGAAAAGAGGTTCACCATGTCCAAAGCTCTGCAGAAACATATCGTGTCCCACTTGCCAGAGGGAGCGGATGATGGTAAGTAAACTTGGCATATTACATAGTTTCCTTTTGGGTCCAGAGGTTTACTTGGACAAGACATTAAAGCTTGTGGCACATTGTTTATGTGCAGATTTCCACAAGGAAATTAATGTTGTATGTAATATTTTTTTTTTATCTTTAGGTGCTTCTACAGTGAAGTATTCTTGTTCTGTATGCAAGGCCACATTCAAGAGTTCAAAGACACGGCTGCATCACATGAAATCAAAGCACAATGTTTGGCCTTCTGCAACAGGTAATACCCTCCCAGCTGGGCAGCAAGTGAAACTAAGTATGCCTATCATAACTCCAATATCAATTTGCCAACCAGCACTACTACAGCTGGAGCCCAATGGACCTCTTCAAAAGGTTGATGCAAATATTGACACAGAGCAGATTCGCAAACTTATTGAATCTTTGGGCAATGTGCAAAAAGTAAAGCAAGTTGTCATACTGGGGCAGGTACCACCTCATGCCCCACCACTTGAAGTGCAGCAGATAACACAAATGGCAGAACCTGTAACTTTGAATCTCAGTCCTCCAAAGATAGATTTCATGGGGCTGCAACACTCAAAATCTAAGGAAGCTGAAATGGAGTCTTTAAGAAACCCATGTGATTCAATGGAGCAAACAATTATACTGGAACCCATTACACCAGATGGGCAGTTGGAAAACCACTATTTCTCAGAACTAGACTCCCACATTACTGTAGGTGAAACTGTAGAAATAACACTCACTCAGAGTGAACAGTCCCAGGAACCTGAGGGAGAGGTGACTCATCAGATTCTGCAACCTCCTGAGCTTAGCATAATTCAGTCTGACCCTGTAAATGAAACCATTTGTCAAACTGAGGCAACTGGCCTGAAACAGGACCTTGAGCAAACAGTCATATTGGAACTTACCCCTGCCTTGATACCAACTCTGGAGCTGGAACAATCCCAAACTGCCCCGCAAAATGAAATCCCATCGTCCTCTCTGGTACCAACCCCTGAACTGGAGAGGACTGCTGGACAGAATCCAGATCAGACTGTCATAGATGAGCAGGAGGCCATCTTGCCAGTGCCACCACTTATGGCTACAGTTCAGCTGGAGTTGACTCCTTTACAAACGGAGCAACAGGAACCTTCTTCTTGCCATTTTGTTCCTCAGGACACACTAACACCAAGTGAAGTGAAGTGTCAGAGTGAATCTGAAATAAATCCCAAAGAAGATGTCAATTCAGAGTTGCAAACAGTTGGTCTAGTCCAGGTCCAATCTGCGATGGATGGTGCCACACCAAAAGAGATACAGGAAAGGACTGAACAAGAACAAGAACCACTGGAGAATAGTGAAGAGGCTCAGGTGCAGATGGAAAGCCTGTCTGAAAGAGACAATGCATCTGCTAAAGAACACATTCCATCACAAGCAGATAATAAACAGACACCAAAGATCTCAGAATTACCAGTAAATATAATGTCAGCTCAAGAACTGGTAAAAGTGCGTAAAAGAAAACCAGCCAGAGCGTTTCTCTTTCAAGGATATATGCAAGAACTAGTTGGATCTTTATACAAGGATGATTTAGAAATTGATTCCAAGCCTGCTAAGCGTCGGAGAACCAGAAAGTCTCATCTTGTTAAATTTGGTCCACAAAGCAAAGAAAAGAAAAACAAAAAACAGAAAAAGCCAATACAGAAAGATAAGATACAAGCAAATCTCTCTGAGAAAAAGGTAGCATTACGGAAGAAGGGAAGAAATGTGAAAATAGACAAGAAAGCAGGACAATTGGTATCTACATCTAATATAAAATCAACTTTATTAAACACGATTCCAGAGGTGCAACAACTCAAAGAGGATACAAGGAAAAACAAAGTGAAAAAAAAAAGAGAAGAAACCAGGGACAATATGGCACACATAAGTGAACACAAATCTGTAGGTTCGCCTATATTTAAAAAGAAAAAACAAAAAGCAAAAAAATTGCAAAAAAATCAGCCCACGGCTGCAACGTCTGGTAAGAAAAAGAAAAACCTGTCAAAAAGGGAGAAATCCAACACAAAAACAGGTGCCGCTTCAACAGACATATTTGGCCCACATATAATGCAGGACTCTCTGCTTTTACTGAAAGGTCACAAGCAACCACAGCTGAAAGTTTACAAATTAGATCCTTCAAAGGCATCAAGCCAAACCCAGGAGACTTCCCCTTATGAATCCCAAAATGTGTTCCAACAAGGTAAAGGCCAACATCCAACAAGTGAGTCTACAAATAGTCTAACCGCAGAAGGTAAAAAAACAGGAGGAAGGCCCAAAAAGAACCAGAAAGCTCATTCGTTGTTGCCCTCACTAGAAGTTTCCCATCAACAACCCGAGACACTACCTACCAAGCCCAAGATGGCCAGAAAACGTAAATCTTCCTTGAAAGTGGAGACTGAAGGAGTGATAACATCTTCCAAACGTGTTTTAGCGTGTAAGGACTGTGGGGAGAGATTTAGTGAAGTCTCATCCCTACAGAAGCACAAGGCGGTAGTGCATATTGTAGAGAGTCCTGGTCTCACATTCACCAATGGGAACATCTTTGAAGGGGTCTCCATACTAGATCTCTACCATCTTCCAAAACAGCATGATAAGGTTGTTGGGTTGATAAACACTGCTACAGGCTGGGATACCGAACCAGAGGTGGGAGAGATGGCATTAGAAGACAAAGAGCAAACTGTTTCTTTTCCATTTTTGATTCCATCCCCATCTTTATCTGTTCCTCCAAATGTTGATATGAGTACCAATGAAGATAACAGTGGAAGTAAAACAGTAGCATGTAATAATGGTCAATCTCATACCTCCTCAGAAGCCCGCTCACTATCCAAGACCTTTAAAAATAATGAGGTCTCAGGAAATTGCAGATCTAAATGTGCTTTAAGTATCTCTACTCAGATAAAGAGTGTGGAGACAAGGGAGCTATTGGCATCTGATGAAGACAAGCAAGAAGAAGGTACCTCAAAGCATCTTGGCTCAGATCCTGAGGTCCAGGCTGCCATGGAAGAAGATATAAAGGAGGATTTACTTCTTGAGGTGGATGTGGTCACTGTCGGGGAACAAAATGAAAGAGATCACCTAACTCCTCAGGAAAGTGTTCCCCAAAATGAATCAAGGAAAACCTGTAATTCTGAGAGTTTAATCACGGAAACACTCATAGCACCTATCCAAGGAGAGGAAACAACTGAAAAAAGTCTTACTTCGCAGACTGCGTCATGCTCCACACATCAAGTAGAGATCAAGGAAGAAGAGGAAGAAATGTTAGTCCAGAGGAAAAAAGAAGGCGGCGGAGGAGCTGTAACAAGAAATGCTATAAGGGGGAAAAGACGAGGAACAGGTCCAAAAAGAGGTGTGATATTAAAGCAGGTTTCAGATAAAGATACTGTTAGAGGAGCAGAATTAGAAAAAGAACAGGATGAATGTCAGGTAGTTTATGAAAAACATCCTTTCAATTCTGATTCAGGAATTCATGCCGGAAGTGAGACTAGCACAAAGGCTTCACAACCAGAGACGAGTCCTGATTTTGAGGCTGGCAAATCCGATGCTCCGGCCACATGTTTTCCTTCTATGTTCTCTACATTAGAGGAGTCTGTTGAAGAGCAAGTTGTGTTTGAGTTGGAGTCTGTTAGCACTAGTGTTGAAGACGTAATGAATGAGAGGGGACAGCAGGGAGGAGAGGGACACGACAGGGACTCCGACCAGTCCCCATGCATCATACTGGAGAAGTTCCTCACCTCTCAGCAGAGAGCGGCTGCTGACGAAGAGGCATGCCTGATGACCTCAAGGACCAACAGAAGACAGGTAAGATGCTTTTTGTACTGAAAAATGGAAAGTATTTATGATAAATGCTTAGTAAAATTTAGCAGACTTACAAATTTTGTTTTCATTCCAGGGTTTGGACAGCACTGCCGCGAAAAACATTCAAGCCCCTTTGAGTCAGGAGTTCAAAGTTGAAGAGAGTACCACAGAGCCACCTCAAGTTGAACTTCTATGTCAAAATAGACAGGGTGCAAGTGTGCAGCCACAGCACCATCGTGATATAAGGTCTGTTCTGGTGAAAGAGGAGACTAATCTCATGCTGAATAACTCTCAGGCCTTACACGGCAGCAGACACATAAGGTGGAATGTGGAGCCACTCGACAACGAAAACACCAATACTTCGTGTAAGTAGAGTAAACAAGTAGGTTTTAAATTTAGCTCATGTATGTCATCAGTCAATTTTCATGTTTGTGTATAAGATATAGTGTCAATTTGTTACAACATGTTTCTCAAATGTAGCACTAATTCACTGTAGATCATAGATTGAACAAAATAATCAAATGTAACCCTAATTTTCAAAATACTGTATAGTTTATTTTGAAATTTTAGAATAAATAAATGGTGGCAAGTTTGCCATGCGCAGTCTTTTTAGGGATTGTCACAGATTTATGAATCATATTTTTGGATTTACCTTTGCAGTAACAGACAATGGGGAGAAAACCGGGGACTGTTTTATCACCCCTGAGTTCAACACCAATCAGTGTATCTTCTACCCAGTGAAGGAGGAGGAGAGGGAGGTTCTACTGGGAACTGGTCAGACCAACAGGGGGAGCTTAACCCCTGAGGGCTCCAGTGATGCCCATCAGACAGAACATCAAACAGTAGATGGCGCTTTCTGTGAGTTTGTGCTTTTTCAGTCATGTTTACTGCTGCTACGTGTATTGTAAGATGTGTAATTTAATGTTGAATATGTTAACAACAGATGAAGAAAGCCATGTTGTGCAAGTCTCCCAGGAAACAAGAGTGAGGAGACTGGTGTCAGAACAAGGGGGCGGTGATTTCGCAGATGTACAGGGTTTGTTTTCCATTTTGGCCAGTAAATAAATCACTTCCTTAGCTGTTCAGTGAAATTGTTGACAGTATGTAACTATATAAAATAATAATTTTGCAGCAGGACCAGAGGCTGAGCAGTTCCACCAAGCAGACCTTAGGGACTTTTTCCTCCAGAGTTCTGATGAAGAAGACTTGGGTGGATTTGAACTATCTGATCCTCATGTTGACTCAGAGGCAGAAGTAATGGCCTGTTACTACAAGAATCAAACCATGCAACAACCAGACCAAAAGTACAGTAAAACTTCTTCAAAACTTTCAACGTTTATATGTTTCAACATAATATGTTTAGAAAAACTTAACTAACTAAATAATTACAAACTTTCTTTGCTCCAGTACGTAGTATTCACTCATTTGCTAATAATGTTTATTATTTTCCTCAGTTTGCCAACTTCAACAAGCCACCTTCAAGCAACAAGTGATAAAAACAGGACTAGAGAGCCCATTGACTACTTCTCCAAATATTTTGGTTGGGACACCTGGGTAGAAATTGTCAACTGCACAAATAAACTGTCCAACAGAACTGATGATGTCACAGCTAAAGAGGTTGCACAGTTTGTCGGGATCCACATCGCAATGGGAACTCTAAAGGTTTTGTGTTCATGTCTGATTGATTTTTACATCACTCTTTTTCTCATATAATTAAGTGCAAAACAAATAAATTTGTATTATCTTGCTGTGTTTCAGTTTCCCAGTCTGAGGCTCTACTGGGAGGACTTGACTAAAGTACCATTGATTGCTGAGGCCATGCCCCTTTCTCGTTTCCTCAAGCTGTCTCGCATGTTAAAACTAGGCTCTACAGCAGAGGACCCGGACGGCAGTAGTGTTCGGGAAGGGAGACGCGATAGTGACTTTCATAATTTGCAACAAGGTAAAACTGTACCTAACAGACCAGGTTCAAGTCCTCAGCACAGTGACGGGGACATACCAAATGACTTCAACAAACGGGTGGATCCCCTGTGGAAGGTGCAGCCATTACTGTGTCGTTTCAAAGCAGGATGCCAGTCACTGAAGACAGAGGATGATTATGCAGTTGACCAATATCCACTTCCTTTGACTGGGAAGATGCACAGAAGCAACCCGTCTCTCTACTGTACTACATTGATTGGATTTGGAGGTTTACTCCTACATGTGGATCTCAAATTAGACTGCTCAGACAAAGAAGACGCTGTGGAAAAAATGGCCCCAAAAGGTAGCATGGTGTTTCTTTGCAAACAGGAACTCTCCACGCCTGCAATGCTAGAACGCCTATTAATTGCTGGTGTTCATGGTGCAGGCAGGGTGGGGGGAGCACAAGGACAGATTGGGGACGAGTTTTTGAGCTCGGATGGAAAGCTGATGTTACGTAGGTCACACTGTGGATTCATACTTTCTACTGCGGGAAGTGGCCAAAGAAACATGGCCTCTCTCCTTGACAACTTTGAGAAGGCCCAAATGTTGGCTCGTCTTCACAGAGATTTGCTAAATCTTTACTCTATTCCCCTTAGCGCCTCATCACCAACTTGCTGGCCTCGAGCAGTGCTATGGTACCTAACGGATCTGGCTTTGGTCAACTCCTGGCTTCTGTACAGACAGGATCACAGGGCAGTGACTGCACCTTTGACTCTTATGGCCTTCAGATTGGAGGTATCCAAGGCTTTGATTCTCTCCAGCAGTTCAGACACCCAGGACTCTGTTCCCCCCCCTCCTACAGAGATGGCCCATACAACAAATGAAACCCCCAGTCCCTCACTGGTGGAGGAAAGTCCCATGCCAGATGCAGCCACGCGGTATGATGGTTCAGGCCACTGGCCAGAGCAGCTTAGAGAGGGAGAAGGGGGTAGGTGTCGTTTTAGAGACTGCCAGAGAACATCTCGAGTGCTATGCCTTAAGTGCTGTGTCTTTCTTTGTATCTCACGCGACCACAACTGCTTTTTGAATTTCCATAATCAAGAGAGTTTGGGAAAACAATAATCTTTACCCTTAATTTTTAGCAGATAACTTTCTGATCTAGCATGTAACTGTGGTTTTGGTGTAAACCAGATACTCAAAAATGGTATCTCGGCTGTGCTAACAACCCCTTCATGGTACCTTTCAGAGATGTCATTCTTTTTTAAGACTTTTTTGATGCATTAAAAAAAACTAAAGCTTTGTGATGTGGCTTCTGTCACTGAGCAATTGTAAAAATTAACGACTTCAGAAGGAAATGTAAAAAGAAATCATAGCCATACATTGTGCTGCAAAAGTGGAAAATATGATATTACATTGCATTTTTCATTGTGTTTTTTACTATTTTTTTTAACTTTACATATCTTCATGAGCTTCCATTGGATTGTATGAATTTAAACATAATTTATTTCAATTTCAGAAACCCATAAAAGACACATAGGAAATACAATCACTGCTGATTTTTTTGACTTTTTTTCACAGTAGACAATGTAAGTTTCATCACCTGTGGTGGGAAATAAACTTATGACTTTAGGATGGTTCAGTGTTGTTGAGTTGTCTATCATTCATGAAGTTGACACACAAGCACAACCCTTAAACTAGAGTGTGGAATGGACCTTAACCTTTATATTATTTTAGGGGTCAACCTTTCAGAGGCCGAGGACAATGTTATTGATAAATAACATTGGATTGATCCCGACTGCCAATTTTTCAAAGAGGAGGAGCATTCTGAGGTGGAGTCTGCCGCCATCTCGGTCAATCAAGGAATGCAGCAATTATCATCCACAGAGAAGGTTCAAGGTTCAAGGTTGCTTTATTTGTCATTTCAACAATATACATGTTACAGTACAAGGTGAAATGAAATTAC
>JAUMTR010000008.1:11609555-11632508 GCA_032270685.1 Microctenopoma stevenorrisi
TGTCTGTGTGTGACAGTCTAGTCCTTGAGTGTATAGAAGCTAGTGTTTAAAAGCCTAATGGCTTGAGGGAAGAAGCTTTTGCAGAGTCTAGTAGTGAGGGCCCGAATGCTTCGGTACCTCTTACCAGATGGTAGGAGTTTAAAAAGTGAGTGTGACGGGTGCGTGGGGTCCTTCACAATGCTGGTAGAAGACATAGACATCTAAAGATGGTAATATAAATGGTATATAATATAACATAAATATATTACCATATATAGATGGTAATATGAAATGGTCACCACACCGAAGCCAAGGCAAGCTGTCATCTTCTAAAGTCATCAAAATGACTCCTGGTTCTACAAGATTTGCTATCACACGAGTTGATGATATTCAATCAGCATTTCTGCTGCTCATATCCCCTCCATTAGAGAGGATAATACTGGACATGACTGACTTTGGGGGGAGGTGTGTATTTCAAGAGAAATGGAAGCCACTGGATCAGACTGACTTGCATTCTTGTATTAAATTCGGGTATTAACTGAAGTTTATCAAGGGCGGAATGATAGCTCAGTGAGTGGAGCATCCTAAGGATCATGTGTCAGTCTCCATGAAGCTACATGTCACTGGGGCGTTGGACCAGACACCAAAACTCCATAGTAGTGCTGACACAGGTCTAGCAGCTGTTCAAAATTCCTCCAAGAGGATCAATAAAGAATTTATTATTATACAGGTCAAAGGGAGAAGAAACTGCAAATATATAAAATGAAAAGAATGGAAGACCAATGCTTCGAGCAACAATGTCTCTGGAGACATTTCACAAGTTATCTAATGTAATCCGATTTTTATGTAAAAGAAACAAATCTGCTGCAATCAGAGATGTATGGGATAAATAGGTGGAAACTCTACCTACATTCAAAATATTGAACATTGAAAAATGGAGAAAATCACTGCTTTGGTAAAACTTTTACTAAATAGTCCTTAAAAATAGTTCAGGAAATTCAAACTGTATTGTATGTCTGTGTTTTAAATGTTTATCTAATGGAAGTAAAGCAAAGTAAAGTAAAGTAAAGTAAATACAGTTTTTATATACTATTGTTTTATTGCAGTTTTTTGACAATTCTGTGAGGATTTACACAGTACGGGTCAAAATGACCCACAACATAATCAATGTAATTTTTTTTCAACATAATACAACGGTTAAAAGAAAAGACAAAAAGCTGACTATTTAATCCCACTATGACCATATTCCCCATGTATAATTACATAGACCACTGACAAAAAGATGGGGATCTAGATGGTATGTTAGGAATAAGTTAGACATTGAGATAGTAATTTTATACAGCATACGAGAATTTACAGTTCCTAGCTGTGTGTGCGTACTTAGTATTTGTAGTTGTGTGAAACTGCATGGTAGCGGGAAGTAAACAATTTGGGTACAGTGACTGAAAATTACACAATTACTTTAGGGTCACGTGACATACATCCGCCACAGAATCAGAGTGAGTAGAAAGGCATGTTCGTTCAAATCCGTGTTCATAAAGGAATAATTGCCCTAATGCGAATTTTAGCTGATATATTAGTGCAGTATAATAAAACGTTTAGTAACGTTTTCAAAATAGGTTGTTTTGTATTTTTTTCATATGCGTGTCTTCCATAAAATATTTGTGTTTTTTCCTGCAACTGACTACAAATCAAATTGCTGCCTAGTGTTAGCCACGGATCAACTAGTCTGATCTACAATTTAAATTTGAATGTGCGTCTTAACAAGAATCGTTAAACGCACAATTGCAGGCTCCTCGGCAGCCATCTTAGTTGTAGCAAACGCTACCAGGAAGCGGCCGATCTATCCGTTGTACTTCTCTAGGGTCAACTCTCTCAGTCAAAACCTTCAAAGAGCGGTTAACGTTCGAGGTAACGTAAACGTCTACTCAGCTTTTACAATTGTTATTTTTAAAAAAGTTTGTTATATGTACATGTGTGTAAATGTCTAAAATATAACCTTGGTGAATGCAGGAAGTTGCCAAACAAAGGCTTAAAACTTGTACGTGTATAGTCACGAAAAGTCTTCGATCCTCTTTGAATGGCAGCCAGTGTTGTTAGCGCTAACCAGCTAACCGTTAGCAAGCTAGCCCGCTCGATAGCGCGTTAGCCTGTTACTGTACAATTGCCGCTAGCTACGTGCACATAAATTAGACCAACGCTGATATATTGCACATAAACGGTCCCAATTTAACAACTACACGCATTAAATCACTTTAATCGTCTAACGTAAGGCTGGATGCTCGTATGCTTGCATGTAGCTAGTTAGCTTAGCTTGCGGCCTTAAAGGCAGCAACGCAACGTTACCCAAGATGAGCTAAAACTTGAGTGACTCCCGTGGGGAAATAGTTAAACAGCACTTAAGATTGCTGTAGAGTTATTTATTAGCTGAACAAAACGTATTTGTATATTTTCATCTGTTGAACATATACAAGTATTAACGTAGTAGTCAACATCCCTGGGATAACGTTAATGAGCACTTTGGTGTTCCCGCTATAAATCAAACAGTTATTTCCACGTGATGGGTAACTTTTGTTAATTTTGTTTTTACTCCAATCCAGAAAAACTGCTGTGCCTGTTAAGACCATCCAGAATGGATTCGGAGATTTTAAATATAGAGGACATAGTGATGGGACGGGGGTTGCCAGACCCGCCTCCAGAAAAGCCTCCTGAAAAGGCAGCGGAACCATACAAACCCATTACGTTGAATGGACCTCCACCATCTGTTCAATCCTGTAAGTGGCACAATGACACAGTAACACAACTCTGTTTGCATAGGCAATCTCATCTCCTCCTGTCATTCCAGACCAGCATGAAAATCTGCAGTGTTTCCAGTGCTTCATTACGTTCTGCAGTGCCAAAGCCAAGGAAAGGCACATGAAGAAGAGTCACAGAGAAGAGTACAAGCAGCAGCTTCAGCAGGTAAGCTTCACAGTATCGGTTAATTCTGTTTCCTAGAAATTGTGAGACTCTAATTCCAATTTCCATTGTAGCTGCTAAAATTTTATGAATTGCATGTGTTGTGAACAAAGTCATGTGCATCTCAATAAATTAACGGCAGTGCTCCATCTCCTCATTACTTTATTTCTTCACAGGGAAACACATTGTTCACATGCTATGTGTGTGACCGCACGTTTCTGTCATCTGAAGAACTGACGCAGCACCAGCCAACACACAGCAAGGATGACAAGCCCTTCAAATGCATTCACTGCAAGGAGAGCTTTAAAACGTTCTCTGAAGTGAGTATGTTGTTGTGCGCTTGTTTTTAATAGTGTGAAAATAATTGCTAGTGGCAGTTCACACTCATAGTTAAATAAGATACTCATTATTTGTATTAACAAATACTTAACATTCTAGTAAACAAAGTTTCTAGCTTCAAATATTTGTGTCTTATGGTTTGTATGTAATGTTTCTGTTTTTTACATCTAACCATTGCAGCTCACATCCCATAGAAGACAGGTGTGTCCAGAGAAACAGTTGGTTTGTAAAGACTGCAATGAAACCTTTCGGAGTGCTGGACTGTTGCGTGCCCATCGCCTGGCCCAGCATCCCCGCCCAGATCTGGAGACTACAGAACAGCTGGAGGACCCAACAAAAACTCATCGCTGTAAGAAGTGTGGTCAAGGCTTTGAAATGGAGTCAGAGCTGATAGTTCACCAGGAGAAGTACCCTGAAGGTCAGCAGTGCAACGGCAGTGCACCATCTATCAAAAAACGTGGACGGCCTTCCAAAACTGAAGAGCCTGCTGGAGCTGAGAAAAAGGGAAAGAGGAAAAAGAAGGATGAGGCAGAAGCATCTGAGGAGGCAGTGAAGGCAAGCAGCACAGAGTTGGCAGCAACACCTGAAGAGGAAAAAGGAAAAGCCGGAGGAGCAAAGCGAGGCCGTCCTACTAAAGCAGCAGCAAAATCAGAAATGGAAGATAAGAAGACTTCTGAGGATGCCAGCCAAACTTCGGCAAAGGAGAAGAAGCCCAAAGCAGACCCTCCCTCAGCCCGTCAGCACCCGTGTCCTGAATGTGACCTTGCATACCCCAGCTTGATTCAGCTCCGTGCTCATAAGAAGGAGAAACATGCCCCGCGGAAAGCCCATCCGTGTGATGAATGTGAAGAGAGCTTTGCCCGTCCTGAGCAGCTGGACGCCCACATGTCACGAGCTCATGCGGTTGGCCGCTTTGCATGTTCAATCTGCGGGAAGAGCTTTGGCCGTGAGCGCACCTTGAAAGCTCACCAGAAAAGCCACCCAGAGGAAAAGCCTGAAAACCCTAATTCAAAGAGATAATTTCGACACCGGGACCTTGCAAACAGTGTATGGTTTTTGAAGACTTTAGTCAGAAATTGTCTTTTTTTTTCTGGAAATCTGATGCTTTAGATGATAGTTTCAGATGAGTTTGGGATTGTTTTGAGAATGGTATTTTAACAAATTATGGATTTAAAGTTTGATTATAAGCTGTGGAAATTTTGGACCGACATCTCCTAAATTAACTAACCAAATATTGTGAAATTCATCTATAATGGCTTTTGTCACAAAACATAAGTTTATTTGTACAAACAAAACATTTTGATTAACTTTTTAAATATTTAGTTTCCTTTTTTTTAAGCGTGAAATGCGTGAAGTGTGAATTTGACTTGGTGTCTTGAATTGTTCAATACACTGTGGTAAACATTTTTTGTTCTTTCATTTTTTTTAATCAGATTGGGTAAGTACATGTTTTAAAGCAAATTAGATGCCTAGTAGAGATACTATGTTTGAATGTGTAGACAGTTTGTCAAAAGAAATGTTATGTACAGCTTCAGGTTCATATTGTGCATTTTTTTACACTTAATACTTTGATTATTTTCATTACTAAATTAAGTCTCATTGAGGAGGAATTTTAAAATAACAATTGAGCTCTGCTAAAAATGTATTGCTCCAGATTCAATGTGGAGTCTTTGGCAGGTGGGAAGAAATGATTTGGTATAATCATGATTTGTCTTATGGTAAAATTTGCTTCTTTATTTTTTCACGTTTTAGAATAATATCCCATGTCTTAGACATGTCTTAAATGGAACTCATGCTCTTCAATGCATTAGAGCCTCATAAGGAACTGTGTATATGATGTTCATTCACTGATTGGGTTGTTTCTCTCCACACTGCAATGTGTCTGGACACATGTAATAAAACATGCTATCCCAAGGGAGGCTGCCGAAGAAATCACTTGTTTTGTTGTTTTATCATCATCACAACCTGAAAATGGCATTTTGTGTGACAAACAAATTGAACGTTGACTAAAAATATTAGTTAATTTAATTGTTGAACATCAAGATCACCTATTTTCTGCGTAGCAATAGGTTAGTTTAAAAAGGCTGGGAAAACTTCAATATATCAATATCAGTAATTCAGTTATAGCTGTAAGAATTGAGGTGTTACCTTGTTGCATAATAAAGTACCATGGAGTTGAAAGGTACATCATAATACAGTGTGTTGTATACAGGGACACAGCCAAGGCTGTTGTGCTTACTGGGGCCCCAGGATCAGAACATGTGTGAACTTGGTGCTGTCGTGTATTTGTTTCACATGTATTGTGAACACAAAAATGAAATGCAAAACAAAGAGGAACAAATATCTACAGATGTTGCAAAATATTTACAATGAAATGCAAACACAAAACCACAAAGACAAAATAATCACAGATGAAACATTTACTGAAAAGACACACAAATCAGATTGTATGTGATTCTTCTGTATTGGACAAGTGGAGAAAACCAATGTCTCAATCCTTCCATTGGTGCATGATAATCAATCAGTGCGTTTACATACACTGAAGAAAACGGATTACAGTCAAAGGCTGCAGACACTCGCCACTTTACAACTGTAAGCACAGAAGTGCGACTGGAACAAAAGAGAGATTATTCTATTAAGGATGCCTCCTTGTTTTTAAATTAAGTCTGTCCAATAACCAACTAAAACCGAAACCAACAGAAAGTATGGCATATACGTCTAAATACCTAACCTTTTACTGTTTATTTCTAATTAAAAGGGATCTACGTGACTGTCTATATCTGACTGTCAGTCACCTCCACACATGTATGAAAAAGGGCTCTTTTCTGCTTCTGTACTGTTAGAATCTGTGAACCGTGCTTCTAAACTGAGCCTAAGGTCTTCTACTAAAAAGAAGAAACTGTGGATTATGTTACTTTTGTGCATGTATACTCGTTATCCGATTACCTTAAAAACATGTTTTTTTTGAGTGCATGTGAAAAACACATTCTGTGGTTCAGCTTCTCTGGCGTGTAATTCCACTCCAGAGCACTGGGGGGCGCTCGACCGTCCACATTCATTTCCTCTCCGTGTGGAGCAGTATTTGTTTTCCTTTTTTTTCAACCTCCTTTATCATTTGGATGTGTAAGTTTGTGGCTAGCTCATCAGCTATCGCTCCATTGTGGCATCGTGCGTGCGATTGTTTGCGTTCTCTGGAAAAGAAAACGCGGAGGCTAATAGGCTAACACAGGGCCAAGCTTGTCTCACTGATGCGAAGCCACGCTTTGCCATTATTTCCTCCTCCAGGTGAGCGAGCTGACTAACAGCACTTTAAGGTGTGTCGTCAATTTAATTTCCGTGGAAAAGTGTTTTGCCTCCTTTTGTAAGAATTAAAGGAAAGAAGAAAAGACGAGTCTGGGGAATTGCCGTAGATGTAGTCGGTAAGGTGCACGTCTGCCTAATATATTGAGAAATATCGTAAATGCAAACGTATTTGTTGTGGTATCTATCGTTGCCATCTAATTATAATAGAGCCTTTGTCGCTCTCTTCTCACGCAGCAGTCATGTCCATTGAATACACTATTGATATCCAGCTGACAGAGTTGGGATTTCCGGACGTCCTTCAGCCACAGGAGACCCCGGTCCGAGAAACAAGTCGTCGATCCACAGCCGATGGCTCCTTCTCACCCAGTCCTACTCCCACGTCGCTTTCATCCACACGCAAACAGAGACTGCTGGTCAGAGGCCAAGAGTCAGTTGACGGAGAAGGAGCTGGTACAGCAAAACAGACCTCTGAACAAACCACAGGGCTTTCCCCTGTCCTAGAGAGTTCACAGCGTAAAACCTTAAATCTGGCACATAGTCTACAAGATGACCAATCTGGGAAAGAGACTGCAGTTTCTGAAGCATCAAAGCCCACAGTGGATGATGCCACCGCTGAACTCGAATCTACAGATGAGCCACAGCTAATGGCTGCAGAGGAAGAGGATGGGCAGAAAATCAATGGCGCCAGAGATGCAGAAAAGGAGGGTTCAGCAGAGGTGGAGCGGCATGTGGAAGACGACTCAGATGACAGCGACGTTTCGGAGGTGTATGAGGAAGAAGAGGTTGATGAGGAAGATGATGATGAAGAAGAGGAAGGGCTAGATGATGGTATGACTCATTACAGCACATATATACAGACGTACAGTAGTTTAATGTTGACAGTTTGTATGAAACATCAACACTTCTGCCTCAGTTCATCCTTATTGATGCCGTAGTCTTAGTTGGTCATCGGGTTTTTGGTGCAGCACAGGCCAAAAGCAATCCTAAACTGTTCATTAAGTACACACAAACCGATAATAACAAATCAATGCCGATCAAAATACTGGGGTTGATAAATAAATTCCGCTTCATTTAGTAAATGCTTTTACAGGTTTACGATGATGATGTTTTTGTATTGTCATCAAATCCCATGAAAGACTACAACTAAAATGGAATGCATATTATTACTAAGAAAATATGCCTTTCCTTTCTTAAACTTATATTTGTCGTACGAAATGCAAACTGTCTGTCTGTCATCTTTTAAATTTCTGATTTAAATTTCCTTCTTCCCCCACAGAGTCTGGTCATTCTGGTGACTACCACTGCAGTGTCTGTGATCTCCAGCTGTCGTCAAAATTCAAGCTCCAGGACCACATGAACTTGCACACAGGAGCTCGGCCATATTGCTGTGCAGAATGTGGGAAACGCTTCTGCCAGAGTTACAACTACCGTGTTCACCTGCGCACGCACTCCCAGGCCAAAGTGAGCCGTCTCCGGTGCCGCGTCTGTCGAAGAGTCTTCGCGTCACAGAAGGATCTGACAGACCACCTGTCGAGAACTCACTTTGAGCAAGAGTTCTACGAGTGTGACCAGTGCAAACGTGTGTTTACCTCCCTCAATGAGTGTGAATATCATGTGCAGCTACGAAAATGTTTGTTGGACATTGGATGTGAAATATGTGGCCGCAGCTTTTCTTCTGCCAAGTCCCTCATGCGACACCGGAAGAAAACGTGCTATCGCAGTTTTAAATGCACCGACTGCACGAAGATCTTTAGCAAGAAGAACGCACTCCTAAAACACAGCTTCTCCCATCTCGGTTTGCTGCCGTACACTTGTATCCGATGCCGCTGCCACTTCCGCCTGGCGAAGCTGTACCGCCAGCACAAGTGTGAACCCCAGCGTGTTCACTGTGTGGCGTGTCTGCGGGAGTTTCTCAGTCAGGAGGACTTCCAGCGGCACAAAAAGGACACTGGCTGCTGGGGCAATCAGGAGCCAAAAGGGGATGAGATTAGATGTCTGGAGTGTGGACAGAGGTTTGACACTAAGGAAGAGCTGAAGAAGCATGCTGGGGCTCACCAAAGGGTGCTTAAATGTGCCGAATGTGGGAAGGGGTTCCGATCAGCCTTGCTGTTGATGTCACATATGGGCGGCCATGCCGGACAGTCGCCATGCCTCTGTCAGAGCTGTGGACTAGGCTTCCCGCATCAACAGAACTACAACAGCCATCTTAAGACCTGTGGACAGACACCTCAACCCGCTGTGAGTTCGGGGCAGGACCATACCAGTGTTTCACATTTATTTTATGTAAAATATTTTCAGCCTCTGGCTCAGCCTTCAGGCTGATTTAATCAACTCGTTGAAACAGGTTGCAGACATAGGATTTTAGGATTTTCATTTGTTATGATTATTAAGTACAGAGTTATGAGAGTAAATGAGATGCTACATGTCACTTTGTAAAGAGACAGTTTCCATGTTTCAGGTCTTAATGCTAAGTTGCAGCATTTACAGTTGCAGCAAGTGGCGGCTTTTTTTTAATGAGCAGATACAGACATGAAATATAACTACTCTGAGACAAGACAAGTAATGGGTGTATTGGCCACAACAGGTCTCCCCCCACTGGTTGTGTTGACATCCTGGTGTTTTGTAAAACTCATAACTGGGGTTTTTCTTTCTTTCTAATTTTAGAGTGTTCCCAAGAAACGCCAGGCCTCAAAGAGCACTTCATCTGAGACCCGAAGGCTGAATACAAGACCAGCCACAGCAAGTCCAGCGACCCCAGTCATTATGCCTCTTTCTGTTTCAGAACCCCCTGATCGACATGTTAAGGTCTCTGTTAGTCCTGAAGCTGTGACGGAGGGTGCGTCTACTAACTCTGACGGGTTATGGAAGCTGACCCTCGACAAACAGCCTCCTCCAGGTGTAAATCTTGTCCTGTTTCTTCCAGTTTGCCCAACTCAGACCAGTGACCTGACCCGTGCATCAGGAAGCTCTCAGACATTACCAGTACCAGCTATGCAAGTCCAGTCTCAAGTGGCACTTTCACCTGTTTCAAGCAATGGACAGCTTGGCGTGAGCGCTGCTTTTGGAGTGTCGCTAAGCCCCCCTCTGGATTTGGTAACTGGGATTAAACAGGAATGTGAGACACCTCTGGATTTATCTAAAAAGTGTAACTCATCTAAAAAGTGTAACTCATCTAAGTCTGCTTCCAGTGATATTCCCCTCCTTCCTATTAAAAGTGAGCCAGAGGAGTTTGAGATCTTGGGACCAGGCAGTAGCACTGAAAGAGAAGAAGTATTTAAAACAAAACCCGGAGCAAACACTGAAGTGAAGGAGTTGAAAACGGATTCTATGGATCTCAGAACTTACAACACAGCATCCCCTGGACTAATGGTGGATGTGAAGAGAGAGACTAATTCTTCTTTTGATTTGAGGTCGCTCACATCCCCCGAGCTAACAGAAGGGAGGTTGGAGAAAGAAATTAAGATGGAAGTGGATGTTTCACAACCTGCTTGTGCTGAGATGGAGATTTAAAACTCAGTGATGGAGGAAACAAACGGAATCGAACTTGCTCTGTGGTCACATTCCCTACCGTGCAAATGACACGTACTGTTTCACTGACAAATAAACCAAAAGAGGCATGGAGAGTACAGTATACCGGCTAATGAATACTGTATATATTTGTGTCTAAGTACTATATTTATCACTATACGGTTTTATGACTTGGCAAAATTTTCCATAAGTATTAATATACTTGAGTGTTTCACTGTCTCTTAGCTTTGTGAATTTGTTTTAGTGTAAAAACATTTTTTTATGTCATTGAAAGGAAACATTCCAAGCTTTTGCTTTTTACAGCATTTTTTCATTTTCAGATTCAGATTCGGATTTTATTTTCTTTTTGGATAAAGCTTATGGCTTGGACCACTTGAGGTAAATGGTACTGTAATAGTTACAAAGTCTATGCAATAGAGCATTTCTCTCCACAATAAATAATTTCTACCTTTCTATATTTTTTGAACGTCGGGGAAAATTATATCTTAATGTGTATGTTGAGCGTTTTTTGTTATTGATATGTTAAATGAAAACACTGGATTTGTTAGTATTTAGCTGACAAGTTGAGGTGATGTTTTTTGTGTATACACACTTGACCTTTATTACATGTTAAATATGTTATTCAAGTAATAATGGTACTGAGCAGTAATATGACTTAATGTCCCTTTGTATTTACATTTGCTGAATCTTCATGCTCTGCAGGTATCTTTGTTTTTCTAAAGGCAAATAAACATTTTTCCTTGATCCAATATGACTTAATATAATAATTTATTAATATTCAGTTTAATAAAACCAAAAACCCATATCTCATCATTTATACCCACCAGAGCACTGTTATGATTATGTCACAGATTATGTGATCAAATCTGCATAATATGAAAATAGACTGAAAGGGTCCTGTGTTGGTTAACACTATTGCTTCATAGCTAGAAGGACCTGCATATGGATCAAGTTTGTTGTTTGTTGAGAAACCAAACAAGTCCATTTGCTTTGGATAAAACCTTTTTGGAGATAACCATGACCTGGATGACTGGGAACCTTCGCTGATACAGTGGTAATAATAATAATGGCAGTAATACATCCTAACTTATTGATTAATTATACTTGCACAGCGAATGTAACTAAGTAACAACTAATTACAGCTGTAAGGAAATGTGAGTTGTGCAGCTACAGTAAAACGTCCATCGTTGTCTACTATATAAACGTAGTTACTTCCTTTGATAAATGCAACACTTCCAGACAAACTACTCTTTTAATATTAAACTGTAGGTCAAAACTCAATTGCCATAAAATATTTATGCCTTCTGTAGTTAAGAGTCAAAAACTACAACTCCTGTCACGTGGTTCAAAAACCCGGAAATACAAAGAAGGTCTTCGGTGACGAGACGTGTTGAAACGGGAAAAGGCTTCAGGAGAAATGTAACAATGTAACGGAAAACGTGCGTTTTCCTTTGCTTTGGTCGTTTTGGACCCAGCGTCTGAGTAGAGGAGAAAACGTGGACACAACACGGAGTCTTCGTGGTGGCGCCAGCAGCAGCGTTCGCTTTAATTCATGGACAAAGAGAAGAGTAGCGACACTGTACGTAACCGAGCCCTTCATTTGACTGAGCTAAAAGCGAGGTGACGTTTTCAGAGAAGCAGATAGTTTCAGAATCAGTTACCACATTGTCACCACACATTAACCTGCACTTCTGTGTACTGCTGAACTGACTTTAATCCAGACTAATGCTTTGTGTACATGTTGCAGCATGGTCACTGCTCTTTGATGGAGATGCATCAATTTATTAGTGACCTTATCACATCTGGAAACCAGCTGAAGGACCAGCCAGATGTGCTAAATGCAGCATGGGGCGTGGCCGGTGGAGGTGCTGCTGCTCTGGCCTTTAAAGGTTCCACACATGACCCTCTCCAGCGCCCTCCGCCTGTCCAGGAAAAGAGGGAGTCAGAGTCAGGCCGACACATCCAACCTGGGCCGACACAGAGAAAGGGAGAAACCAGAGACCGAGCAGAAGGTAAGGTTTCTAATTAGGTATAGTTTCACTTGTTTTATTAATACCTGTAACCGCTGTAATAAATAACTCTTTTCCCTTTCCGTTTTAGAGGCGCATCACGCCTGCACATGTCCAGGCTGTCCCTACTCTGCCTCCCCACTCTCCTTTGAGACTTTAAAACCCAAACAGTCTTTGTCAGCAACCGTGGGCTCAGAAGCAGGATGTCACCCTAAAGGCCTCACTGAACCAAGCAGTACCACCACAGCCGAACCAAAAGCCAGTCTGCCTGGCCGACCACCGAGACGGGATGCAGAGAGAGGAACTCAGAGTGCAGATCTGAACTCAGAAACTCCTCCTTCCAGAGCGCCCTCAGGCACCTTGTCTCATCTCTCATTGTTTCCCTGCTTGTGTTGCCATCATTCTCAGATACTGAGCCACCAGGAGAGCACCGACTCCCCATTTTCTCACGCACACCATTTTCACCATCACCACTGCCCTTTAACTTCTTGTTTTTCCTGCCCACAGCTTGCCCGCTCTCACTCAACACAACTCTCTGGTTCTTTTCCCTGCTTTTCATGTCAGCACTCATTTCCGACCTGTTCTCAGGTCTGCCACGACCAGCGCAGAGCAACACATCAAGAAGAGGAGCGAGGCAGGACGACCTCAACCACGTTGTTGCATCCTTGTATGCACTGTGCTGCCTCTTTCTCCAGACCGTCTCAGCTGCTGCAGCATCAGCGCTCCGAGCATGCGCACAAGCCTTCTGGCTTCCTCTGCACACAGTGCGGCAGGGCTTTCAACTCGCACAGCAACCTTCGCATCCACCTCAATGTGCATACTGGTGCCCGGCCCTACTCCTGCTCTGACTGTGGGAAGAGTTTTAGCCAGTCAGGGGCTCTGAAGATCCACAGGCGGATCCACACAGGTGAAAGGCCATATTCCTGTGGCTTCTGTGGCAGAGGGTTTCCTCATCTTGCAGGTGTTCGGGCCCACCAGAGGACCCACACAGGTGAAAAGCCTTACCGCTGCAACCAGTGTGGGAAATGTTTCACCCAGTCTGGGGCTCTGAAGATCCATACCCGCATACACACAGGAGAAAGACCCTTTCTATGTAGTATTTGTGGGAAGGGTTTCTCCAACCGTTCCGGGATCCGCTTCCACTACCGCACAGTTCACAGACTGGCTCCTGAACATGCCGGTGAAGCTGGTACTGGGGATGCATATCGTGCACCACCTGGACATCCGAGAAACGTTCCATCTGCTAGTATTGCCCTCGATAAACCTACCAGCCCAGATAGCAACTCACAGAAAGCTCCAAATTCCAGAGATTCCCCAGCTTTGCCTGTTGCTCAGTCGGAAGGAGGAAACCCAGGTGGAAACAGAGAGGGGCTGCTGTATACATGCGAAGACTGTGGCCTGCGTTTTAAAGATGCCCCGTCTAGGAATAGACATCAGACTGTGATGCACTACTCCTCTGAGGGGAGAGAGGATGAGGCACTGGGGCCAGAGGAAAGAGTTTAAAAACAACTAAGAGAGTTTAGAGTAACAGTGGGAAATAAATTAAAGCACTGGACACAGTACAGCAGGCTGAATACCATCCTGCAGAGTACATAGCTTCCAGCGTTTCTCGCTTTTATATATAGTACTGTAAGATTTTTTATCCTTCAGGATTTGTATTTTTTAGATATTTGTCAAACTTAAAGGATTTAGATCATCAAATAAATTGTTATATTACACAAAGATAACCCCTAAAATATATATTTTAATATAAATAATAGTTTTAATAATTTCATGTATTAAGGGGAAAAAGCTGTCCAAACCTGCCTGGGCCTGTGTGAAAAAGTATTTACCCCTCTAAATGTCCACCTAACCTAAATCAGGAGTAAACTGTGATTAATTACATATATTGGATAGCTGCACTTCAATTTCACTCGACACACCAAGCCAGGCCTGATTACTGAAGACCCATTGAATCAAGAAATCGCATATCTCACAAAGTGAAGCACGTTAGAAGATCTTAAAAAGCATAAAATCATGCCTTAATCAAAAGAAATGCAAGAACAAATGAGAAAGTAGTTGACATCTATCAGTCTGTGAAGGCTGATAGATGCCATTTCTAAGGCTTTAAAACTTCAGTGAACCACAGTGAGAGCCATAAACCACAAATGGAGAAACTGGGAACAGTGGTGAGCCTTTCCAGGAGTGACCTACAACAACTCATCCAGGAGGTGATTGTTCTTTCCCTCAGCAAATGAAATTATCGTATACATTTGACATTTACTTAAGTTATCTTTGTGTAATAACGAAGAAAAAAAAAATAAAAATATATATATATATATATATATGGAAGGGGGCAAATGCTTTTTACCAGCATTGTAAACCAATGGTATTTTTTTCATTATGAAATTGGCAACATCTTATAATTTGATATGAACAAGAAATGTAATCTCAATAAGTAATTTGATAAATGTTACAGTAGTGTTATTGTGCCTTACGGAGCAGAATATGTTTTGTGATGTTGCAGCTTGTTAAACATGATCCCACAGAACCAGCAAATTGTTTTTACAGCTTCTGAAATTATTGACAAACACTGCCACTCTACCCATATTATACAAAATGCCTTAAGATCTTAAATACAAACCTTTTTTTAATAGAAAAGGTTTGTATGACACAAACTTAACACATAGGAAAAACTCTAGTAAATTGGATCAGAGTACCCCCTAAGTTTTATAATGTATCCGTAATAATCCAATAATATATCAACCAAACAAAAGAAGGTTTGTTACTTTATAAATATGTGTTTTAGAAAAAGAAAACTTTTATTTCTGGAATGAGATTCACCAGACAAATGTTTACATAATCCATTTATGTTAATGGTCAAACAAGAGAACCACCTAGTGGTTATATGTAGTCATAGCAACAATCTTTACCATTTTAATACAGTGTGCTATTTATAGTGCTTGTTGTTTGTTTTTATAAAATATTTTTACAAAGCTAATTCTGTGATTTGTGAGAACATGTAACATACAGTGCAGAAAAGTAACATGGAAACTATCGCGTTAACTTGTTAAATAGACAGAAGCATACATTTCTGCATGTGTTTTCTCAAAGTGCAACTTGTGATTAAACATTGCATCAATAAACAACATCTCTGAGACACGACTGAACTTTCCACTGTGAGAACTATTTAATTCCTTAAAGGAGCTTTTTGAGTCTGTATGGCTCTCAGATCACTTCATACAATAAGTGGTAAACTCATATATGTGTAGTGCCCCTGTTCAGCTCCATCAGGATTAGTCCATGCTGAAAACACCGGCCATCATGAGTCCTCTGATCCTGATGCACATTTTAGCATGCAAGTCTTTTTTCTCTCCATTTTTAAGTTTCATGTGCTCACGACGACTCATCTGTGTGCTTATGTAGTAAAGGGTCACATGACCTGGGCTCAGCATAGACTGCACTGACAGGTCGTGGGCCATTGGCATGTAGAGCAGGAGTGCAGTAGCCATTGGACAGCACCCTGTGTGAGGGGCAGTCGTACTGTGCACTGGCACCAATGGTAGGTGCCTGTATGGGAAGTCCATGTGTTTTGCAGAGAAGCATCCCAGTCAAAGTTGGTAGGTTGGACTCAGCAGGTTGCTCACTGAATGGCGTGGCATACTCAGGCTCTGGCGGAAGTGGCTCAGCATATTCTGGCAGGTCACCAGGGACATCATAATGGCTTAAGGTGAAGGGGGTGGTGTAGCCCTCATCTGATGAGGGTCTAAATGTCGACCCAACCTTCTGTCCAGTAGCTGAAGCAGCAGGCAATGCATAGTCTGAAAAGATGAGTGAGTCAGTAAGTAAACAGCAAACAGCTAAGATCATCTCATACACACATGCGCCATACTTGGTCAACTCCCAATGAAGTTATCTTACCCAGCTAAAATAAAAGTACATAATCCTTGACTTGTCAGTTTTACACCTAAAGTTTGGATGGAGATTAACACATTAGAATCTGGTTGTTTTAACTGGTATCTTTTCTCTTCTTCTAATTTGTACAGTAACTAACCTTGTAAACAGCAAATTTTAAACTCTTATTAAAGGTTCAGTCCATCCAAAATTACTTTTATGTTTTCTTTTTTTACATTGGCAAAAATATATACTTACTTTTAATACCAATTCCTAAACTTTCATACATATCTCACTGCTTGTTTCTGTTGTTTCAACTGTTGGGTTTCCTTAATGTTTCTGTATATATCGATATAATGTGCAAGGTCTTAAACCTTACACTGTAAAGTGCCTTGAGGAACTTATGTTGTGAATTGGCGCTATATAATTAAAGTTGAATTGAATTGAATCCACTGAAGAAGGCATACAAGATATGGCTGTAAGGTTTGAAATTATGCAACTCACCCTGGGCTTGGATTTCAACTTAAGGGTGTCAGAAATGTTTATGTTGTTTTAGTTAAATAATAATAAAACAAATAATACAACATAATTTATTGATCCCATAGTTACTAAAGAGCTTCCAGACAGTACATGTTGGTAATACTTCAGGGTTTAGGTGTCTCGTCCAAGGACACCTCAACATGTAGTCAGGAGGAACAGAGGATCAAGCTGAGTTAATGCCACCCCAGTTCTAAATCTTTAATAACCCCAACCATACCAACATGAAGTTAGCAGGGTTTGAAATGCCAGGTGTTGAGACATTTGAGATTTAAAATATGTTGCTGCATCGCCCACTGAGACTAATACATTGCTCTGATGAAACGTCAACTGTACTGCATAGCAGCATTCTTGCTCTATTGTGAAAACTACTTATTTGCATCTTGTGATGCAATTTCTAGGAAATTGCAGAAAGAATGTTCCTTTTCTACTCACTGGCAGTCTGCTGTGCCAACGTTGAGCCCCTGCATGAGCTGCCTGGCCGCCAACAATTTCTCCTCTAATCTCTGGGACCCACACTTTGCCACAGGAGATGAGGCTGTGGTTTGAGAGGCCTGGAGTTTCCTTAGGAGCTCACAGAAAGCCTCAGATGCACAGCTATTTTAATTAGAAAAGGTTTTCATTAAAGCCTCTGATTGTCTCAGCATTGACCCTCTGTCTTGGTGGGAGACGCAGAGAAAGGGTTGGTGGTAGTGGAGCGAGGAGTAGGCTGAGCACCCTTTATGACGCTGCAATTAAAGGGTCTCTTTCAGAGAAGCTCCCTGGACCAGAGAAAGGAATGTTTATACTGCGCCTGGGTGATGGGCTGGGCAGAGAGAAAGAATGGACAGCCCATGGAGAGAGCTGTTTGAGCAGCTCACACCAGGCCTGGCAGGCAAACTGACCAGAGGCCAGAGACTGTTAACGGGAAATGAAAGAGAGAGAGGGTGGGGGGATTCTTGTAGTGCAAAGGCAGCAGCTGATAATTCTTTCAGAACATCAATAAATATTTAGGTTAGTTCTCACCGTTGAGGGGAGGGCTAGGTAGAGCGTCATGCACGTTTCGCTCCAGTGGGTAGGAGATAAGCTCTGATTGTGGGCAAGGGAGACTCTTCGCCTGAAAGGTCTGGCAACCTATGACACACAAACACACATTCAGAGGCTTTTTGATAGAAGATGTAATATATAAATTAAGTATTTAGAAGAGCATTTGACTTACTTGCGGGAAAGGAGTACTTCAACTGTGAGTCTTTTTTCCTATATGGAGTAGGAGATGAACACGAGGCTTTAGAATATTGTTCAGAGTAGATGCTATTGCTGAGGAGGGAAATGACTACTGGAGCACCACAAGTAAAGCTGAAAGATTGATTTATTCATTTAAATGTCACTTTGGCCTCCAAGTAATAGGTATTTTTAGATAAACAGAACACAATCCAGTTTTTAAAATCAATATTTCAAATATTAATAAAAGTGCAAAATGCTCAAAAATATAAGTAAACCAAACAGAAGGGATTAAAATACAGTACCTTCGTTTCCACCAGATCCCAGCCAACAAACAGCTCCCGCACATTACGAGCCCCAGGACCACCCCCACTGCTACTATTATTGGCTGACTGGAGCCTACAAGAGTGCATGTGTCTGAGTAAGTAAACAGTTGCACTCATGTCGGGAAAGAATGCCGTTTATCGCAATCTACGCAAAGCTGAATGTGAGATCAACAGGGTATACTGCGTTGTTTTTACTGGTGTGACAAGTGTCCCTCCTTAAATAGCCTGGTATAACATTTTATTATCCACACAAGGATGAATTAGTACGTACTCATTGTTGACTTCACTATAACTGGAGCAACTGTGGCGGTGTGAGACGCGTTTGTTGTACTCATGGTAATATTTGTAGTGGATGGAGACTCTGTTGTAGCACGGCAGAAAAAAATAAAATCAGAAATAATCAACAGTTGAACACATTGTATTGAATCTAGTAGAGCGCCTACCTCTGACTGAGGGAGATGGTGGTGTGAATTTGGCAACAGGACAACCCAGGACTTGGACTTGAGCTGAAGCTCTGCCATGCCAGCTCAATGGCTGTAGCCGAACAAACCGTGCCACCATGGGAGGAAACAAGCTGTTGAGAACCCTGAGGTGACCATTACTATAGCCCTGAAACAGCTGGAAACCATAACAACCAAATGACTTCACAGAGGAGACTCTGATCCACTGTTAGTGCCAACCGCAGAGAGCATGCATGGGACAGTAATGATTAGAATACAAGCGGATACCTTTTTTTCTCTGCTGATAGCACTTTTGTAAGGCTTCCAATTCTTTCTATCCTTGCTGAAAAGCAGAACGTAGGATTCTATGTAGTACTCATTCGATCCTGTAGTTATTATTCCTGAGAGAAGAGAACACAACTCATCAACTATGAGCTCTGTGAAAAGCCTTGACAGATTTTACAGAAAAAATTCTCCAAATTTAACTTACCTGTGATTTTGCTTCTATCACTTAGTTCCAGCTCCAGCCAAGGTTTCAGATCATTACTCTCCGCTGTCCAGGTTAGGAGCTCATGGCCTGAATCAATGTTGCTGGAGGACCAAAACATTCTTTGCTCTCGACTGTTTTTGTTCCAAAAAGACGAGGCATTAAGACCGGAAACAGACAGGATGTTGTTACATTCTGTTCAGAGAAAAGAGAAAGCAATTTATATATAATGATTCATTAGGTTATACAAAAGGTTTATATACAGCTGCATTATATACCAAAACTAGTACATTTTTGTATCACAGTGACGGTGAAACTGTGTTCAATGTTCAGAATGTGAAAAATGTCTCGTCTGGCTCGTACCTCGGCTGAAGAGCAGCTTCTTTTCAGATAATGATCCCCTGTCAAAAACAAGGGTCGAAAGGTCAGTTCTTCTACAAACCAACGGCAAATACAACTCAGTGTTATACTAATAATTTGGAGTCACAGAGAATATCGCCAACTCTGGCAACCTTGAAGCAAACACACATTTTAGAAAGGATTCCATTGGCAAACGTGGCTTCATAGAGTGTAAGACTTCTTTCACGGGTCACAGTGACACGACCTCCCAGGCTGTCAGCTGCAGCTCCGGCATGGACAGCTGACTTGCACAGGACTGACGTCTGCAGCGAGAGACAAATATGGGGCACTTTCAGAAATGAACTGAATCAAAGAAGCATCATACACCTTCCACTAGAGCTACGTGGTGTACATACATCTCTGTAGCCCTGCTCCGAGTTCCCCCACACGTCCCCCGTTATATTTTTACACCCGGCAGGGCAGTACACACTGAGAAATGACAGAACAGCATGTAAGAAACACACAGATCCACTAAATCTAATTCTATTATGGGAAATGTTAATTACCTCAAATGTGGCAGGTTAAAATGAGATCCTCGCTGTAAACAAGAAATGAGATCTGTAACAGAAAAAGCAACACACAGATATGTTAGAAACTTTCTTAAATAGTGCCTGCGTGTGGAGCTAAAGTGTGGTGCAGGACCCAGTGTCTTGAGTTTACATAACACCACCCGCCATCACTACACCGCACACAAACAGACTCTGTGTGAAGCAGCCCGGCAGACCAGCACCAGGGGATGAGTGGTCATCTCTGTTGATGTGACTAAGCCCTTTGTTACTGTGACTTTGTCACAGTGTACAAGTTCCCAAATGATTCTCGTGTGTTCACAGTGAACAGACGCTGATTTGTATGTCTGAACATGGTCTTTGCTCGAGACACTGGTGGATTTCATAAACAACTGAGCAAAAAACAGGAAACTATGATGCGTATACATGACGAATTACTTCATCCCAGAAAAGGAAACTCCAGTATCCCTAAATATAGGCTCACATCCATCCTGAAGCCATACACAGAAAGTTATACTCTGCGTCATTTAAGCTACACCAAGACAGTTGAGAGTCACTCATTTGTGTTTTAATAAATGTAGATATACACACATTAGAACCTGTTCTTGAACAAGTAAAAAAAAAGTAGACTGGGCTTGTGGTAGTTAACATACTGAAGTGAAGGGGGAGGGGAAATGAAAAGAAAAAAAAATCCAGCCACTGCAAGTGACAGACTGAAGCCTGAGGCCTCGCTCCATTCAGCCTGAGAGAAGACTCCTGAGCAAACACGCCAGAGCACAGATAGCGATGGAGGATGCATGCCAATAAGCAGTGACTCATACACTCGCACCCACATCAACACACCAGTGCACGTAAACAGAAGACAAATATTCACAGTGTTAAAATTACACCGCTGTAAACCAGTGAATGATACAATTCATAGGCACACATTTCTGACTGTAAGACACGCGGTAAACAAATAGTTGGCATTAAACCCTGACAAACCATCGCTACACAAAACTGTAGAAATGAACATGTTGCAAACAGCTTATCAGAATGATTTAAATCAGTCGTACCTGGATACTGGTCTGTGGCATAGGACAGTAGAAACCCACGTCCAGATCGGTGTGGGCCTGACGTGAAGGTAACCGTCACCGCATTGGTTTTTAGCGTCACATTCTTCTGTGCTGCCTCAAGCTTCCCACACACTGGACCTGTGAATATGCAGACCCACAAACTGCATTTCCAAAAGCGGACAAACAGAGATAAATCTGCCCGCACACCTCATTTCTTCAAACATTAATACAAACGCATAATACTACAGTTGTTCTTTTTTTAAGGACACTTAGAGGGACTAAAAATGAGTTGGTCTAATCTCTCTTCTGCTTTACTGAATAGGGAGAGCTATTGCATGGTAAACCTACATGCAGCAACAGCTACACTGCAAAGAAAACAAGATAAAAGTCCCTACATATCAGGTTCTGTGGAATCTGATGATAAACATAAAAAGCAGCCTCCCGAAACCCTCCAACCTCATTTTGGAGTGTGTCAGAATTTTCTGCCCTCGAGACACAGTTGGAAAACATGTATGTGTCTGTGAAACTGGGTTTGTCTCCGGTGGAAAGGCCTGTGTGTTTTCAACAATCATGTCTGGGACAGCACCAGTAATGACATGGTAGGTATTTCAGAAGAGTGACAGATACAGAAGACATGAGTGCACGTCTGTAATGTCCACAACGCTGGATAATCAGACATCAACCTGGTAAAGCTGAGGTAAACAAGCTCACCCAGAAGGGGCTCCCCGTTCTTATCTGCAATCACAAGAGAGCCGTTACTGCAGCCTGGACTGCTCTCAATGTCAAAGTCCCCAAACAGCAGTCGTAGCGTTTGAGATTCTGGCACCCGAAGCCTCCATTTACACCACGTGTTACTGGGGTAGGTGCCTGGAAAGTTCTGAGAGGCCAAGGTGCCAGACTCGGTGCCGAGCACAGTATGTCCACAGCCATTACCTAGAATCACATTAGTAGAGTAAAGAGGCTGTGAGAACAGAACAAAACAATGATTATCATGGGACAGTTTCATGGGAACTAATGGAGAGGCTGTTGAAAATGTATTGCTTGAGCTGATATGACAAGTCACTCTTTTTTATTTTACTTCATGTCTTGGTCACAAAACATCTTTATCAGGACTGAACCATTTTAATACGTGAAAATAAAAATTCCTTTTTTACTGACGTAGCTTTTTAAGTTTCATTTGTGAAACAGCTGTGAGATGTGACTTATCAGCTGAGCAGCTCATGCAAGAACAGACAGTCAGTTATTAATTCTCTTAATTAAACACACAGAATTTCAAGAGCTTAGTCAATTCCCAGTGTCAGGACAGATGAGTAATGTCTATTCTGAACACGCATGGCAGACCAGGGCACGCTTAAGCTGATGATCATAACTGTGAGACAACTTCTGCCGAGGAAGGTGAAAGAATACAACCTGTACCCTCGACGTATTGCAAAAGACACACTTTTAAGAATGACTACAACATGTGTCATTGTAACTATATGTTGCCGATGTTGTTTGATGAGGGCAACACTTGAACTGGAACGGGAAACCCAAATATTTAGATTACCTAACATCCCTGGAGGTCACAGAAAATAAATGAGCGGTCACACAAAGTGCTGCAGGCTCAAATCCTAACCTCAAAAATGTCAAGTGGTGACGTCTTCCGAGAATGGTCAAAACATGGAGAGAAAAAAAACGATTCCAACCAACAACATCATCCCTGTGCTCATCTTCCATATAAGGCTCCTGGAGATATGTTGAGAGGAAACCAGAGGATGACCTTCCACTAACCCTGTCTGACACACATCCTGCATCAGCTGTGCCCCTAATTCCACATCCTAATGCTACAAACCTTTGAATGTTAGAATACCGAATGTCAGCCTAGAAGAGTGGTTGACTGTTATGACTAAAACAAAGACCCACCATCATTAGACGTTCGAAGCATGTACCACGGATAATTAAGTTATATGGCCATTTTCTGTTATTTCCAAAGACAATATTATGATAGATAATTATGATAGATGTATGAGAATGA